>OY288254.1:10515944-10835944 GCA_958450325.1 Agrostemma githago | reverse complement strand
AAATGGACTGTCAGGGTCTGGTTGTGGTTGGGTCAGATCTACCTAAATGTTACACGGCAATACAGCATATACACTGATAGTTATGGAATAGGCTCTTATCCTCTTGTCTACAACCTATTTAACTCTGTAAATATGTAATCACTAGGCCAACCCTGTTAGTACACTAATTCAACATCACATACAATACAATATATTGTACAAATTTTAGCAGTAACAGACTAACAGGCCTACGGTAAAAATAGTTAAAAGTCACCATATTTGATGATGATGGCAAGCATATCCATATAATCCATATCATCTTTGTGCAACAAAGCAGCTGGGCGAAGATTTGGTGTCGGAGAGAATGATTGGAGTGGCCAAAAAATATGGTAACAGAAAAGGCATTATTCGATTGAACATAAAAAGTGTTGTCATACAAAGGGATGATACACAAACTGAGGAAATACAGAGGATCTATATCAGTACAGGGTCTACAAAGTGATCCTGCCATGTACAGAAGAGACTCATCATTAAATAAAAACTCACTTCTCGGGATTTTAACAACGGGAAAACAAAAGCATTATTCTTCATATCAGAACAAAGCACGCGACATGGATCCGACTTTTGAGTTCTGACCACAAGGTCCAAATGGTAACCAACCCCACCGTGCTAGAGAGAGTTGGGGAATGAAGAAGTGACTAAGCTTGGACGGTACTTGCGTCAACTTCCTCACCTTCTTTGGACTCAGTCTCATCCTTGATCGAAACAAGACTTTCCATGTAGGCAAAGACTCCTTGACACGACAAATCTCTTTCAAAACCGAGATCCTTGATCTCTTGTGTCTTTGGATCACACAAGACTAGTTTACGGCCTGTGCACTCTAGAAAAACAGTATTATCTATCCAGTGGCCAACAGGCCTCTGAACATCTGGAAAAGGTCCTACACTGAATTTCTTGGTCCATATCCCCTCATTCAAGGTCCGTATATCCAAATTCTTGTCTTCATCATGGACACTAAAGAAAGCCAGAGAATCATCAAACTTTCCAAGACATTTAGAAGCCGGTTGCTGATAGTCAGGAACAGGTATCTCTTGAAATGAATCAGAAGCCATGTCAAAAGAAATGATGACGCTACGAGAGCTTTCATCATCTTGAGAGTCTGATTCCAACCAATAACAACACCCCTTGACAAAGACATAACATTTATTGTTCTCCAAGTTGTATTCCCGAGCCAAATCCCCACAATACTTCCAAGAGTTAGTCCTTAAGGAGTAAACAAGGACCGACAAAGGGTGGCTCACATCTTCATCATTATTACTCCAGTAGCCCTTAATAACAACCACCTTGTAGTCTCCGGTTAAGGGATCTACTCCAAAGCCAAAAACCTCATTCTTAGCATAGTCGGTGTTAGGTGGAGGGTCGGGCTTAGCAATGATCGGGGGTAAGGTTCTAAGCTCATTGATGGCAGGATTCCACAAAGCACGACCACTGAAGTCATACTCATATAGATAATACAATCCATCACAAGGACCGCAGACATAGGATCCATACATGGGCATGCTATAGAGCACCTCATGATCCAAAACACGAGACGTTTCGTCCACCAACAACTCAAACAATTGAAGCTCAGCGTGGCTCACGTAGTACTGAGCAAGAAGGCAGTTCTCATCATAAACTCGATTGTTTTTGAGATGTTTGGAGATGAATTGAGGGCTGGAAAGAACAGCATACCATGATTTGCAGACACTCTTGTACTGCAACACATCTTTCACAGGCAACCACGACAAGATCTCAATCAACAGATTTTCAGGCAAACGATCTCCATTCTTAATAGCAATTGAAATAAGCAGTGATCTTTCCCTTTTGTTTTTTATTCTGCAGACGGAATAAAAAATCAATATAAGTGATCAATTAGTGGAACACGCTCCGGATCGGGATCGGATCCGGTATGCAGAAAACCCATCAAACAATATTTTGTTAAAAGTCAAGTAAATAAATTTGCTGTCATCGTATATAATCAAAGGGGTGGAGTAATAATTGTACTATACAGTAATGAATTACGAACCCAGAAAAGTGGTCAAACATGGTGAATTGATTGGATTCTAATGATCTGCATTAGTATATCATGATCCACTTCATGGACAAATCCCATAAAATTAAACTAAAATGAATCTGCTACCAACCCAGAAAATTCATCAAAGACAGTGAAATTATTAAATTTTACTCCCTCTGTTTTTTTAGTCTTTCTTCATGCTTTACAAGATTTGCGAGTATTTAATTGAAACGGAAAAAAACACGGAGAGAGTAGTAGTAGTAGTAAACAAAGAGTGAAAAGAAGTGACCTTTGCTTGAGTAAGGGATGCAAACCGGTGTTGAGATCGGACCAAGTGTAGCGTTGGAGGGAGAGAGCCATTGGTGATTGAGAAGGAATAAGAAATTGATGAGATGAGATGAGATGTAAATATGTAATAGAGGTGACAATAAGTGAGTAATGGAGGACAAATTTATGAATAATTTAATCAGCAAGTGCGTGGGTGGTGTGACTGTCGTTGGAAAAACGATATAAATGCGAGAGCATGAGGCGCACGTGGTTTAGGATGATACTACCTTGAAGTTGCAGGGATGTGAAGACGAGAAACGGGGAGAGAGAGGGAGAGGGATTTACGTGAAATATCAGGTAAGAAGGCAAGTAACTAATGAGGGTACCACTTTTGGAGTAATCCTTATTGGGTACCACTTGGATTGCATTATTTGATCCGCGTCGGCACTCCTCATACTTTTCACCGGACCTCCCAAGACTAAATCGACTCAAATGATCTGATCTGAATAAGTCAACTCGAATCTGATCCAACACTTGAACCAAAAATTCGAGTTTGATCTGTAATTTGATTTGACTCGAAATTGATCCGGATTTTATCGTAGAAAACAAGTTGATATCCCGAAAAAGTTGAAAATGATCCGAACCCAAAATGATTCGGGCAGATCCGAATTCAACCCGAATTTAATAACCGGAAAGTGGTCTGACCTGATTGACCCGTTTGCCAAGTCTACTTCTCACTCACTCCCTCCAATCTAATCTTCAATACTAGTTATATACTCGTGACAAATAAGCACATCTTTTATTAAAAAAAATTCGTTTGAGAGAATTTAGATTTAATATTGAGGAAAATATCAAACTAAAGTGGCATAGCCATTGAAGAAAGTCCCGAAAAATACTAGTATATCGTTATAAATGGATGCACAGTTAATGGAACTACATTCCAATGATCGAGAGTTTAACCTATAAAAGAGGGCCTAAAACAAGTGGGTTTTCATGAAACAGGGCATCGACGGTCTGTCTAAGAGACCTTGATGGTTTGTCGAGCTTCAATAAGCTCAATTCCAAGGGTTTAAGAAGAGGTCCGGCAGGTTGTTTAACAGTTCACCGGTCCGTCCCACATGCTGAGACGGGTCGTCTAATACTCTCGACGGGCCGTCAAAGAACGCCTTCCTCTTCATCCTCAGCTCCAAGCTATCTAGCTTCTTGACATCGTCTATGCCTGGTTGGCGGCCTTCGAAACTTCCCTTCCGGAATTCGGAGATGCACTTTCTCGAACTAGCCTTGGTCAACTCGAGAGACGGATTGCTTGACTGAATGGTGCTCCCAAGCTCCCTCAATGCATCCAAAAGCTAGGAAAACAGACGTCATCGTAAAATAGCCAATCATCGAGCAAGAACAACTCGGAAAGCAATAAATCATATCCTCAAGACAAACCAATGATTTTTATTACATTAATCAACATAAAAATGATATAATTAGGACTTAATTAATTTGTAAGCCTAAGACACTAGATTTCCACACTTATAAGTTATATAGTACTCCCTCATTTTCACTAACATCTCATTCCTTTTCTTTTTGGCTATTTTCTCTGAGATCTCCCCTTTCCTTTTCGATAAAATAAATGGTTAATATTAACCCAACTTTTATTCCACTCAACCAAGCGTGTCTTAAAATTTTCAGTTCCATTTTTGAGTCCGAGGTCTATTTATATATTTTTTTTTTCCGAAATTGCTATTTCATACACGCTTTTTACTACGTTGTACACATTGTGTCATCAAATTTTCTAACACTACCTTTATCATAGTTCATGAGAAATCCTCTAGTTCTTTGCCTAAACCTAACAACATTTGGGGAAAAAAATCATCAATTACAAGTCTCAATTAGTCAATTAACAACTATAGTTTCAATCTATCACTCCTATTACGTAGATTTCTACTATTTTGGCTTTGATCTATCAGTTTTGCCTTTACTTTGTTCAAATCCAGTTTTTGTTTTTTGTATTTTTTATTGAGTGGGTCAGTATTGTCGGAGGCGGCGGACGGTGGTTGTAGAGGGGAAGTCGACGTGGTTAGAGGTGGCCGGCGTGGTGGGCATGCCAGTTATTATCCACCAACGAAGAGAACGACAACAAGGGAGTGGCCAAGTGGGGGTAGGGTGACCAACAAGGGTCAATCGGGGTGGAGCAATGAAAGGGGTGACCGGCTTGAGGATGGTGATAATGGTATTAATGGACTGGTGGTTGGCTGGGATGAGAATATTATGAAGTTAGATCTGTATTTATTTTTTCTAAAATTGAATAAGGGTCGAAAGAAGTGACAAGGGTAAATACGGAATATACGTGTACAATATAGTAATTTGTGTGTACGATTTATCACGACTCTTTTTTTTAGGGTAATGCTTTTTCCTAACGACATACTTAATTCTAACGAAACTTTACTAATTTGTCCTTGTCATTTCTTCTATCATTCTCACTAGGTTAGTTTTCTCTCAACCAAAATCCCAAATTATTTAGAAGTTAGAACCACCAACAACCACCACCGGATCTGCGACCACCAATGTCTCCCCATCAGCGACCACCAGGCAACACATACACCGTCTCCCACTGTGGACATGACATAGGTCCACCCCGACGCAGCCACGCGCGGGTTTGGGTAGGCGAATGAATCTCCATATGAGAATGGATCGAATTGAAATTTAGGTCTATGTGGAGTCGCCACCGAATTTTGTGGTTATTCGGAACCATTCGAGCCCACTCTATGTCGTAGTGGTCCGTAAACAAAATATGGCCCATTTCCGATGTCAGAGTTTATTGGGCTCGCCCCTTTGCATTGCGATACCGATACCGACATTATCGGATACCGAGTATGAATGACTCTCGTGCGCCAACGGTTTCGGGCATCCGGAAACCGAGGTTCTGAGTAAGGGGTGAGGGTACGTGTTGGGAAGCCCACAAAGGACACCCAACCCCGCCCGCACATTAGCGGCCTCTACTAAGAATTCGAATGACTTACAATACGCGCGTTAGTAAAACGGGAAAAAAAATGCTTATACAAACATTGTTTTTCCTAGGCATGTGAATGAAATTGAAAGGGTTTCTAAGTCAATTTAATGCAACTAAAATTAACGTCGAAGTTGTATTTTAGCATGCGGGTTCATTTAGTACAATAAACGAACAATAATTAAACTGACAAAAGAAATAACAAACGCGTTAGTAACGATGTAATGAAATAACGAATAATAACGGTTTGTGCAAATGATGAATTGAATTGAATGATGTAAACGAGATGCAAATACGAGATGCATGATTTGAAAAGATAGTATACATGTGATTAATTAGGCACATGTTGACCTAAGTCGTAAAATACTATCGAGTTTAGAAAATATAAGAATGTACGACTCGTTGTTTTGGTCGTCATGAGGTTACTCGATCGAGTAGCCGATGGACTCGATCGAGTAGACCCGTAAAACATGATTCTGTTTTGCGTTATGGACCATACTCGGCCGAGTTATTAACCAACTCGGTCGAGTACATGGCCACTCGACCGAGTCACTGTGAGACTCATCGAGTGGTGGTCGTAATTAGCATTCTGACTCGATTTTAGGGTGTCACTCGATCGAGTGACTAAGGCACTCGGTCGAGTGGCACCTGTACGAACTTGGTTCGTTTGCAATTTAATTGTTGATTTTAAAATTGCTTTCAATTTTTGATAATTCGACGATTTTACCGAACCGGACATAAATATTGCACAATTTATGTTCGACTTGGCTTTTTTATAAATCGCGAATTTTGTTGAACAGAATATAAATATTGTTGAATTTATACTCGATTCTAATTTTGAATACTCGTTGTATCCCATATTCGATTATATGAATCGATATGGAATATTAGAGTGAAATAAAGGAAAAAAATAAATTGATTTTAGTCGTTTTAAATTAATCATCGTGATATGAATAAATCACGTTAATTAATTCATATGACTTGATTGTTAGATTCGATATCCAATTATGGAATTGGTATCGAATCTAAAATCGACGCTTTACTTTGGATAAAAACTTGATTCCCTCGACTTCTCCAACATCAAAATAAATCCCTAGGGATTGTGATGTCGGATCCGTGTCAACGGGTTTCGACCCTTATTAAAATTGATTTTTTAAAGAAATTGATGGATGCAAAATTATGATGATGACGAGAAATAATAACAAATTGTTGTTTAAGTTGATTTATCTCAATAATCAAATAATCGGGGTACCGGGATAAGCGACCGACGACGCGTGTGCAGTACACTTGTATATGCGGTTTTCCTTATCCCGGTATCCTTCTTATTCGACACAAATCGATAAATATTTTAATGCTTTAATATTAATGGTATTATCGATATTATGAATGCGAAGAACAAAATAAAAAAAAAACGAAAAGAAGACGACGAAAAAGGGATGCGGACGACGAAGAGACAAAGGAAAGGAAAGAGAGGGTTTTGACAACCTCAACCTACATGTTCTTGTCTCGGTGCGGACTCGTAACTGTGGCTTCTACACAAGAGTCTTCGAGGTTTTACGTAGGTTAACTTATGGTGGCTCGGGATTGATTCCTAAAACTAAGTTTTAGGGTTTTTTGCTACTATTGAATTGCTAGGGTTTGATTAGGGTTTGTAAAAAACGTAGTATGTGTGTGTACGGTTGCTCTAGGGTGTATTAGGGTTGTGAAAAGTTGTGAAAAGGTTGCTTATATAGAAAAAACTAGGGCGCCCGGTTTAGGGTTACTCGACCGAGTAGAGGGCCAACTCGGTCGAGTGGCCCGTGATGCCAGCCGCCGGGCTTGAAACAAGCCCACTCGATCGAGTGGGTGGGTCACTCGATCGAGTGGCCCAACTGGATCGCGCAGGTCCGTTGACTTTGGACCGTGACCTTGACTTTAATGGGTTTTGTGTTTGACTTGGACTTTTGATGATTGATGGGTTGTTTTGTGTGTCTCGGAAGCGACTTTGATCGAGGTTGGCCCAATTGTGAAAAGTCGGTTTTAATTCCGGTGTCGGTTTTGGCCCAAATTAGTCTTGTTTGACTCGGAATGATCCACTGGGCCTGGATTTGAGGTCCGTTTGGTGAGATTTGTACTCCGTAAGTGTGTTAGCCAACGATTAATGGATTTGAACCCGTATCCGAGCGCATAGAAACATGTTAGCGTCTGATCATCATCGGGTGTTTTTTGGAAACTGCCATAGACACCTGGCGGTCAAAATACGGGTGTCTACAGAGCCCCCACTCTGACTGAGGCTTGGACAAGGCGAAAGTCAGAGTAGCTACCAAGCCCGTTAAGACCTGGTAGACTTCCGGTCGGGTCGTTTATAGTCCGTTAGACTCGCGTGAAGGGCTCGCCATCAACAAGACAGAAATCATACCTGAGCTTGATGATTGTACTCCGTGGGGAATTTGGGCTTGTCGCGTAAGCCCTGGGTGTGCCTGTGTGTTGGCCCATCCCGTGCTATCCCGGAAAATGCTGCTGTGGAGATTTGATGACTTGCATGTCTTCGCTTGAGTCGTACCTGTATAAGTCACATAAAAATGTATGCAACACGTAGGTAGTAAAATGACTCGTGCTGGGGAAAATGATTTTTGAAGTTTTTGAAATTTTGAATTTGAAATCCTGAAAGCAATCACGAGCTAGGTTTTCAAAATGGAAAGGGAAATAAAAGAAATTCGCAGTTTAAATAGACTGAAATCTGACCTTGTCGAAAAAGATCTTTTTTCAAATGGCTAAATTTCGCAAATTTCAAAGTGGAATCTGAAGAGAGGAGCCTACCGACAGACTCGACTCTGGACGCGACAGGACGAGTTGACCGACACGGACTGGACTCTCTAGGGGTTGGACCGTGACTCGGTGTGGGCCGCCTAACAAGACTCTTAAGTTGCGCTATCCCGTAGTCTAGGCGAGTGGCAACACAGTCGTACATCGAAATGGGATAGATATGCTATGGGGGGACCGCAGTAGTCCGTAATGAGACTGTTTTAGTCTGGTGCGCTGCCCTTCTGGATTTCCTATTTTAGGATACATTTCCAAAGTGGGTATTGCCTCGAGTCCTGACAGATTCTTGTCTTCGACTTAGTCGAGTAGTAGGACACACTACAGAAAGGAGGCTAGATTTTTTTTGGATTTATCTGGATTTTATGAGTGGATGGAGGTCTTCTGTCTAAGAGAAGCCCCCGGGACAACAAAGCTAGCTGTTGGGAACATGATGGTGTCGTGACCGGAATAATGACGCTTTTTGAATGTGTGTCAATGTGGGTGGTTGTGCCTCTATTGAAAGGCTGCCTACGTATTCACGTGTAGTGAAATCAAACCATGCCGTAGTTCAGTGTCGGAAGATGTATTATGGTGCCTATTCTAATAGGACTTCGTGTGTAACTAGCCATAATGACGGTTGTAGGCTAGGTGCATTCCCAGTGATGTCTTGATCAAAGGGCTTGAATGGTTAGGATATTAATCCTGTGACTGTGAGCGTTCTCCGGGTAGCCCCCAGAGGTGGTGTGAACTATTTGGGCATGCTCTATGCCGACTGCAAGTTGAGTTCCCGTGTTCGGGGTTGGTAACTGGTTTGGATGAGAAGAATTGGGACGAGATTTTAACGAGTTTTGCTCTCGGGGATTTTAACGAGTTTTGCTCTCGGGGATTTTAACGAGTTTTGCTCTCGAGGATTTTAACGAGTTTTGCTCTCGGGGATTTTAACGAGTTTTGCTCTCGGGGATTTTAACGAGTTTTGCTCTCGGGGATTTGATGTATTTGGGAATGTGGTGCTAGGAAGTAAATGGCCTTGACGACTCGAAATCTGGAGCTCGGTTCTGTGGAGCTAAGGCTTCGAGAGCCGGTTTGATAATGAAGTAAATGGCCCTGATAACTCGAAATCTGGAGCTCGGTTCTGTGGAGCTAAGGCTTCGAGAGCCGGTTTGATAATGAGGTAAATGGCCTTGATAACTCGAAATCTGGAGCTCGGTTCTGTGGAGCTAAGGCTTCGAGAGCCGGTTTGATAATGCGGGATTTGGTTTTGATGTCTGGCCCTAATTGTTAGGGGTATCCTATGGAGCTTGAATCCTCAAAATTCCGGGCTGTCTCTGGCCTGGGTCTCGGGAAGGTCTTGAGGGTTGTAATGTGGGAAGGCTGAGTGTTGTGTTAACTGACCAGCTTGATTGTTACTCCACTATTGGATGGCATGGATAATTTTGAATTTGACCGTACCACGGTCAAAGGATTTTCACTTGAGTTGACCGTTGACCACGGTCATGGGTATTTGATTTTTTTTTTGACCGTACCCTGGTCGTGGGGCTTTCACTTGAATTGACCGTTGACCACGGTCATGGGTATTCTGAATTTCTTTTGATGATGGCCTGCTTTTTTTTTGCCTTTTGCTTTTTTTTTTCTTTTTTTTCTCATGAACTTTTGATTTTTTTTTTTTTTTTTTTTTTTTTTTTTTTGTGTCCAGTTTTCTTTTTTTGATGGCCTTCTTTTTTGCTTTGGCCCTTTTTTTTTTCTTTTTTTTTTTGACTTTTGATTTTTTTTTGTCCAGTGTTCTTTCGTTTTTTTTTGCCGGTCAGATTAACCTAGGGATTAGTCAGTCTTATTGGAGGGGTGTTTTATTGTGGGAAATGGGCTTGCCTCCCGTCTTGGACCCAAACTAGGAGACTACCTAGATTTGTCATAGGATTCGATACCGCTCTTGCTAGGGGTAGTTATGTGGCTTTTCTATACCAGACACGGAATAGGTAAAAAGAAAACACGGGCTCGGTTTCCTGCAGTCATTATAGATGTGCCTATAATAGTCACGTGCGTGTGCTCACAGTGTATGATGGTGTTCATCATGTTCTCGGAAACACGTAAGGAAAATATATATGAGAAACAGGAAAGCTGATTTTATTAGATTTTGAAAAGGAGGACAGAATACAATTGACTCTGGCTCTGACTTTGACTTTGACTTTGACTTCGAAGGGAATAGTACATCCTAGACTCGGACTCAGACTCGGACTCAAATCAGATTCGGACTCTCGGATAATTAGTCGTCGGCTTCTAAGGACTCGAGTTGATGTCCAGTATAGCCTTTAGTAGAAACTTCACCCAGATCTTCATTGTGTCGAAGATCGTCTTCAATCCTAATGCCCATTTCGGTAAGTACGGCAAAGTTTGAAATGCCGGCATAACTAAGATGGACGCGGTAAGAAGGTAGGAGGTTGTTGATGAAGGCCTCCACTAGTGTCTTCTCGTTGGGCTTGTTTACCAACTTTACACTCTCGGCCCTCCATCTTTGAAGATATTTAGTGAACCCTTCTTTGGGCTCTTGGGCCATCACTTCCAGAGTACGCATTGTAGTCTGGATTTCGATATTATCAGCGTAGTTCCGAGCGAACTCCGTTGCCACGTCATCCCAAGTCGGGTATTTCTTGGAATCGAGCCTGTAGTACCAGGCTTTGGGGTGCTTCTCGAGGGAGGAAGGGAATAAGTGCTTAAACATGGTGGACTTTACCCCTTGGACCGCCATGAAATCTTTGAAAGCCCGGATTTGATGGACCGGGTCTCCAGTACCCTCAAACATTGGAATTCCCGTAAGGTTGAGGTTGGCAGGTAGCTCGTCATTCAAAGGTGAATAAGTACGAGCATTTTCGGTGTGGATCGAGTTGTTCGTCGATAAGTAGACTTGCTCTTCGAGCCTACGAACAACACTGATCAACTCGGCTATGGGCCTAGTGGGCTCAGCTCCTTCAACTGGGGCCGTTTTCTCCACGGTGCTTAGGCGGGTGGATAAAGTAAAGCACACAATTTTTAGAGAATGATAATATTTAATGTGCTGTGAACCATAAATGAAAAAGGTTAGTTTGCTGCCGGGGGGGGGGGGGGGGGGAATCAGGCAACGACATGTTTGAATCTAACAGGAAACAAGGCTGCATGTTTGAATTATTTGTTTTAAATTTTTGAGTCTGTTTTTTTTCTTTCTCGGGTTAACATATGACTAATATATATATATATATATATATGTTACTTTCTGATAATAAGTAAATTTATCAGTCAAAACTTTTCTCCTACTTAGTTAAATTATTATCAAAATAATTTTCAGTTGAAATGACAAGACTTAAATTTCTGATAGACGTAAATTGTAACTTGTACGTAACTCTTTAATTTATTATACACCAATTATGAACAGTTATTTAGACCACTATAAAAGAATTTGAATTTTACCATTTCAATTCAACTTTATCCTTGTCTTGCTAATAATAAAATACCAAATTTAATTTTCTCAAAAAAAAAATATGAATCCCACTATAATTGAACGAGATCACTTATCTCTTTCATCGTCAATCGAAGAGTCCTTTAGAATATTAAAGTTATATATAGTTTTAATTATGGCTCTTGTAGTATTATTAGTAGATGTATTCATGTTTTTTGTAAGTCAATGTAATTGTTCGTTTTAATTAATATATGTATGTATATATATGAATTAGTATGAGCTAGAATTTTAGATAAAATAAAATAATAAAAATATGGCGCCTAATATTATTTTTATTTTCTTTAATTTTGTTTCATTTTTTATTAAGAATCGAACCCCTGATCTTTTGAGATCAGAAGCCTCGGACCACTGCGGCTTGCCATTTCACTTGATTCATTATGTAAAATAAATTCATATATTGTTTAAATTTATTACGATTAACTGAATGATAAATTGTTAATCAGAAAAAATGGCACATGTGGCAAATTGAGACTTTGATATCCTTGATAACAATGGCACAAAATACCTCGATCGAGTGGAGAGTGAATGCCAGAGCTAATCTGAAAGCTAAAGGCATAGAACACACAATTTTAGCGGATGGAGACTCAAATCCGCAAGAACAGGCAAAAGCTATTGTGTTATTAAGGCATCACTTGCATGACAATTTGAAATCTGAATATTTATTTGTGGAAGATCCGAAAGAGTTGTGAGATAATCTCTGTCAAAGGTTTGAAAGCCTGGAGAGAATCATTGGGCCAAAGACTCAATATGACTGGATGAACCTAAGGTTCCAGGATTTCACTTCGATTAGTGATTACGATTCGGGAATACTTCGTATAACCTCACAGTTAAGGTTATGCGGGCAAATAACCACTGACGCTGCCATGATAGAGAAAACACTATCAACAATGAATGTCGATAATGCAGTTTTACAAGAACTGTATCGTGAAAGGCAATATAATCGATATTCTGATCTAATAGCCATTTTAAGAATGGCTGAGGCTAATATGAAGGTTATGTTTCATAACCATAACAAAAGGCCAGCAGGGACAGTTGCTCCCCAAGAAACATATGCAGTGAGACATTGGAAACCATATGGGAATTTCAAAAGGGGAAACTCCTTTCAAAAGGGAAACATTTTTAATTTCATCGAGGAAACAATTTTAATAAGGGAAATAATTTCCAAAGGAAAAATAATTTCCAGAAAGGAAGTACCTCTTACAAAGGGAAGAGGAATTGGCACCTGAAATTTGGACCACGGAATCTTATTCGCAGGGTAAAAGGAAAACTTGGGCCAAATAAGGATAAGTCAAACCAAACCATATGTTTCAAATGTGGTACGTATTAGTGGACACTGGGCAAAAGAGTGTCGCACTGCGAAACACTTGGTTGATTTGTATACAAATTCCCAAAAGGGGAAAGGAAAGGGAATTGAGACAAACTTTGTTGAGGAAAGTTCTCCTATTCCCGAACTTGATGTATCGGATTATCTTGTCGATGACATCGATACTCTTTGTGGGCCTTCAGCGTAGTCTGTTATAAACCAAACTATGTTACAATAATCATTGTATAATACTTTGTTTTCCCTTATGTTTGTATATATTATGTAACATATCACACATGTAATTATAATAAAAGCGAATTATCTTTTCTGTCTAATTTATTCCTATTTATTTTAAAATTGAAGATATGGAAAATCAGAACAGCAATGCAGAACAGTGCCTGATTGATAGTGCCACAACACATAGCATTCTGAACAATAAAGCTTATTTTACTCAATTAATGCCTATCAAGGCTAATGTTACCACTATTGGTGGTGTTATAACATTAATTGAGGGTTCAGGAAAGGCTTGTATAGTGCTCCCAAAAGGGACACAAGTCATAATACATGACGCACTCTATTCAAGTAGAAGTCATAGAAACTTGTTGAGTTTTAAAGACTTGAGAAAAAATGGTTATCAGATAGAAACCAATGATTCAAATGATAAGGAGTACATGTATCTTACCACAATTGAAAGTGGCAAGAAAAATATACTTGAGAAAATGTCAAGTTACTCCTCTGGACTATACTACACTTTTATACGTCCATTTGAAACCAATTTGGTGTCTAAAAATAAAATGGAAGACCAAGAGCTTAATTTCTTATGGCATGACCGGTTGGGTCATCCAGGAACAAATATGATGATAAAAATTATCAAAAGCTCGACTGGACATCCTTTTAACAAAGGTTAAAGTTCCACGATTTAAGGAACAATCTTGTACGACTTGTTCACTTGGTAAACTGATTATCAGGCCTTCCAAAGGTAAAATCGAAACTGAATCTCCTATGTTCCTAGAAAGAATTCAAGGAGATATTTGTGGACAAATTAACCCACAATGTGGACCATTTAGATACTTTATGGTGCTAATTGATGCATCAACTCGATGGTCTCATGTTAGTTTATTGTCCACAAGGAATGTTGTCTTTGCCAAGTTATTGGCACAAATCATTCGATTAAGAGCACATTTTCCTGATCATATAATAAAGAAAATCAGGCTTGATGATGCCGGTGAGTTCACATCTAAGATATTCAATGACTATTGTATGTCACTTGGAATAGATGTAGAACATTCGGTTGCTCATGTTCACACACAAAATGGGCTTGCAGAAGCATTAATAAAAAGATTACAATGGGTTGCAAGGCCATTGCTAATGAAATGTAAGCTCCCATCTTCTGCTTGGGGACATGCTGTTTTACATGCAACAAATTTACTACGGCTTAGGCCTACTGCTAATCATGTAATATCACCAATGCAGTTAGTAGTTGGAAAGGAACCAAATATCGCGCATTTAAGAACTTTTGGGTGTGCTGTTTATGTTCCTATTTCCCCGCCTAATCGGACTAAAATGGGTCCACAACGAAAGTTGGGAATTTATGTTGGGTATGAAAGTCCCTCCATCATAAGATATCTTGAACCTATGACAGGCAATTTATTCACTGCAAGGTTCGATGATTGTCATTTTAATGAAACAAATTTCCCAACTTTAGGGGGAGATAAGATGATCCTATGTCAAAAGGAAATTATATGGGATGCCAAATCTTTATCTTATCTAGATCCTAAATCAAGTGTATGTGAACAAGAGGTGTAGCAAATCAGTTGCCTGATGCATTTACAAATATAAAGCAAGTGACAAAATCACATATACCTGCTTTAAATGCTCCGTCAAGAATAGAAATTCCTCAAAAACAATCGGAAAATCAACTTTTGTTTGAGTCTGCTACTAAGAAACGTGGTAGGCCAATTGGATCAAAAGATCTTAAACCTAGAAAATCCAAAAGGATGTCTAGCATTAGTGAAAAGAGTGAAACACCTCTCAAGAAAGAAAATGAAATCCAAAAGATAGAAGATATCATCGAAATTCCAAAGAAAAGTAATGAAGATGCATGAAGGCATAGATAATAGTGAAATATCTATAAACTATGCTTATACAGGAAAACAATGGGATCGAAATATCTATTCCATTGCCACTGAAATCGTCATTGATAACGATGATATTGAACCAACATCAGTCGATGAATGTCGACAAAGAAATGATTGGCCAAAGTGGAAAGCGGCAATGGAGGCAGAATTGAAATCATTTGAAAAACGTGAAGTCTTTGAACTTGTATCCCAGACACCAAAAGGTGTAAAACCAGTTGGGGGGTTTTTATGCGCAAGCGCAATGAAAATAATGAAATTATTCGATATAAGGCCATACTTGTTGCACAAAGTTTTTCACAAATGCCAGGAGTAGATTATGATGAAACATATTCTCCAATTGTGGATGCAACAACGTTAAGATTCTTAACAAGTTTGGTTGTATCTGAATCCTTGCAAATGCGTCTAATGGATGTAGTTACTGCATATTTATATGGAACACTCGATACTGAAATATATATGCAAGTTCCGGATGGAATAAAGCTACCAATCTCTCACAGCTCATCAGATATTTATAGTATGAAATTGAAGAAATCCTTGTATGGATTAAAACAATCATGGCGGATGTGGTATAATCGCCTCAAGGAATACCTTCTCCAGGAAGGATATATTAATAATCCAATCAGTCCATGCGTTTTTATAAAACGTTTTGGGAAAGGATACGCAATAATTGCAGTATATGTTGATGATTTAAATATCATTGGACAAATGAAGAACTCGAAATTACCGCAAAATACTTGATGAAAAAATTTGAAATGAAAGATCTTGAAAAAACCAAGTTTTGCATTGGTCAACAAATTAAACATCTAAAGGATGGTATACTTGTTCATCAAACAACATATACTAAAAGGGTTATACATCGATTCAACATGAGTAAATCATATCCGGTAAAATTGCCAATGGTGGTTCGTAATATTGATGTGAAGAAAGATGAATTTTGTCCTCGTGAAGAAAATGAGAAAGTTCTTGGACCAGAAGTGCCGTATCTCAGTGCAATTGGTGCATTAATGTATTTGGCAAATAATACAAGACCTGATATAGCTTTTTCGGTCAATCTTCTAGCAAGACATAGTGCAACACCGACAAGAAGACATTGGAATGGTGTAAAGCATCTGTTACGTTATCTCCAAGGAACACAAGACCTTGGATTGTTTTACCAAAGAAAGGAAGATGCAACTCTTATTGGTTATGCCGATGCAGGATATTTGTCAGATCCGCATAAAGCAAAATCACAAAGTGGGTATGTATTTACTTATGGTAATACACCCATATCATGGAAATCTACCAAACAAACTTTAACTGCGACGTCATCAAATTGTGCTGAATTAATCGCTCTCTATGAAGCTGCTCGTGAATGTGTATGGTTAAGGTCGATGATACATCATATTCAAAAAGAATGTGGATTAAGGACCATAATTGATCAACCTACCATTATTGATGAGGGTCAGGAGCCTGCACCAGGTCGCCCGACTAGCAGGCCACGCAAAGACCCAACCCGGGGAGCCGAAGAGCCTGCCCAGCAGGCCGTCGAGGTAAGACGCCAGGATTTCCTCAGTGGAACGTAGCTTCGAGGAGCCCGCCCGCCCAGCAGGGTAGGGCGACCCACTAGGGAAGGCCTGCAGACGCTCCCTGCTCGCCTGTCCCCAAGCAACCTCTCCCCCGAGCAGGGCAGGGGTTACCAGGGGCCCTTCCGTCTTTCTGCCTAAGGTAAAAGGGGATGGGTGGATGAAACAGGTCCACGTGTCATCCCGCCATCCACCCATTGTCCCGCTCTTTTCCCTCTCCACTTCTCTCTCTTGTGGGAAGGTATAAATACCCACTCATTTCCCACTTAGAGGGGGTTGGATTTTCTCTCTCTAGACTCTCACTCCTAAAAACGCCGCCTAGTTCCTCACGAGCTAGGTTCATCAAGGCATTTCACGGACTAACTTAGGCATCGGAGAGGGTTCCCTCGGACAACCTCCGGGGCCCTGTGCGTTCATTGTGCAGGGAGCAGGCCAGCTCCGCCGGGAAAAGTCCGACCCAAGGAGTAGGAAGAAGGAGAGAACCGTTAACTCAATCAAGCAACATTCAAGTACTAAAACCCGAACTCGTAATCGGGTTAATTGTTTCCGTGACCGGAACAATTTGGCGCCGTCTGTGGGGAAGGTAGGTTGTACCCACGAGATTACCCACAAAACCAACCATTCTAAAACGCGAAATTAACAAATTAACCAATTACAATCAAACATGCCTGAAATTTGTGACACCAGCTCGGTGGCAAACCCGCCCAAAGCCCCCTAATATGGCATGCCACCAGAAGTAACGCCCGCCGCCACGATTCCAGGCGTAGGGCGAGCCAGTCTCCAGGGAGCACCGGGTCAAGGGGCAGCTGCCATGGTAGGGCAGGGGAACCATCCGAGGCAAGTTCTGAACCTCACCCCTGCCCAGATGGTACAGACTGCGGCGTTCTTCTCAGCTATGTTGGATCAGGAATTTACTCCGGATGATCTGGTAGGCAGGGTCGCCACGACCCCCAGGTTGCTCCACTTTGAAAGTGGAGAAGGAACTGGGGGTACGAAGCGGACCGCCGCCAGAAATGTTCAGATAAAAGCCAGGAAGACAGCTCAGGCATATGCGCAGGTGCAAAGGCGAATCACGGAAGCCCGTCAGCAGCCACCTGCGCAGCAAGGGGTTGCAGGTCCTGAGGAGGCATTCTCCATTCATACCACAGAATCCACGGCCGCTCGTGAAAGAAGGGGTTTATCCCAAGACCTGAGGAATTGAATGAGGCACAAGGAGCCGATGTCCAAGCGCCTGGGGGAGAAACAGGGAGATGTGTTCTCCAGGCTGACACCGGTCGAGGAAGTACCGCCTGCGCCAGGCCTGTCTTAGAGCCTGCAGTCCAGGCTTAACAATGGCCAGCCTCTGAGGTCCAGGCATCGCCAGGGTGATAACCTCGAACCTGCTCAGAAGAAGCGCTCACGGTATCATTCCCCTCCTGAAGACGACGAAGCGATAAGCAGGCGCCCACCAAGGTACCGCTCCCCTGAAAGTAGGAGACCGACCCCTGACAGAAGGGATGACCACGGTCACTATTCAGGCACGAGCAGGTCGAGAATGGTGGGCAGGCCAACCAAGGCTTCACCCTGAGGTGCAGGCGTATCCTATCCCGAAGATTAAGATGCCGACTGTAAAGTTCGACGGAACTACAGATCCGGAAGATCACCTGGCTGCGTACGAGAGTCATATGGGCATGTATGACGCCGACGACGCAGTCTGGTGCAAGATCTTCCCCACCACCCTGGTGGGCTTAGCCCAGGGTTGGTTCAGGGACCTCCCGCAGGGGTCAATCTCTTTCTTCATTGAACTGGCAGAAATGTTCCTGGACCAGTATGCTGGAAACAAAAGACGACGTCTCACCCGTTTCGACCTGATGACCCTCAGGCAAAAGAAGGGCGAAACTGTCAGGGAATACCTAAAGAGGTTTGACTTATCATTCCAGCAGGTGAAAGAAATTGACGACCCGACAGCAGCATATGCACTAACCAACTCCCTGCTCCCCGGCGAGATGAAAAACCAAATGATCAGGGCCCAGTCGGAGACCCTGGCCAAGGCCAGAAAGATTGCAGAGGGGTTTATGCTGCAGGAGGAGTTCCACAGCCTGCCGGAGACCCCCGCAGGCCCCACCAGGCAGCAGGGGGGACCGCAGGGTGGACGCGGTAGAAACGAATCCGGAAGGCAAAGAACTGAGGAAGGGGATACCCCTAAAAAGGAGCGCACTGTCTACCAGCCCAGGTTCGACAGTTACACAGCCCTTAACAAATCCAGGGAGGAGATCTTCGAACTGGAAAAGGAGACTGCTAAATGGAATCGCCCGAGCAAACCGCGTAGTCCAAAAGGGGACCCCAAGAAATTCTGCACTTTCCACGACTGCGTAGGCCACACCACCGAGGAGTGTCGCCACCTGAAAGACGAAATTGAGAAACTGATCAGGAATGGCTGGTTGGCCAACTACGCAGCCAGGAGTAAATCTCAGAAAGAAGCGCCTGAAAAGCCCGAGGGCGCAGTACAGAACCGTCTGGTAATCCATGTGATATCAGGGGATGCAGAAGGCCAAATCAGCCGAAGAGGTCAGAAAAGGCAAATTCGTGAGCTGAGGAACCAAATCTGCTACGCTGAAAGAGCAGGAAGCCCGAAGGGAGTGACGCTGAGCATCACCCCCGAGGATGCAGGGCGGGTGGTGTATCCCCACATCGATCCCTTGGTGCTATCCTTGGAAATCAGCAACCATATTGTGCGGAGGTGCATGGTGGACACCGGTGCATACACAAACCTGCTGTACAAAGACGCCTTCGACAAGATGGGCCTGGAGAAAAGGCACCTACGACCTGCCCCTGGATCATTATACGGGTTCAGCGGAGCAGGCATATTGCCCATGGGTATCATAGACCTACCTGTAACATTTGGGGAGGGGGCTACTTCCAGAAATGTCAGGGCATCATTCGTCGTAGTGGATGCAAGGTCTGCTTACAACGTCCTAATCGGCAGGGCCACCCTGGACGAGATTTAAGCGGCCATATCAATTAGGGCCCTCACTATAGCCTATGTTACTGATTTTGGCCTAGAAGGAAAAGTGCACGGAGACCAAGAGTCGGCCAGACAGTGCTACTCCGTGGCTCTGCAAACTCACGAAAGTGAAAGAAAAGGAAAGAGAAAAGCTGACAGTTCCCCCAGCAGGGAGGGCGAGATTCCAGCCGCTAATCAGGCGTCAGACCACCTGGAACCTGGGGGAGAGAGCATGCTGGTGGACCTGGAGCGAGGGAGGCAAGTCCTTATAGGGGCTGACCTGGAAGAGTCCTACCAGGCAGAGCTGGTCAAGCTGTTGAAAGAGAACAAGGACGTATTCGCCTACTCGGCGGACGAGATGCCAGGGGTCGATCCAGCGTGTATCGTTCACAGGCTGAACGTAAACGCGGACGCCCGTCCTGTGAAGCAGAAAAAGCGGAATATGTCCGCAGAGAAAGACGTGGCAATTAAAGAGGAAATTGAAAAACTTCTGAAAGCAGATTTTATTGAGGTTTGTGACTACCCGGAGTGGCTGGCGAATGTAGTCATGGTCAAAAAGTCATCAGGCGCATGGAGAATGTGCGTGGACTTTACGAACCTCAACAAAGCCTGCCCGAAGGACTGCTACCCACTCCCCAGGATCGACCAACTGGCAGACGCTACCAGTGGATATACTATGCTGAGCTTCCTGGATGCCTTCTAAGGGTATCATCAGGTGTACTTATGGCAGCCAGACAGGGTGAAGTGCGCATTCATCACTAGTTCAGGCACCTACATGTACAAGATGATGCCATTCGGGCTTAAAAACGCAGGGGCCACGTACCAACGCCTGGTCGACAAGGTGTTCGAGGGTCAAAAGGGGAGGAACATAGAAGCCTATGTCGATGACGCCATTGTAAAGAGCAAAGGAGACAATGAGCACCTGGCAGACCTGCGGGAGACTTTCTCCTCCCTGCGCGCCTACAAAATGAAACTCAATCCGAAGAAGTGTACATTTGGGGTTCGTTCTGGAAAGTTCTTGGGTTTTTTGGTCAGCTCTCGAGGGATAGACGCGAACCCCGAGAAAGTTCAGGCTGTTCTGGACCTTCCTGAACCCAGGACCATCAGGGACATCCAACGTCTGACAGGCCGCATGGCCGCCCTGGCACGGTTCATCGCCAGGTCAGCAGACAAGTCAACCCCATTCTTCAAAATACTGAAAGGCAACAAGCAATTCAAGTGGGAGGACGAGCAAAAAGAAGCATTCGGGCAGTTGAAGGAGCATTTAAAGAAACTCCCCACCCTGGCAAGGCCAGTGGCAGGGGAAAAACTCTTCCTCTACATCGCTGTAACTAATGTGACAGTCAGCGCAGTCATCTTGAGGGAAGAAGCAGGCGCTCAACAGCCCATATATTTTGTAAGTCATGCCCTAGGGGCAGCAGAGAAAAATTATCCTATGGTCGAAAAAGCGGCTTATGCGGCTGTCATAGCAGCCAGAAAATTAAGGCCGTACTTCGACGCATACCCTGTCGTAGTATTGATAGACCAGCCCCTAGAGAAAGTGCTGGAAAAATTTGAAAAGTCAGGCAGGTTGCTAAAGTGGGCTATTGAGTTGAGTGGACTGGGGATAACATACCAATCCAGAACAGCCATCAAAGCCCAAGCCCTTGCCGACTTTCTAGCAGAATGCTCCCACTCTGAGGAGGATAGCCCAACCGCCGGCGAATGAATAGTATACACCGATGGGTCCTCCACGGCTAATGGAGCAGGGGCCGGAGTCGTGTTGACCAGCCCAGAGGGGACTGACTTTGAGCATGCACTCAGATTTGTCTTCCCTGCGTCAAACAATGAAGCTGAATACGAAGCAGTGCTCGCAGGCGTCAACCTAGCCAAAGCCGCAGGCGCAGAGCGGATTGTCTTGGGAAAAGATTCCCAACTCATCGCCAACCAAATCAATGGAGAGTATGAGGCCAGGGATCAAACGATGGCCGCGTACCTGGAAATGGTGAAAAGGGAATTGTCAGGCCTAAAATCGTATGAAATCAGACAGATCCCTCGGTCCCAGAACAATCGGGCAGACGCCCTGTCAAAACTGGCTAGTTCCAGCCTACAGGATATAAGGAGGTCAGTATGGGTGGACGTCATCCAGGAAAAATATACCGTCCCCTGCCAAATCGTCGGCGCAGTTGAGGAGGCAGGGCCTGAAGATTGGAGGACCCCCATCATCCTGTTCAAGAAAAACGGAATTTTACCGACTGACCCCGTACAAAAAAGAAAAATGCCGGCTAGGGCTGCATGGTTCATCTTAATGGGAGAAGACTTGTACAAGAAATCTTTCTCGTGCCCCCTGCTCAGGTGCCTGGGGGCAGAGAAGGCGGCGGAGGTATTGGATGACATCCACTCTGGCATATGTGGCCATCACATAGGAGGAAAGTCGCTGGCACCCAAGGCCTTGAGAGCAGGATACTAATGGCCGACCCTGCTGGCAGACGCCAAAGACTTGACTCAAAAGTGCAGGAAATGTCAGCTTTTTGCCCCATCCATCCATGCTCCGGCCCAAGAACTCAGGCCAATCCTATCCCCCATCCCCTTCGCTCAGTGGGGGATGGACATACTAGGACCTTTTGCGGTGGCCACCGGGGGCAGAAAGTTCTTGATCGTGGCTATCGATTACTTCACCAAGTGGGTGGAAGCTGAGGCAGTGCCTAACATTACTGAGCCTGCAGTCAGGAAGGTGATATGGCGGAATATCATCACTAGATTCGGCCTGCCAAAAATGCTAGTGTTTGATCATGGAAGACAATTCGATAACGACCCCCTGAGAGTCTGGCTGGAAGGCCATGGCGTCGCAGTTGCTTACTCCGCCGTCTGCCACCCTCAAACCAACGGACAGGCAGAAGCAGCCAACAAACAGATCTTGAATGGCCTTAAGAAGATGGTAGATAACCTCAAGGGCAGATGGGCCGACGAGCTCCCCAGCATACTCTGGTCAATCCGGACCACCCGAAAGGAATCTACGGGCCAGACCCCGTTCGGCCTGGTATATGGTGCAGAGGCTCTATTACCAATCGAGGCCAGGATCCCTTCCCTGCGCTCCCTACAATACGACCAGGCTGAGAATGAAGTAGCAATGACTGAGGCCTTAGATCTGGTCAGTGAGGTGAGGGAGGAAGCCAGCGCCAATATCGTCGCCTACCAGCAACGAATGAGGAAGGCGTACAATAAGAGAGTGCATCAGAGAAATTTTCAGATGGGTGATCTAGTCCTCAGAAAAACACAGGCTGTGGGAAAATCGAAAGAGCACGGCAAACTAAGCGCTAACTGGGAAGGCCCATACCAAGTAACTCAAATCTTAAGGCCAGGCACTTATAGAATCGCCAATCTTGAAGGCCAAGAGTTGAGTGCTCACTGGAACGCAGACACCCTAAAGAAGTATTATGTCTAGCAAAATCTTAAGATAGTTTTTGTTTCCTGGAAAATTGGCGGAGAACGGTCAAAGAATGTCGACGGCTCCGACCACCCTTGTGTTAAATTTTTACAAAGAAATGAAAGAACTTCAAGTCTATACTCGTTGCCTGTTCAAAATTGCGTTTTTCACACACAAACGAGCAGGGGGCAATAGGGGGAGGCCCCCTGTTGCCAGAACTAAGGAAAATGGCCCCCCAACAAAAAATTCAACGCCTCCCTGCTAGCCTCTGGGCAAGCAGGGGGTAGGCCCCCTGGACTTTGATCAAAAGCCAGGGACAGGCCGAATGAACAAGGACTGGGGGCAGGCTCCCCAACCTTGTATAAAAAACGCAAAACGCCTCCCTGCTAGCCTCTGGGCAGGCAGGGGGCAGGCCCCCTGGACTTTGATCAAAAGCCAGGGACAGGCCGAATGAACAAGGACTGGGGGCAGGCTCCCCAACCTTGTATAAAAAACGCAAAGAGCCTCCCTGCTCGCCTTTGGGCAGGCAGGGGGCAGGCCGTACCTTAAAAACTTGTACAGAAAACCAAACAGAAAAAGGATGAAAACAAATGGAAGAATCCTTATAAAAAGAATAAAGTAGCAGGGATACACGGAATGAAGGTTTTTTAAGGTAATTACAATGAACACGGCAGCCGGCCACAAAAGGGCTCGGCGCGCAAAAAGATAAGAAGTTAAAACGTCAGCATAAGCGCAGCAGGGGACGAGCAGGAGCCCTCTGAGGATGACTGCCCTCCATATTAGGCAGGGGGAGCTTCTGGGCCAGAGGTAGCAGCCCCTTCATCCATCCTGCGCATCTGGGCCTCATCCTTAGCGGTATAAAGAGCCCGAAAAGCCTCTTCATCAAAGCCAGGGAACATCTCCCTGACAGCCTCCATAACCACCCCCAAGCAAGAATTGGCGCCATTTACGAAGCCTGCTGACACTGCGGTTTCCACCTCCTGGATTATCTCATCCTTCTCCTTCTGCCACTCCTCAGTCTTCGCCGCCAAGTCACCAAGAGCCGCCTGAAGATCCGAATCCGCCTTGGAAAGGCGCTCCCCTAGGTCAGCGACCTTTTTCTTGGCTTGGTCCAACTCAGCTAAAGCTTTTTTGGCCTGCTTCAGCTCTGCAAAGGTCTGCTTAGCTCTCTTCGACTCCTCCTCCAGGCGAGACACCTCCCTGACTGCCCTCTCACTTTGAGACCTCCAGTGAATCACCTGACTCCTGGCCTCCTCCAACTTGTTCTCCTTTTTTGTCAGCTGATCCTTCAAACCAGCAATAAGAGCAACATCCCTTTCGACTGTAGTCAGGCGGTCAGAGTTGGCCAAATCCTCGTCACTTAAACGACTAAGGGTCGCCAGCTCAGCAGAGGCCAGGCCTGAATAACTCTGGCAGTGCGCTGAATGTATTGAGTCACTTGATGGGTAGCAGAGTGGACAGTCTTGAGGAGGTGATCCGCCAAAACCGCCCCGGAGTCAGAAAGTAAGGCAGAGACGTCCTGGCTACCGCCGACAGTGTAATGGAACTCAGTATTCTCCTCAGAAAAAAGGGTACCAGGAACTCCCTGAGCAAAGCGTTTTGGGTCAGGCGTATCAGCCTCCAAATCCACCACGTGATCTGCATTTGGAGTTTCCCTGCTCCTTTTTCTGATCAGCCCCCTAGGAGTACTTTCCCCAGTCTCTTCAGAGCCAGCGGCCTGCGGCCCCTGGGGGATCTGAACCCCTGCAGGAGAGCCTCCCTGCTTGCCAGCAGGGGAAGGAGTAACCTCAGAAGCGATCGCCTTTTTCGCAACCGGAGAAGGAGTGGCTTCAGAGACCGCCGTTTTCGCAGGCGTTGATCTGGGGGGAGCAGGGAGCCTTGGCCTGCTAAACGAAAGGCCCTTCAGATGCTTCATCAGGTTCTTCTCGCCCTTCTTGAAGTCAGGAGGAAGGGAAGGACAGCTTTGGACAACGTCAAGAGTCTCGGTCAAACCCAAACGCTTCACCTCCATTTTTGTCCAAAGAAAGGTAGCAAGGTCTGCAAAGCAAATAGGCGACCGGTTAGAAAGGTCATTTAAGAAGGAAAAGGTGGGTAAGGAAAAATCATCAGCGCTCCTGAACTACCTTCGTCTAGGCCCGGATTCATGCCCACCCGGGTCAGGTACCTGTCAGTAGCAATAAGCTCCGCATGGGGGAGCCATAATGAAGGGCCATACACCCCAGATTTATCGGTATGGGCAGCAAAATGGTCTACCAAATCCTTGTTTTTCCTGCTCAACTTCACCTCCAAGGCTTTCCCTCCCACACCAGGGTGATATTCCTCATGAGTCTCTAGCCTGGTGTGAACGTGATTCCTGAAATGACGAGGAATCTTCCACCCTTGGGCGTTGTGCACATAGAGGAAATTGTTTTCCAATCTCTCAGGCTGTCCATAGCTGGCCACACCAGAGTATGCCCCTTCTGTCTCAGAAGAGACCAATATCCAGGAGAACCCTCACTCCCAGAAGAAATCATTTGCAGGCCGACCATAAACCTCAAAGCGTCAATAGAGGGCTCGGCACGATGGAACAGGCAGGTCCAAACATATGAAATTAACGACCTAACAGCCATGGCTGTCAGCTGGGCAATAGCCACGTTCATCCGCCTGAAAATCTCTTCCAGAGAGGGATGAAGGGGGAAACGAAGACCGAATTCCAAACACTTGTGGTAAACCGCTATGCACCCGTCGGGAGGACAGCATACGGTGTCTTTTTCACCAGGGACGACAATTGTATACCCATCCCCAAAATTGTAGAACCGCTCAATCGCGTTGGCAGCATTCTTCGCAAGAATCAGATCCCGGTTTTTGGGGTCGGGGTAAGTTCCCAGGGGAACGTGGTATACTTGGCTTTGTCTAAGTAATAGGTCCTACCCCTTTCCCGGGGAATAAGGGGACCAGAGGTCCTGGAGGGGTCGATCTCCATCGCCTCGTCGTCCGAGTCGACAACGTCGTAGGGGGCAGGTTCAGGAGAGTTACCGCCCCCACTACCCGCCGGGTCCTCCTCCTCGACCGTCCCAAGGCCAACCTCCCTAGAGGAGGAGGCAAGATCCTCCCTACCCTTTTCCCGTTCCTCCTTCCTCAATGGGTCGGTAAATGGTAGGATGCGTTCGCGAGTTCTAGACATAGCAACTCTAAGAGGAATGAAAAGCAAGAAATCGAAAAGAAAGGGAGCAAGAACTGGAAATTAAAAGTCTAACCTAGGGTCGGCCGCCGATGGGATGAAAGCTTGAAAGAGAAATCTCCCAGAGAAACGGGGGTACGAAGGAAGGCTCGAGTTATCACACCGGAAGATTTGTAGAAGAAAAGAAAGGAAGTTTGAAAAGAAAAAGAGAAGAAGAATGAGTCACAGATTGCTTTTATAAGAAGAAAGGCAGACAAAGAGTCGCCAACCCTCGAAAATCCGCCCAAGGACTACTGTCCACGTGTCATACTCTCAAAAGTCAGCCCCATGTAGCTTCCCAAGGGTAACCTCGAGAAGACCAAAGGGTGTCAGAGGATCGATCACCCTGTGACGTCCTCCCTCCATTCAAATAATAACAAAGACAAAAAATAAATAATAACAGATAATAAAAATGCCACACTTAAACAAACTGCCTGATTTTTTCTTTCATTAAGTCAAGGAAAACCCAAAAAACGGGCAAGTTACATCTAGTACAGGCAAAAAAAAAAAAAGACAAAAAGAGCCCCTGTTTCTGGCTCACCACGCCTGCACCCCGCGGGCAGGCCTAATCGTCATCAAAGCCTGGGGAATAGTCCCCAGGGCTGTGGCACCCCCCTGCATCGGATCCCCAGTCCCAGTCGTCAGAATCCTTGAAGGGGTCCGCAGAGTCATCATCGTCGTCCCGACCAGAGAAGTAACCCTGGCCGTCACTATCGCCGGAATCCCGGCTACTAAAATCCCGGTCCCTACCATAAGGGACTGTTTCAGTATCATCACAGGAGCCGCATCCCACTTTCCTCCTCAAGGGGGAAGAAGGGCCCGACTCAGGAGAAGAAGCCAACTCCGAGCAGTCGGGGTCAAACTGCTCAGGGTGTAGCCATGGAAAACACTCATGGCATCCCCTGTCGAAACAACCCCCGCCCTGGGGGCAGCGCCTGTATTTTGGAGCGGTTGAAGAAGCCCTCTGAGGGCGCTTGCCCGCCCTGACAAGAGTCCTCCTTTTGAGCTTCCTGTGAAGTCGAGCGCAGGGCTGCCGGCTACGGCGCAGAATGAGAAAGGACGCCCTAGGGTACCTCAGCTTCCAACGCCCCCTAAAGCGACGGGTCACCACGCGAATCCCTTGGCAAAAAAGTACTTTGGTAATCCACGACATTTTCTTTGAGAAAAGAAGAAAAGAAGGTTGGAGATGGGTCGTGAAAGTGGCAAAGGAAGTGCAATTTATACAATAAGGCAGGCCAAGACATTAAATGGCGCCCCAACCACTTTGACAGAAAGCACAGCCAATCAGCGCACCAGCACGCTGCCCAAAAATCTACTGGGTATAAAAGCAATCATGGCCAAAAGACAATTAAACTCTTGGCATGCCCAATGCAGAAGAGTCTCCCCCCTCGGGAATACGCGAACGCATTAAATGCAGTGGTAAAG
This sequence comes from Agrostemma githago, assembly GCA_958450325.1. Lineage (NCBI taxonomy): Eukaryota > Viridiplantae > Streptophyta > Magnoliopsida > Caryophyllales > Caryophyllaceae > Agrostemma > Agrostemma githago. The sequence goes on along the minus strand of OY288254.1, from coordinate 10,808,363 downwards.
CCACAAGTCAACTCCCCACCATCATGAGTCCACCTGCCAAGGAGAAGCCTTACTTCCCCCCGGCCGGTGAGGGCCAATTGATGAGGGTCAGGAGCCTGCACCAGGTCGCCCGACTAGCAGGCCTCGCAAAGACCCAACCCGGGGAGCCGAAAAGCCTGCCCAGCAGGCCGTCGAGGTAAGACGCCAAGATTTCCTCAGTGGAACGTAGCTTCGAGGAGCCCGCCCGCCCAGCAGGGTAGGGCGACCCACTGGGGAAGGCCTGCAGACGCTCCCTGCTCGCCTGTCCCCAGGCAACCTCTCCCCCGAGCAGGGCAGGGGTTACCAGGGGCCCTTCCGTCTTTCTGCCTAAGGTAAAAGGGGATGGGTGGATGAATTAGGTCCACGTGTCATCCCGCCATCCACCCATTCTCCCTCTCTTTTCCCTCTCCACTTCTCTCTCTTGTGGGAAGGTATAAATACCCACTCATTTCCCACTTAGAGGGGGTTGTATTTTCTCTCTCTAGACTCTCACTCCTAAAAATGCCGCCTAGTTCCTCACGAGCTAGGTTCATCAAGGCATTTCACGGACTAACTTAGGCATCGGAGAGGGTTCCCTCGGACAACCTCCGGGGCCCTGTGCGTTCATTGTGCAGGGAGCAGGCCAGCTCCGCCGGGAAAAGTCCGACCCAAGGAGTAGGAAGAAGGAGAGAACCGTTAACTCAATCAAGCAACATTCAAGTACTAAAACCCGAACTCGTAATCGGGTTAATTGTTTCCGTGACCGGAACAATTATATATGAAGATAATGCAGCTTGCATTCATCAAATGAAAGAGGGCTACATCAAAGGAGATAGAAACAAACATATATCACCAAAATTCTTCTTTACGCATGATATGAACTTCAAAAGGAAGGAGTAATTGACTTTCAACGAATTCCACCAAAGTGCAACTTCGCATATCTTTTTACAAAATCACTCCCATCAACAATATTCCAAGAATTGGTGAAAAATATTGGAATGTGTCACCTTCGAGACAAATGTTGAAGAGAAGTTATACTACTGCACTCTTTTCCTTAGTTAGGTTTTCTCCTACTGAGTTTTTCCTAAACAAGGTTTTTAATGAGGCAGTTCGTATATACATAGTCGTCGTTACATAAGAAGTGAACATTCAAGGGGGAGTGTTGTAATTAAAAGCAATAGGTGAATGTTCACCTATGTAAAAGAGATATGTACTGACTCACCCCCTAAATAGTAAAATAGGGATGAGTAAGCCAAGCTAGGTGAATAGTAAAATTTTAACATATACGGCATGGATGAGATTTACAGCTTCATAAGTTATCTCATTAAGCAGCTGTAAATTGTTGTATAAATAGGATCTTTACCTCAACAAAATTTTACACACAGATCCACAACAACAAAAACTATCAGTTTCAAATCCAATATTTTTGAGCTAAAGTAATATAATCTTAATAAAATTAATCAATTAAAAAAGAGCCTTGACTTAACGCGCAGAGAGGTGGAGGGACTCGCTCATTGGAATAGGGCTGCTATTGTGTTATAAAGTGTCAAGCATTACAAGGGTCTCTCACAACTAGACTTGTCAAACGGGTCAGGCGGTCGGGTTTCGGGTTTGGTCACTTCGGGTTCGGGTAATATACGGGTCGGGTGTATTTCGGGTTTAAAAAATACGGGTTTTATATGGGTCGGGTTTATACGGGTTTCGGGTCAAATACGGGTTATTAACGCACTTTAAAAACATTAATTTTCTTTACTTTTTTTTTATCATAAATACAATTTTATTCTTAATTTTCTTAACCATCTCATTTAATATAAGATATTAGTGAGAATAAACATGTTTTATTTAATATATTTTTTAGTATACATTGATATTTTATTTCTATAGGAGGTACGAATATATATGACGAACTTTGACTCGATTTATTGATTTTTTTTCTCTCATTATAATAACCATGTGATAAAAATATGATTTTAAAGATAGATATATATATATATATATATATATATATATAAATATTACTCCGTATTTCTTAAATTTAAAAAAAAAAAAAATATTTCTTAGTGTTTTTGAGAAACTTTAGTGTATAATAGCAATATTTTTTTAATTTATCTATTTTCGGGCGGGTAACGGGTTCGGGCGGGTTTTGACCAAATATATTCGGGTTTTTATCGGGCGGGTCACTTTCGGGTTTCGGTCATTTTCGGGCGGGTTTTTTCGGACGGTCTCGGGTCGGGTCTGTTTTTGACAGGTCTACTCACAACTCACAAGTAACGTAGTCACAACCTCATAAAGTCCCAGTGCGTGTATCACCTAGTACTAAACCATATTAACACTAACGTCCAACAAGCAATCGGTATGTCTTTTAGCTTTCGCTTTTACTTTTGGTTTATGTTCAAAAAAAATGTTTTAGTGTTATCGGAATTGTGAAATTACATAACGGGCGGTTCCACTCTAAAACCAATTGGCCATGTGATTACTTGGGTTTAGGAGTCAATTCTCAACACTCCCCCTCACATGTGAGCCAACTTATAAACCCGACTGGGGCAAACGGCCAGTTTATTTAAACGTGGGCTCTGATACCATGTGAAATTACATAATGGGTCTAGGCCGCACCCAAGACGGGAAGAGTCCACTCACAAGACAAGAGGGTTCCACTCTAAAACCAATTGGCAATAGGGGGAGTAACCCCTTGCTTTATAAGGTGGATCATCTTTCTCTCATCTTTCAATGTGGGACACATGTGATTACTTGGGTTTAGGAGTCAATTCTCAACAGAATCACTTACATAAAGACACCGATTTTTGTAAGACAATTGAAACACGCACATCTAAGAGCACCTTACTTTGATAGATGAGACGGGCTATATCGATAGCTTATAAACATTTTATTTTAACCTGATTTTAAGTTAATCATGAGCCATTATACAGAAATGAAGTCCTGGGTAGCCGTGATACTAACATGGGTTGTCGTCCTCCAATCATCAGCTAAGAAATATTTATAGTGGATCGAACTGTTAAGAAATCATGATCAAAACAATGAAACGGTAATTTTTAAATTCACCAATTCTTGTATAAGATAGTCTCACAATAACTTTATCGTGACAAACTCACATAGTATAAGGTAGTTACTTTTATTATTTTTTTTCTATTAGCTTAGTACTATGTGTCAGTGTCACGATAAGTTATCGAGACGGTCTCACCGGAGAATTGCTCTTTAAAATTGATCCGTTTTATTTACAATATACTTCATCCGTAGCAATCATTTGTTTACCTTTGATTAAAATACCCCTCACAAAAAACATAAAAAGTAAACAAATGACTATGATAGAAAGAGTGTATAATCTCTTCTTCAATAAGGTGTCTACAAATGTTTTGCAATAAATATTTTTATCTAACACTAACAATTAAACGTAATACTCTATATCTACTTATGTTTTGGAAAGAGTATTACATATCATATCTATTTATATTGTGAAATAAACAACACGATAATATAACATACGTACAGCTCCACATAACATGCTCTAACATACAAAGCAGGAGTACAAATTAGACTATATAAAACATAAGTACTCCGTAATGGCAATTTGGTAACTTTTTTCAAAAATGAACGACAATTTTGTCAAACACACAAATTACGCAAAACATAGACCTCCTCTTCTCTATTTTTATATAGGTACTAGTTTAGGGCCCGGGTTACACCCGGGCTTCACCGTATATGTGTAGACACCCACATTTTAACCACCAGGTGTCTATAGTAGGTCTCACCAAACACCCGATGATGATAGGACGTGAACATGCTTTAATGGACTCGGATATGGGCTCAAAATCATGGACATTTGGTTTAGGCTTATTACGGAGTACAAATCTTACAAAACCAACCTCAAATCCAGGCCCAGTGGGTCGTTTCGAGTCAAATAAGACTAATTTTGGTCGATTCCGATACCAGGGGTAAAACCGTCTTTTAGCGACCGAGTCAAAACCCGGTCGAAAATATTCTCGAGACACACGAGTCAGCCGTGACACCTCACGTGGCTGATTCGGCCTCCAACTGCTACAAAAAAATCAGCTTCAATAAATATTAAACAAATCCGTTTAAGGATAGAATTCGATCTCAAGTAGGAATTCTATCCGGAAACCGAATCAGACACCGACCGAGCTCCAAATACTCGGCCAAGACATCCCAAACAGCCAAAATACTCGGCCAACTCTTCATGACAGCCGAGATACTTGGCTTCCCCACCAAGAAACGAGACTTTCGTTCCCTTTCGAACTCTCGTGTTTCCTATCCAAACCGGTATTTCTTGTCACACAAGCAAGACTACCTCGACCCCTATAAATAGGACCTCCCGTCCAACACAAAGAACAACGTTTTACAACATCAATAATCCCGACACATTCACACACATCATAGATCTATTACCCACACATCCTCGATATTTAGTAAAAATAAATCAAAGCAAATCCCGACGTATTCCCGAAGAAGCCTCGAAATACCGACAAAACGACCCCATCATCCGGCCGAAACCCGTCCCCTCACACATAAAAAACGCACCAAACCGACACCTTAACTCATCCCGCATCATCTCGACGCTCCCGTGCCTAAGCCACCGTCCGACGAGCTCTATACCGAGAAACTAAAGCATGTAGGTTGAGGGTGTAAATCAAACCCGATTCTTCTCCTTTCTCTCCCTCTCTCTCACGTCTTTTTCCTTTTTTTTTGTGTATCGTTGGTCGTTTCATATTTTTAATATGGGTCGTTGTCGCACTTTTATTTATTTCTAATAATCGATACTATAAAACTATTTTTCATATAATGTTCTTAAAATACGATATCGATTCTCTAATCGAATATCGTATCTACAAGAACTAAATTAATTAATTCTCGTTGATGCTAAGAAAATCGTTACATCTTTAAACAAAATTCGACGATTTTTAACGCGGAGAGAATTAACATCTTTTTCGTTCAAAATTCCTTTTTTTTCACTTTTCGTTCAAAACAAACTTTTTTAAAACTTTTTCTAAAATCATTCTGACTATTCGATATCGATTTCATAATCGAATATCGAATATGACGAAAATCGAAAATATAAATCGAGTATAAATTAATCCATATTTGTACGCGATTTATAAAAATTAACGATTTTTCGACAGACAAAAAAAAAATCGGCAGACCACCACGCGGGTCGCGTGCCTGTCAGGCGACCCGCGCGGCGGCCTGGTTCGCCGGGCCTTCCTTTTTTCGTTTCCTCGCTTTTCTATTTTTTATTCTTTTCTGATCTTACATAAAAAGCGACTTTCGCGACATATTTCGATAAATACTTTTTTTTACCTCGGTCAACGCGTGCTAATCCATCACGTGTCATTAAATCTTTTTCGAATCATGCATTTTATTTATTTACGTCTTTATTCGAATTTTTCAATCGTTACTAACTTGTTTTCTCGTGTTTGTAGCTTTTTATTTGTGTTTTTATCGTTTTATTAGACTAAAACGACTTCACATGCTAAAATAACTTTGACGTTATTAGTTTAACATGCATTAAACGACTTAGCAACCCATTTATTTATTTTTCTCACATGCTTAGGAAAAATAATGTTTGCATATCATTCAACCGTAGAACTAACCCGTGTACACCAAAAACGAACGATATCTTAGTAAAGGCCGCTAAGTGCGGGAGGGGTTGGGTGTTCTTAGTGAACTTCCCAACACGTACCCTCACCCCTTACTCAGAACCATGGTTTCCGGATGTCCGAATCCATTGGCAACGAGAGTCATTCAATACACGATATCCGATAATGTCGGTATCGGTATCGTAATGCAAAGGGACGAGCCCAATAAACTCTGACATCGGAAATGGGCCGTATTTTGTATACGGCCCACTACGACATAGAGTGGGCTCGAATGGTTCCGAATAACCACAAAATTTGGTGGCGACTCCTACTTCGATTTAAATTTCAATTTGACCATCTCATATGGAGATTCATTCGCCTCCCCAAACCCGCGCGTGGCAGCGTCGGGGTGGACCTATGTCATGTCTACAATATGATATCCTCATATTACAACATGTGTTGTATCTTAAATCAATAAATCGTTTACATTACTCTTTTACTCGCCGTATTTTGGATCGCTTTTTTCTATTTCCTATTTATTTTGAATCGAAACTTGACCTAATCAATTCAGCTAAATAATCAGTACGGAATAATAAATTAATCACTGAATTATTTTTGTAATTATTTGAAGTATAAGTATGATTATTAATGAGTATACTCCGTAATAAGTAATACAGATTATTAAATATAGTCTAAGAATACAAAAACTTGTATGAGATCGTCTCACGGTAATTTATCGTGAGACGTCTCATATAAGAAGTGGTTACAAAATTTGTAACCACCTCCCATGTGAGAGGTCTCACGATAAAATTACCGTGAGACGGTCTCACAGGAGAGTTGGTAGATGGCAAGAGGAGTTGTGGTTCTTCCTTCTTTTTCCATCCCACATAGGAAGAGTATGAAACTTAGGAGGTCCTTATAAGGCCTCTCCTTCCTTGGGCTTACAAGTGTGAAGTGGAGTGGGCCGTTTAGGATGATGGGTGTTGTTGGGCTGGTATGGACAACACGCGCGCGGGCGGCCCGATCCGGCTCGGTCTTGGGCTCGGGTTCGGGTGGAGCACCTGCGGTGCGGGCTGTGCGCGACTTTTACCTTTTTGGGCCTACTTATGTTTTGTGTTTTTTGGCCCATGTCCATATTCATTTGTGTGTGTGTATTGGATAAGTCAAAAGAGCTGTTACGGTTTTTAATGGTGGAATTAAGGCCTTGATCTCGTTTTAAAGGCCTTAATTGCTTTGAATTTTTTGAACCTACCAGGCTCCTTTGCTGCCTATATAAACCGAGATTGTTGATCTCTTTCAACACACAAAAATCACAGCTTACAATATCCATTCTCTTCTCCCTACTGTCATTTCTCATCTCATTCCTGGGTACAGTTGTTCTCCGTTCCAAAGTTCCGAACCTTGAGTGGTCGAGATTCTGAACTGCAGTGTTCACCTTAGGAAATTACCGGCACTGTAGGCGATAACTACCGGAGTCGCACCGATATAGTTTTCAAGTCAGTAGCTAGTGGCTACCATACCACGACACTGCTTCGGTTGCCTTTCTGTTCCTGCCCGAATTACTTCTGTCCGGAATCTGTTGCCTCGGTTTCTGTGCTGCCTCCGTGTTGCCTCGGTTTCTGTGCTGCCTCCCGGTTCACTATTTCTAATCGTGTTGCCTACTTCGGTTTGCTCTTCTCGTGTTTTTACTACTTCGCGTCCAACAATTTGAAAACTATATCGTTATTTTTGTGTCGCGAGTCGGGAAGACCAAATATAAAAAAAAATGGCTGTTGTGTCCGCTAAATTCGCTGCTGATTTATCAAAACTTGAACCTCTTGATGGGTTGAATTATAAGAGGTGGGCTCAAAAACTTTTAATGTTTTTCGAACAATTAGAAATCGATTATGTTCTGTTTGAGGATGAACCCGTTTTAATTGTTGCGTCCACCGCGGCCACACCTCCTTCCGCTGCCACGGTTAAATCCAATGAAGAAAAAGTTAAGAAATATGATAAGGATAATAAGGCAGTTAGATATCATCTTCTTAATCACATGACCAACACCCTTTTCGATTTGTTCATGGTCCATAAATCTGCTAAAACCATTTGGGAGTCTTTAGATAAGAAGTATGGGGCCGATGATGCAGGCAAAAAGAAATATGTGGTGGGTCAGTGGCTCGGGTTTCATATTGTAGATGACAAACCGATTATGGAACAAGTTCATGTTTATGAAAATTTGTGTGCTGATGTCACAAATGAGGGTATGAAACTTGACGAGGTCTTTTTAGCTAATGTGTTGTTAGAGAAATTCCCTGCGTCATGGAGTGATTATAGGAACCACTTAAAACACAAGAAAAAGGATCTATCACTTCAAGAGCTCATAAGTCATATGAGAACCGAGGAAGCTAATCGCCTCAAGGATAGGTCTGTCCTGTTGTCGTTTGTCTCTACCAAAGCTAACCTTGTTGAAGCCGGAGGTCCATCTCATGGCAATAATAAAGGTAAAAATAAGATGGGTCAGGGTCAGGCAAAGGTCAAAAAGGGAAAGGTCAAGGTGCCAAGGGAAAGAATCAAGGAAACTCCACCAAACCAGTTCCCAAGATCTTCAAGCCAAATCCAAACGTGGTGTGCTATGTGTGTGGGCAGACGGGTTACAAAGCATTCCAGTGTCCTCAAAAGAAAGCTGGTCATGCCGCTCAAGCCAACATTGCTGAATCAGATGATGATATTATTGCTGTAGTGGTGGTAGAGGCCAATCTTGTGGCAAACGCGAGTGACTGGATTCTGGACACAGGAGCATCAAGACATCTCTGTGCCACTGTGGACATGACATAGGTCCACCCCGACGCGGCCACGCGCGGGTTTGGGGAGGCAAATGGATCTCCATGAGATGGTCAAATGGAAATTTAAATCGAAGTTGGAGTCGCCACCGAATTTTATGGTTATTCGGAACCGTTCGAGCCCACTCTATATCGTAGTGGGCCGTATACAAAATACGGCCCATTTCCGATGTCAGAGTTTATTGAGCTCGTCCCTTTGCATATCGATATAGATGCCGACTTGAGCGGTTAATCGTATATTGAATGACTCTCGTTGCCAATGGATTCGGACATCCGGAAACCACGGTTCTGAGTAAGGGGTGAGGGTACGTGTTGGGAAGTTCACTAAGAACACCCAACCCCGCCCGCACATTAGCGGCCTCTACTAGGATATCGAATGATTTTTTAATACGCGCGTTAGTAATACGATGAATGATATGCAAACATTGTTTTCCTAAGCATGCGAGGAATTGAATGGGTTGCTAAGTCGGTTTAATGCAACTAAAATTAACGTCAAAGTTGAATTTAGCATGTGAGGTTCGTTTTAGTATAATAAAACAAAAGATGAAATAAAGATGAATTTGCTACAAAGATGAACAAACGAGTTAGTATCGATTTGTGAAAATAATGTATCAAATAAATATACGAGATCGAAAAAAAAAAATATTAATCGAAATCTGAAAAATATTGTTAAAAAACGATGTTTTGTATAAAAAACGAAGTTCGAAAAAATAATAAAAAAACGAGAAAAAGGGGCGTCGAGGTAGCCGGCCGCGCGGCTCGCCCGGGATGCCGGCGAGTCGCGTGTCGGTTGACTCGACTTTTTTATTAAACCGCGTACAAATATTGCATAATTCGCACTCGATCTAATATTTTCGATATTCGTTATATTTAATAGTTGACTACGAAATCAATATCAAATATTCGGAATAGTTTTAGAAAAGATGTAAATTTTGAAATCGTTTCGTAGAATAAATAAAATAAAACGAACGAAGAAAGCTAAAAAAACGTCTCGGATTTCAGGCCCGTGCGCGAGTCGCCTGGGCATGGCGCGACTCGCATGCGGGTCTGTCCGGTTTTTGTTTTTTGTTCGAAATTGCTAATTTTGATAAATCGCGTACAAAATATGAATTAATTTATACTCGATTTATGTTTTCGATATTCGTCGTACCCGATATTCGATTGTGAAATCGATATGGAGTATTCGGAATGAATTGAAAAAAATCTTGTAAAAAAGAAGTTTGAAGAAAAAAAAAATGTAACGAATTTTAATATCGTCGAGATCTTAATATAATTCTTTTTGATACAATATTCGATTATAGAAAATCGATATCATATTTTTAAGAATGTTGTTGTATGAAAATAGTCTTTTTGATATTATCGATATTAGAAATAATAAAAGACTTGACGAATGACCAAAAAAAAATGACACGACCCGTACGAAAAAAGGACGAGAGAGAGAAGAGAAGGAAAAGGAGAGATCGGGTTTTGTGCACCCTCAACCTACATGCTTTAGTTTACTCGGATCGGGGCTCGTCGGGACGTGACTTGGGCACAAGAGCGTCGAGTGTATGTCGGTGAGGTGGTGGCTCGGTTTGGACGAGGTTTCGGTGAAGGGTGTCGGGTATAAAGGGACCGGTTTTCCTTCGGGTTTGTAATATCGATGCTAAGTTTTTAGGTGTGTGATGTGTATGGACGTATGATGCTAATAATAGATGTGTATTTTGATAATAATTGATTGATAATTGATAGTAATTAATATCGTTTTTGAATGCTTGTGAATCTCGTGTACAAGGGGCTATTTATAGGAAATTCCCGACCTTGGCTAGGAGAGTTTGAACTACCGCTTAGGATAGAAAACGTAGAAGTTGTAAGGCATGAGAATTCCGCTTTCTTGTCCGAGAAGAAAGGGAACACGGCTGGTGGGAGCCTATTCGGCCGAGTGTTTTCACTTGGTCGGGTGTTTGAATCGGTTTTTGGATAGGAAACGCAAGAGTTCGAAAGGAACGCAAATTCCGTTTCTTGGTGGAGAAGCCAAAATATCGGCTGAATGGAGGAGTATTTCGGCTACCTTGGGTGTCTTCGCCGAGTATTTGGTGCTCGGTCGATATCCGATTCGGTTTCCGGATAGAATTCCTACTTGAGATCGAATCCTATCCTCAAACGGATTTGTTTAATATTTTGAGAAGCTGATTTTTTGTAGGATTAGAGTAGGAATCAGCCGTGTGAGGTGTCACGGCTGACTCACGTGTCTCGGGAACATCTTTGACCGGGTTTTGATTCGGTCGTAAAAAGACGGTTTTACCCCTGGTATCGGAATCGACCCAAATTAGTCTTATTTGACTCGAAACGACCCGCTGAGCCTGATTTTGAGGTTGGTTTTGTGAGATATGTACTCCATAATGAGCCCAAGCCAAATGCCAATGATTTTGAGCCCGTTTCTGAGTGTTTAAAGCATGTTAACGTCCGATCATCATCGGGTGTTTGTCGGAAACTGCTATAGACACCTGGCAGTCAAAATGTGAGTGTCTACAGCCACCAAGGACCTGTTCGCTGAATTTGAAGATGTGGCTGATGGTGAAAAGGTTTATATGGGTAACTCTTCTTCTGCGCTGATCACAGGAAAAGGCAATGTCTTTCTTAAACTTACCTCTGCGAAAAACTCTTGCTCTTCATAATGTTTTGTATATCCCTACTTTGCGTAGAAACCTTGTGTCTGGTGCCTTGTTAAACAAAGTTGGTGTGAAACTTGTTTTTTAGGCTGACAAGGTAGTAATGTCTCGCAACGGGGATTTTGTGGGCAAGGGTTATCTCAGTGGGGGGCTATTTATTTTGAACATTGACTCTTCTGCTATTAATAATAATACTTCTGCTTCTGCTTATATCGCTGAGTCTATTGATGTTTGGCATGCTAGATTAGGTCACGTGAATTATGAATCGGTTAAAAAATTGAAAGCAATGTCGCTTATTCCTTCTTTAACCACCGAAGTCTTCACTAAATGTCCTAGTTGTGTAGAAGCTAAGTTTACTAAAAAGCTTAGTAAACCTGTTAAAACTAGACATACGAGTCTTCTAGTGTTAATTCACACCGACCTAGCTGACTTCAAGAGTACTATGAGTAGAGGAGGTAAATTTTATTATGTCACTTTTATTGATGATTTCTCAAGATATACTAAAGTGTATTTACTTAAGAATAAAAGTGAAGCTGAAGAGATATTCATTAAATACAAAGCTGAGGTAGAAAATCAACTTGAGAGAAAGATTAAAAGAGTCAGGTCTGATAGAGGTGTTGAATATAGCTCTAATTACTTAATAGATTTTTGCGAGAAAAATGGATTAATTCATGAGTCTAGCCCACCTTACCAACCTCAGTCCAATGGAGTAGCTGAACGTAAAAACAGAACTTTAAAGAAAATGATGAATGCTATGCTTTTAAGTTCTGGCCTTTCTGACGATATGTGGGGGGAAGCAGTGCTTTCAGCTTGTCACATTCTTAACAGAGTACCTCATAAGAAATTAGACAAGACACCCTATGAATTTTGGAAGGGTTATGCCCCTAACTTAATCTTTCTTAAAGTGTGGGGGTGTTTGGCTAAAGTTGGTTTACCAAGTTTTAAGAGGCCTACTATAGGATCTAAGACGTATGATTGCATTTTCATTGGTTATGCCCAAAACAGTTCTGCTTATATAAGAAGTGGTTACAAAATTTGTAACCACCTCCTATGTGAGAGGTCTCACGATAAAATTACCGTGAGACGGTCTCACAGGAGAGTTACTGAAGAATTGGATATAATCATTTAATATTTTCTTAATACGGAGTATGATACACCGTAGTAACTTGACATTTGATCATTAAATTAGACATAAATCAGTGCGATTTTTTTTTTTCTCTCTCTCTCTCTCTCTTTTAGTTTTTAATTTAGAGTCCTTAGGGCTCTATCTATATTTTGGATGTATTTTTTATGATTCTAACCATATTTGTTGTATATTTTGTGAAAATGTAACACACTTAATGAAAGGGAAAGCTTGTGTTTTTTGATTGAATGATAATGCAAATTGCAGTACAATGCTTAAATAGAGATAGGAATGTCACTAATTGACATCCTCTTCCCATGTAGTCCATGATTCGAGTCATGCCTACAAACATGGGGCACTCACAACAACAAGAAAACTGAACTAAGAATGCTACACTTCTTCCTACTTTGTAGCAACAGAAATTGACTAAGTGTTGAGTTATATTTCAACACCACCCCTTAACTCAAACACTGTCATACCAATCTGTTCCATGAAGAATTGGTGCTTGGCTTGAGTTAGAGCCTTAGTAAACATGTCTGCATTCTGGTCATTGGTACCGCAGAACTTCAACTGGATCTTCTCTTCATTTACCAACTTTCTGATGTAGTGGTACTGGACTTCTATATGCTTAGTTCGGGCATGAAATGCTGGGTTTTTTGCCATTGTTATGGCTGACTTGTTGTCACACCACAATTCTGTAGCTTCCTCTTTAGCAAACCCCAAATCTGTTACTAGTTTCCTTAGCCAGATTGCTTGCTTTGCTGCAGCACAAGCAGCCACATACTCTGCCTCAGAGGATGACAGTGCTACTGTTTCTTGTTTCTTTGAGCTCCAAGTGACTGTTCCTGAGCCAAACCCGAATACTGATCCAGATCTACTTCTTCTGTCATCTAGACTGCCTGCCCAGTCACTGTCAGTATATCCGAGTAACTTGAACTCTTCAGCTTTTGAATACCATAGCCCAAATCCTATGGTTCCTGCAACATATCTCATAATCCTCATTATTGCTGCTCCATAGTGCTGCTTTGTTGGATTATGAAGATACCTTGTTACCACCCCTACACTGTAAGATAAATCGGGTCTGGTGTGGGTAAGATAGTTCAGTCCACCTATCATACTTCTGTATTTCTGCTTGTTTGCTGGTGCTGTACCATCTTCCCTCTGCAGCTTTTCATTGACATTCATTGGTGTAATTGTAGTCTTGCAATCTTTCATCTTGAACCTCTTCAGTAGGTCTTGCGCATACTTCTTTTGACATAAAAATATGCCTTCCTTACTTTGCTTTATCTCCAACCCCAAAAAGTATTGGAGTAATCCCAGATCTGTCATCTCGAACTCCTTCATCATTGCATCCTTGAACTCAAGTAGCAAACTGTTAGATGAACTGAAATAGATAATATCATCAACATAGAGACATACTACCAGAAATTCTTTCTTCATTCCTTTCTTGACATAGAGAGTTGGTTCATTATCACTTCTTTTGAACCCGTCTTTCAGAAAGAAGGTGTCAATCCTGCTATACCAGGCCCTTGGAGCCTGTTTCAACCTATACAATGCTTTGTTAAGCTTGTACACCTTTGCTTCTTTTCCTTCTTTGACAAAGCCTTGTGGTTGCTCTACAAACACTTCCGATCCTCCAGAAGATCTCCATTCAAGAAGGCTGACTTTACATCAAATTGATGTACGGGCAATTCCAATTGAGCTGCTAGAGCCAAGATGACTCTTACAGTCTCAAATCTCGCCACTGGTGAGAAAGTCTCACCAAAATCTACTCCCTCTAGTTGAGCATAGCCTTTTGCTACAAGCCTTGCCTTGTGCTTTTGTATGCTTCCATTTGTGTGATACTTGGTCCTGAACACCCACTTGAGGCCTATAGCTTTCTTTTCGGGTGGTAGATCAACAAGTTCCCAAGTATGATTCTTGTTGATTGACCTGATCTCCTCCTTCATAGCTTCCTGCCATTCTACTTTCTGCACTGCCTCATTGAATCCTGATGGTTCTGCAGACATAAGAGCAAAACCACAGTTTTCGTATATATCTGCCAAGGATCTTACTTTCCTTGGTGATGAGTCATCTTATGAAGATTCTGAAGAGGATGAGGAGCTGCTGCTTTCATGAGGTGAATCTGGAGTGTTTGGGTCTTCTACATTCTCTTCACCAGTTTGATCAAAGGTGAAATTCCTTTGATTGCTAGACTCTTTTGCCCAATCCCACTCCAATTCCTCATTGAATATCACATTCCTGGTTATTATAACCTTCCCATCTTCAGGTTTATACAACCTGTATGCCTTTGCTTGTGTGGCATACTCAATAAAGACACACTTTACTGACTTCTCATCTAGTTTGCTCCTCAGATTTACCAAAGAGTAAGCCACACATCCAAAGATTCTGAGATGACTTACTCTTGGTCTTCTCCCTCTCCATACTTCATATGGAGTTTGATTTGGTAGTGCTCTGGTGGGTGAGATGTTTAGCAGATAGACTGCTTTGGCGATTGCTTCTCCCCAGAATTCCTTTGGCATACCCTTAGCAGCTAGAATACTCCTTCCCATTTCAACCACTCATCTGTTCTTTCTCTCTGCCACCCCGTTTTGCTCAGGGGTGTAGGGAGCAGTTAGTTCTCTTCTAATGCCATGAATCTCACAAAACTCATTAGACTCATGAGAAGTGAACTTCCCCCCCCCCCCCCCCCCCCCCACCCCCCGGTCAGTCCTTAAAGCTTTCACTACTTTCCCACTTTGATTCTCAACCATTGCCTTAAATTTTTTGAAATTCTCAAATGACTCACTTTTGGTTTGTTGAAAGTAAATCCAACTCATCCTACTGCAGTCATCAGTGATGAGCAGAAAATACGTACTCTCTCCTAATGACTCAGTTCCCATTGGACCACAAATATCAGCATGTAGTAACTCCAAACATTCACTTGCTGTCCAGTGACTTTCATTTGGAAAAGACCCTCTAGAATGCTTTCCATATACACACCCTTCACACACACTCAATTCTCCTAGTTTTGGCAGACCATTTACCAACTCTTTGTTGCTTAAAAGCTTAAGACTCTGCAGGTTTAGGTGACCATAACGTTGATGCCAGAGTTTTGTACTCTCATCCCCTTTCACAGTAGTTAAGGCTCTCCCCACATTTTGGACTAAGTCTAAGCAAAACATTCTATTTTTACCCATAGATGCTCTAGCAACATCCTCATTACTTCTTTTATCCTTAATAACACACGAATCATCATCAAACAATAGAGAAAGACCACAACTCAATAATTGACCTACACTTAACAAATTATAGGCCAAATGTGGAACATACTGCACATTGTGTAACAACTTGATGTTACCTTGTGTGGTCTTGACTGCCATGGTTCCAGTTCCCTCCACTGCTAACTGCTTGTCATCTCCCAACCTGACTTTGCCCTTGATTGACTCATCTAGCTGCTTAAACATGGACCTGGCACTTGACATGTGGTTAGAGCAACCACTGTCAATGTACCACGCCTCACTTTATTTTTCTTGAGTTCCACCCTTGGTGATGAAGAGCTTTTCTTCCTGTTCAACCAAGTGAGCCCTTGACTTGCTTTTGTGATCCTCCTTATCCTTCTCCTTTTGCCAGCAGTTTGCAACTTTGTGCCCTGGTTTAGTACAGTAATAGAACTTCACAGGACCCTTTGATGATTGATTCTGCGTTTCTTGATTCTCAGATGTTTGGCCTGAGGATCTTCCACGTCCTCCACGACCTCTGTTTCCTCGTCCTCCTCGACCTCTTCCAGCAAACTTGTTGGCACGCTCCTTGGAGGATTCATCTTGGACTTTGAAAGCCTTTTCTTCCTTCTTCTTCAATGATCTGTTGAGTCTCTCCTCATGTGCTTGAAGAGATCCCATCAGTTCATCAAAGGTATAGGTTGCCATATCTTTTGATTCTTCTATGGCTGCGACCACATGATCATATTTACTGGTTAGGCTTCTCAATACCTTTCCCACCACATGTTCATTGGCCATCTTCTCTCCATAAGCCTTCATCTGCTGCACTATCCCTGAAACTCTTGACAAATAGTCTTGAATTGACTCTTTGTCGCCCATGAGAGATGTCTCAAACTCTCTCCTCAAGGACTTTAGTCGAACAGTGACTACTTTCTTATCGCCAAGGTATTCTTGCTTGAGAATACCCCACGCTTGTTTTGAGATAGTAGCAGACGCTATCCTTGGAAAGATGTCATCATCCAATGCTTGTTGGATAATGAACAGGGCTTTCGAGTCCTTCTTTCGCTTCTCCTTCAGTTGCTGATCAGGTTCAGCAGGGTTTGTGTCTTCAAACCCATCATCAACATACTCCCACAAATCTTGAGACTTAAACAATGTCTTCATCTTCAGCTCCCAAAACTGGTACTTAACCCCTTTGAATATGGGCAGCTGAGAGAGACCGTTTGAGCTGTTTCCATTGCTCATTCTTGCCAGATTGTAGGACACGAACCTGGTTAATGCTCTGATACCACAATGTTGTATATTTTGTGAAGATGTAACACACTTAATGAAAGGGAAAGCTTGTGTTTTTGATTGAATGATAATGCAAATTGCAGTACAATGCTTAAATAGAGATAGGAATGTCACTAACTGACATCCTCTTCCCATGTAGTCCATGATTCGAGTCATGCCTACAAACATGGGGCACTCACAACAACAAGAAAACTGAACTAAGAATGCGACACTTCTTCCTACTTTGTAGCAACAGAAATTGACTAAGTGTTGAGTTATATTTCAACAATATTCACAACCCGTGTAACTTGACTCGTATTCGATCCAAGCCATATTGTAACTCAATACGAGATCCGACTTCAATGGTTCGTTTGACATGTCTAATTGTGATTCGAAATTATTAAGATAATAATAATAATAATAAAGATAAAAAAAGATCTAAATGAAAAAAAAAAAAGAAAAAAAAGATAATGAATTATAAACCAAGGGCAAAATTAAAGATTTCATGAACATTATAAAAATGAACTAATTGGACTTAGAATTAGGCAATTAGCATAGTCATTATTAACATAACTACTAAGGGCAAGATTGTAAATTTTTCAAAAATGAAGGGGCAATTATGTCCTCAAAATGTTACGCAAATTATAGGCATCCCCATGAGTTCCCCTCCCTCTTTTTAATATAGGTAATGATAATATAATATAAAGAAAAGAGGTAAAGATAGGGAATCAATGGTCCTAGAGTCCTTGACAGACCGTGAGCTTCAATAAGCTCAATTCCAAGGGTTTCAGAAGAGGTTCAGCGGGCCGTCTAACAGTTCGACGGTCCATCACACATGCTGAGACGGGTCGTCTAATACCCTCAACGGGACGTCGAGACCTGAGAACGCCTTCCTCTTCATCCTCCAAGCTAGCTTCTCGACATCGCCTATGTCCGGTTGGCAGCCTTCGAAACTTCCCTTCGGGAATTCAGAGGTGTACTTTCTCGGACTCTAGCCTTGAACAACTCGAGAGACGTTTTGCTTGACTTGAACGGTGCTCCCACGCTCCCTCGATGCATCCAAAAGCCAGGAAAATAGAAGTCATCGTAAAATGGCCACTTGCCGAGCAAAAACAACTCGGAAAGCAATAAATCATATCCTCAAGACAAACCGATGTTTATTACACTAATAACATAAAAACGATATAATTAGGACTTAATAAATTTGTGAGCCTAAGACACTAGTTTTCCACACTTATTAGTTACACAGTAATCCCTCATTTTCACTAACATCTTCTTCATTTCCTTTTTGGATATTTTCTCTAAGATCTTCTCCTTTCCTTTTTGATACTTCCTCCATTCAACTCCACTTGTCACTTATACTTTTAGAACATTTGTCGATGTACGTTTTACACCATCAGTATCTTTCATTTACATCATCAAAAATTATAAAAATTTGGTACTTTTAATGTACTCTAAAGATGATACGAAAATTACGCTCTGATACCACTTATGATACGAAAATTACAACTTTCGTATACTTAACGTAGCGGAAGACTTTTTTGGAAGGTTTTGTTTTGTGAAACGAAGGATATTTACTCGAGCTAGACCTATAAGACGAATAATGGTGATAACAATTAAGACCTATTAATTGTTAGCCGAGTTAATATCTGAAACGCGTCAAATAATAATAAAGTTTGGATCGAAACTCGTCGAACCGATAAACACAATTGCAACGCAAAGGTTCAAAATTCTTATTCATAAACTTCATTCTCCTGATACAATGAAAGATGCCTTATATATACTATTGAAATAAAATATTCCTAAGTATAAAAATTACTCACTACAACAAAATTAACTTTTCGCGGCGATTTTTTTTTTGTATTTCGTGGCGATTCTATTTGACGGGAAAGGTTTTCCCATCGATTGTGTATTCGTTGATATAGGTGGCGTTGCCGTAGCCTTTCGTGGCGAATAATCTGTTCGCTGGGTTAGCTCCTTAAAATCGACGCGAAAGAAGAGGAGATTTAGTGACAATTTTTGTGTCGATTATTATTGACACAGTAAATAATTTGATATTGCCTCTAATAATAATTGTAGCGATTGTATTTGACACGATAAGTACAATAAAATATTATTTAATGACAATTGTTGCGATTGCATTCGACACGATAAGTATTATTAAATGCAACCATATAGTAAATTTGGTATCAATTTCATTCAATACGAAATATCACCCTTCTATCTCTCAAATGCGGTGCATAAATAAAAAGAAGAAACATGGAACCTTTTTATTACTCATATATTCCAAAATTATATATATCCAACATCAACTAAATTACATATATATAAATAAGTGCAAAAGATCTTTTGACAACCTAAAAAAATTACTACTCCGTACATCTTTGGCCACCTAATAAATGTCGCACCTAAAAAAAATCCTTTAGATTAATTCCTCGTAATTTCCTCCCTGGTTAACCCCTCCTGTGTTTGAAAAAAAATTAATTAGTAGTATTAAAATATTGGAATAGGTACATCAATTAAAACAAAGACTAATATTCACGTCAAAGTTGTTTGATAAGTCTGTGAAAAATGAGTACGCGAAAATAAAACAAATACATCATCTCTCCTAGATAAAATATGAAGTTAGCTATCAGCACACCAATCATTCAATTTCAAAAGCTTTAGTGTGGAAACACTAATAACAATAATCAACCACAACAAAGAAACAAACATCGTAAAGAAATATACATGTCTGCAAGTATCCATGTAAAATAGGCTATAATTTACGAAATCTAATAGATCAAAAACCTGACAACATGCCAATTGCCAAATGGTTGGGTCTACATGTCCTAATATAAGTCTAAAAATTAAATGCAACTCTAAACATCAGGGAAAAAGTCAACAGTGTGCAACGAAGCTACATATACTAATCACTTGTGCAATTCCAATGATATATTATAAGAATATTGGTAACAAAGCCTATAATTAATGTTACCTGAAACAGATGATCCCCAATGGAGTTGTGATTTCATAGATGACTGATGTTGCAAAATGCAAGTAGAGAGCGGCTGAATGTCAAAATAGGAAACCTCGCCCAATATTAGCATAGATTCTCATGAGACATTTCAATGAAACATTATCACGAAGGCTGACCCATATATGAGGCATTTATTTCCCAATAAACAGGAAATCAAGAACAGTGCCACTGAATCGCAATCACACTGACACTTTTGAGAATAAGGTGAGTGTAGTTGCTTGTTTACACAGCTTCTCCATAATAAGATGTAAATAAAAAAGATAAAAAGGTGAAGTACTACTTAGATTCTATTCTTCTTGTATGAATTTTAATGTTCAAATGGTAGGGAATCCAAACATAAAGTCTCAAAAATTATAATCATAAAGAAAACTTTTAGGCAGATAAACATATTTATTCTGCTTGTTTAGCAATTTCACCATAATACTATTTGCAAAGATGGATAAAGCAAATACTGCAGGTCAAAATCAATATATTAAGCTCATCATAGACTTTGAAGTAAAAGACTATATACATCCTCCATACCTGTAAATGCACAATATCCAAAAAGTACCAACACCTCATCGAGTAATGGAACTCTGGAAACAAAAAAATTACATGGAGAATCAATCAGCTAAGAGTTATACTCGTAATAATTATATACCACTTACATTGTTGAAATAGCAGAAAGAAAAAATCGGAACGGGTCAATAACTTACCCATCATTCAGTATGGCTGTCAAAGCATTTGTAATGGCCAAACGTAAATACAGCAGAGACTGAAGAAAATAGCAGCAAGTTAAAAAGATAATTCAGAGAGGCAAGATAGAATCATAGAGGTCAAGCCAGAAAAGGCAAAAGAACACCTAGATTTAACAGCTTATACTCTAGCAGTTTTACAGATCTACCTATCAAGGAACAACAGGAAGCATTGAAGGCTTGTAAGCATCTTAATTGCTTGGTTTAAGAGAAAATACCAAAGTAAACTGCCATTTTTCCTATTTAAATTGACAAACAAAAGTATCCTTTGCTCTTTTGGCATTTCCAACAACTTCGTTATACTACCGCCTCTCCCCCAAACACGACACAACTTTACTCCCAAAATGAACTGAAACGACCAACTTCAATCTATTTTGAGGAACTATCAATGCGAGGTACACCAAAACATCCTTAATCCCAAACAACTTAATATTGGCTAACATGAACTATGCTGAACCAGCAATGCAATGTAAAACAATAGAAATATAATAAAATTGAAAAACAAGGGGGAAACATGATTTAGATGAGAGAAAACAAAAAATATTATCAAAAAGAAAAATACGGAGATTTCTGAGTACAAGAGAAACATGGTAAGGAGAAATGAGCATGATAGGCAAAAGAAGTGAGATAACACAATTTGAGGACTTAAGTAAGGTGTTAACAGAGATTAAGAGAAGGTATCGCTCCCTTCTTCACTCCCTATAGTCATACAAATTCCGTGGCTCATTCACCGTATTCATACCATTTCTCTCTATGGCAATAATTTTTTTTTACCGAATGACCTGTATATCCTTAATCCCGTCTCTACCATGTACCCTCTCCCACTCCTGCCCCAACTCCCAAATCCACCATCAAACTCCATGACCACCTCTACCACTCCATCACCGCCAGACCTAGAACCAACACTAATCATGACCAGCACTGGTCGACCAACACCACTCCTCCCATAATGTCGCCTCAACACCTTTTATCACCATTCCACCCTCCATGTCAGCAACCACTTGAGTACCACCCGCCAAATCAACCCTGAACTAAACCCCGACCACCTAAACAAAAACCTATCACTGGAAACTCAAGCCCCACTCATGAAAACCCTAGATGGTGGTGTCAAGCTATGGGTAAGGTGGTGGTGGTGACAAATAAAGTTGTGGTAGGGTGGGACGGGTATGGCTGTGGTACAAACCCATAGAATGGACGGTGGACTACAAAATATTGGTGAAGACAACATCATGGATATTGATACCTAAAGGGAACAAATAATAAAACATGATAAGACAAAATAAGTCCAACACTCAAACCATTCCTCTACATAAATCCTATACATCAAACCAATCTTTTGGTTAATAGTATCGTGAAGATAGTGGCCTCCACACACCCGAAACACAATTCTTCCATCAGCTAACATTCAACCGAAAACTAATTAAGTTTGATGCTTTCCTATAGCCTAGCATACCCAGTTTAATGCCTGTCATCAACATCAAAACTACAACATATATAAATTGAAGGATAATGGAAACTATAATCAGTCCAAACTAAAAACCTAAGATGGCTTGTATCAAGAAAACAACATCATGTTCTGTGTGTTCTGCACAGCGAACAATCAGCCCATATCTCCTTGATATACTTGACACTACCTAAATCAAATCAACTGTAATGGTTTTATATCTACTTCGATACCATAGTAGCTCTTGTATCCAAAAACAAGAAGCCCCGCTGTTGTGATTTTGCACATCATCAAACAACACTATTGATACAGTTTGAATCAAAAATTAATATACGAAATACAAAATAACATGCTAATTTCCGTCTAAACTAATTGAGATGCAGGCATTCAGCCTAATCAATCAAGTTAGAAGCAACTCTATATGCTCGTCTGGTGGAATTGAATTCCATTAAGGAGCTATATCAACAAACCCTAGTACAAAGCACCAATAACTCCCAAATCATACAAACACAAACATAACCATAAAATCAAATCAAAATAAGGCAATTCAAACTCATGAATAATGTTGAAACGCACCAGCAATGTCGTCGTGAATAGGCTTAGATGGGTTTTCGGATTCGAGAAGTAGAATATGAACGACGATAACATAAGAAGTATGGTCGGAGATAGGTGATTGATGCAGATGATGCTTCTTTGGGTAACCACGCGAATATTGTGTGCTCTATCACCATTCGAATGTGCGACCACGGACATGGAATTTGGATTTTGGGTCAGGTTATGGCAGTTAAGGTTCTAGTGATGGAGGTCGGACAATTAAGGCTGGCAATGAATAATTTTCGTGACTTTATTAGGATTTAGGAAGAAGTGGGTTTATTAGGGCTGTAAGGAGATAACATATCGATTTATTAGGATTTTTAGCATTGATTGATATTTGTTACAATATGTGCTAATTTATAAAGAGTATAAGTAGTGGCGGACCTAGGAATTTAAGAGAGGGGGTTCACTTTTAAAAAAAAAAAAACGTACCCGTAGTTATTTTTCGTAGTATCAATTTCACTCGAAGCAATACTTTTGCACATATTTTAATTGTATTACTCCTCAAATCTCTCTTTTGTAACCATATAAATCGTTGAATTTATTCTATTATCATCATTGATTTCTCTGATTCTAACTATACGACCCATATAATTTATCAAATTCATACGAGTTTGATTAAATAACATGCATATAAAATTGTTAATAGTCACTAATTACCGAAATTGGTTTTTTTTTTCTTGTAACTATGAACCCGTAACTAATTTGAAATAGGAAAACATTGTGAGCTTTATAACCCAAATGAAGAAAAAATGGTAAAACAACAAATATTCCGTAAATGACATGACATATTCAAAATTATGGTTCCACAATTGAGAATAATATATAGTTAATTAACAAGTAATTGACATTAACAAAACAAAACCCAAAATTGACATAAAAAGTACCTGATATATTATCTAACTATGAGATTGGAATTCGAAATTGGTACGAGGAGTTGAGAATCCGAGTGAAAAATGCACTTAAATTTGAAAGGAAATACGGAAGAGGAAGACGAATGGACGAATAATAAATGAAGAAATTGGTACGAGGAATTGAGAATCCGAGTGAAAAATGCACTTAAATTTGAAAGGAAATACGGAGGAGGAAGACGAATGGACGAATAATAAATGGAAAAAAGGTTGGAATTAATGTTCTCAAGGGGATTTGAACCCCCACCAACTCTGCAAAAGAGGAAGCTTCTTACCACTGAGCCACAACAACCACAAGTAGTTATCACTCACGTAAAGTATACAAGTACATTGCTTCAGGTTTTATTAATAAAAAAAATGAAAATCGAAGGGTGCGCACGTGGGGTGCTGTGCGCACCCCTAGATCCGCCCCTAAGTATAAGTATATTAGTTATGTCGATTTTTGAATCGTCACGAAATAATCGCCACAAAAAGGGTTTTTTGTTGTAGTGACTGTATATTCTATCATAATATAATTCCTAAATATCACTAGAAAATAAACTAATTAGATACTTATTGGAAATATATTCGTAAATATGGAAAACGACTAACTATCGAAGATCCATACTAATTATTTCCTACATAATTAATTAGATACTTATTATTTTCGGATCAAAAGACGAATCAAACAAAATTACAAATGACTATATTCGCACTTATAGATTGTCGAGAATATTAAAGTTTATCTTTGACTATGAATAGTGTAGAAAAAGCATACTCCAGTGACAAGTAGAGTTGAATGGAGGGAGTATAAAATACATAATATTCTACATAATTATTATTTTCATAATAATAATATCCTGTTGTTATAAAACGAGAAGAAAGGAAACTAGAAAGAAAATAGAGCGAGAAATATGTGAGAGGGTTGTCTTATTCATGTCATTGAGAGGGATATATATAGTACATCAGTAATGATAAGGGAGTTTACATATGGGTCAAAAGCCCAATGGACATTCACCTAATACGATTTCATAACACCTGTATTATTATACTTAGTATTTAGTAATTTTAAAATGACATATTCCTTCAGATAACATGCAGATAAACTCAAACAAAAATCCTAAACAACAGGCAATCAATAAAGAATCTAATAGGAATAAAGCATCCGACTGACTCGACTTAAGCTAGATCCAAATGAGCCATCGAGGATAAGTTCAATTTAAAGAGTAGGTAGTACGATTAGTAAATTAACACTAATAGTACATGATACTCCGCATGTGGATATTAAGAAAGTGGGAATAGTAAAGTAGTCAAATAATCAATTAAGAGTAACATAGTACAATAATTGAAGGAATATGTAGTTGTTTAGTTGGAAAAATTAATGAATTAAAAAAGAGCATTGACTTAACCTTAACGCGCAGAGAGGTGGAGGGCCTCGCACCTCGCTCATTGGAATAGGGCGGCTATCTAGCTATTGTATTATAAAGTGTCAGCATTACAAGGCCAGGGTCTCTCAAAACTCACAAGTAACGTAGTCACAACCTCGTAAAGTCCCAGTAGTGTATCACCTCGACCTCGTACTAGACCATATCAACACCAACGTCCAACAACCAATCGGTATGTCTCTTTTAGCTTTTGCATCTACTTTTGGTTTATTCACAGAAATGTTTTAGTGTTATTGGAACTACTTACACGAAGACACCGATTTTTGTAAGATAATTGAAACACACACATCTAAGAGCACCTTACTTTAATAGATGAGACGGGCTATATCGATACATTTTATTTTAACCTGATTTTAAGTTAATCATGAGCCATAATACAGAAATGAAGTCCTGGGTAGCCGTGACACTAACATGGGTCGTCGCCCTCCAATCATCGGCTTGGATTGGAGATGCAATCACACTGGATCTTGCAAATCCCACCAAGGATACATACTCCACTTTCCTCACCAGTGTCCGAAACGATGTCAAGGATCCCAAATTGGTATACGGTGGCACCACAATACCTGTCATTGCTGCCCCTACTAACACATATCTTAGGATCGACCTCAAAGTTGCCGCAGGAACTGTCTCGCTTGGCCTCAAACGTAACGACCTCTATGCGATTGCAATTCTCTATAAAAACGATAAAAGCAAAACTATAGCATATTACTTTAAAGGCCAGATTACTTCAGCTCAATTAGACAAACTCTTCCCAGAAGCAAAGGGGGCCGCAAATCAGAAAGAAATAACA
Source organism: Agrostemma githago (assembly GCA_958450325.1). NCBI lineage: Eukaryota > Viridiplantae > Streptophyta > Magnoliopsida > Caryophyllales > Caryophyllaceae > Agrostemma > Agrostemma githago. The sequence goes on along the minus strand of OY288254.1, from coordinate 10,782,776 downwards.
GAATACAAAGAAAATTATGCATCACTAGAAACAGCAGCGAAAGCGACTAGAAAACAAGCGGGGTTAGGGATCGGGAAACTTGTTACTTACCTTGAAAAGGTAAATGGGAAGGCTCGTACGGTTCAAAACGAAGCTAAGTTTCTGTTGGTTGCCATTCAAATGGTGTCTGAGGCAGCCCGGTTTGGTTATATTCAGAAGGTGGTACTCGATCATTTTCCAGATGGGTTCACACCGGACGACAAGGTGATTATACTGGAGAGGAATTGGGATAGGATTTCGTTAGCAGTTAAAGGTTCGACTAAAGGGGTGTTTAAAGAGGCGTTGGTTTTGAAAGCTGATGGGGCTGCAACCACTTGGACGGTGAAGAACGCAGGTGAGCTCAATATGGGACTCCTTTCGTATCAGGGAAAAGCTATACGAGTACACGACTCGTCTTTGGAGCCTAATAACGATGGTCATCAGGAGAGTGCTGTCATCTGAAACTCGATCAGTTTAATTAACTGAGAAATAATGCTCTACTACTTAATAAGCTTGTAGTATGTATGTAGTTATATGATGAATAATACGTGTTGTTGAATTACCACTGAATTGAAGGTTCTATACATTTGGTCGAGTGCTGTTTTTCGTCGTCGGCATTTCAGCCACGTCGTCGGCGCTTTTTAATGTAAAAGACGATCTTGCCCTTACCTTACTTAGATTAGTTAACTAATGTTATGTAATTTTAGAAGTTAGATTAGTGAATGAAACTCGTTAATGAAGCGGTTTTTTATTTTTCAAACCGTTATGTTATTATGTTGTGTGGTTATTATATTGTATACTCACTTACACCCCACTCACACTCATCCCACCCCACTCACACTCACCACATATAATATTAATTTCTCTCCCCTCACACAAAAAAAAACCGTTTTTTTTTCGAGATTTTTTTCTAGAGACCCAACTTCGCCTGAAATGGATCGACCTCCGGTTAGTACATTCTTGTTTTTATCTTCCCTTGTTTTTCTCTTTTTTGATTAAAATTTGTGAGGAATGTTAGTTTATCATATGAAAATCTTGAGAAATCGATGTTAGTTTAGCGTAAGAAATCGCATTTAGTTGTGTAACATGTTATTTACGTGCTCGATTTCTTGTGGAAATTATTGTTGAAATCGAAATAGAGTATAAAATAGAGCTGTAGCGGGCGAAAATGGTTCTAGGCGTCTGAGGGGTCTCCTGGGCGCCCAAAAATGGCGTCTGGGGTATCTCCTCGACGCCATTTTCGGGCGTCTGGGAGGTCCAGTAGGCACCATTTTTGGGCGTCTGGGGGGTTTCCTGGGCGCCCAAAAATGGCATCTGGGGCGTCTCCTGGGCGCCATTTTCGAGCGTCTGGGGAGTCTCTTAGGCGCCATTTTTTGTCGCCTGGGACTGTTTTCAGGTTTTTATATCGTGACCCGGGTGTCGTTATTTATAATTATTATTATGAAATTATACGAAATCTTTATTTGATTAGGATTATTATGAATATTATTAGAATTATGATTTTCAAATTCGTGACTAAATTATTTTAATTAAATAGAATTTATGAAATTATTATCCGTATAATTATTATTATGAAATTAAATAAAATTGTGTAACTAACCTGTATTTTTTTATCGGTGTATCAGGAGGACTTTGGTGGCGACGGTATTGACTATCGCGTTTGTTTTATCTTTGGGCCAGCGTTCGGTAGTTCGGATGAGGCATTCAACTACGCTAATGAGATAGCTTTGGCTCTTGGGTTCAACTTGGTGAAAGCGAGCAACAAAACGCAAAGTAATGTGAACCCGAACAGTCTTGGTCAGAATTACTTTAAATGCAAGTTTAACGGAAACCCGGCCGTAGGTACCAAGAATTTCGGAAAGATCGGTTGTAGGTTTTGGGTGAAGGCGTGCGAGAGCTTAGATAGGAAACGATGGATTTTAGCCATCGGTCCATGTGGCACGCACAACCACCCGTTACAGGTTCACCCTGACGGGCACAGACGTCTAGCCGCCCTTGACGAGGCCGAGAAAGAGTTTGTTTGGAGAGGTATTCGGGACCACTTGACACCGGCCCAAATACACGAGGGCCTTCATCAGAGAAATCCAGAGAAAGCACGGCCCTCGATCGAGACGTTATATAATATCGGGGGGAAGTTGAGGGCGGAGGCAAGGGAAGGTCGTAATGCCATCGAGCAGATGATGGTACTAGCGCGTCGGGCTCTCTACGTCCACTTCTTGTTCGAGCACGAGGTTACGAGTGTCGTGGAACGTATATTCATGGCTCACCCTGAGTCCGTGAAACTGTTTCGTACTTGGCCGTACGTAGTCACTATGGATGCGACCTACAAGACGAACACGTACGATATGAAGTTAGTGGAGATGGTCGGGACGACACCCGTTGGGAAACCTTTTCTGATTGCCTACGCCCTACTTCGGTTCGAGGACACGTTGTCCTATACGTGGGTGCTTGAGAAGTTGAAGCTGCTAATTGGGGACCGGGCACCGAACGTGATTGTGACGGATAAGGCTCAGTCGTTGACGGCGGCAGTATCAGAGGTCTTTCTGGCTCCGCAGACCCAGAATCTGCTCTGCACATGGCACATATCTAACTGCGTGGAAAAACGTGTCCTGAGCCACTTTAAGGGTGACAAAGACCGAGTAGCGACCTTCATGCACGGAGTTTGGTACCCTCTCCTGTATTCTACAAGTGTCGGGGACTTCCAAATAAAATGGAACAATATGAAGTCGAAGTGGAGGTTGTCGGGAATTCCTCTTTACATTCGTAACACATGGGGTAATTTCAAGCAATGGAATCACGCGTACACTGACCAATACCTCCATTTCGGCAACACCACCACATCCATCGTCGAATCTGCACATGCGGCTTTGAAGAAGGCTCTCGGCACGTCAACAACATCCTTAGATCGATTGTTCGATAGGATTGACAGGCTAATTGGTCGTCAGCAATCGAAACTGCGGAAGAAGTTGGAGACATCCCGCAGGAAGCGATCAACTACTCTACATCCGATTTTGATGAACTTACCACTCCGGGTAAGTCGTAAGGCGTTGGACTTGCTGACCGAGGAACTGAATAGGATGCAAGAGTTGGGAGATCGGGTTCTTTATGACTGTCGGTGTGTATTGAGGACGTCCAAGGGTTTGCCTTGCGCATGTCAACTTGCCGGGTTGATGGCCCGGAATTCCGTAGTGCGGTTGACCGACGTGCATGGGTTTTGGAGGACGCTTGACTTTGCCGGGGAGGAAGCTATGCCCGTCAGCGATAGATTTCAGCTTGACGGGTTGATTGAGGAAATACGTAAGAGTGATCCGAGTATGTGGCAGCATTACATTGATGTGCTGAATTCAGCATTACGTCCCGAGATATCTGGTCTACTTGATCCTACACCGAACCCGAAGCCCAGAAAATCTAAGGGGACAGGGAGGCTGCTTATCGGAGTCGAACACGAGAGGAGGAAGTACGGCACCACTGACACGCGAGCCACCCCGAGTAAGTCAGCCAAGAGTACGCGCACGTCAACGCCAGGGAGCAGTCACTCGACCGAACCATCCACACCGACCGCCAGCCAGTCCACCACGGGCACATGGCAAGGGCTACCGAACGCCCCCCTAGAGGTGAACTACATGCGGGGGCCCTTCCCGGACATGGCCAAACTTGTCGGTTTCATGTGTCCGTACCTCGTGGACTGGATAGATGTTATTGGAGACGGTCACTGCGGATTCCGTGTCATGGCTCACGCAGTATACGGTGACCAGGGTAGTTTTACTCGCCAGAGAAGGGCGTTGTGGGAACACATCCATTCCCCAATGTACGACAGCGTGTACGTCTTCGACGACTACGGTCGAGAAGGCGCCATGATCCGTGTAGGTACGACGACCCCCCTCCCGGTAGGCACGGAGCATTATCTCGCAGACTGCGATTTATTCGATTTTGCCACTATAAACAACTGGGTTATATGTCGAGTATCCGAACGACTCGAATGCACTACCTACTACCCATTGCGAGAGATGCCTGGTAACCACGTCCCGTTCGGCGTAATGTGAATAATGCACGTTGAACGCGAGGGAGGTCACTGGATGAGGTTGAGAATGTCAGACGATTGCCCGATGCCTCCTACACATGTCCTTTGGCACCGCGCGCATGACGGTACTACTGTACATTATCCTAACATTTACCGAGCATGTCAAGATAGGTGGGTCGAGGAGTGGAATGCGTACTTTCCGAGTGAACCGGTTAATCTGAACGACGCAGGTGGTCGGAACAACCCCTTCGTCTTTTAGACCACTTCTTATATTACGTTCATATTTTAGACCAGTACTGTATTCAGTTGTAAATTTTAGTACCTGTAAATATTAGACCAGCATTTGTATTATGTTCATATTTTAGACCAGTATTGTAGTCATTCGTAAATTTTACTAAGCATGCGCACTGTAAATCTCGTAACAACACTCAACATAAAATCATCCAAATCATCCAAAATGTAAAAAGAAACGAGTAGTCAACATAAACATATTACAGATCATCCGAAATAAAAAATAAAATCCAGACATAAACAAATTACAAAAGAAATCCAAATCAGTCAACGGCGACCTCGTTTCCCTGGGATCGGGATGGGCGGTCACCAGGGTGGGGGAGAACGAGCTGAAACGACGTCAACAAGTCGTAAAGATACGCATGTCGGGCTTCCGGGTCGTCCATAAAGTGCTGAGCCGCAGAGAAGCGCTCCATCAACGAAACTGCGACCCGAAACAAGGTGGCAGAGGTTAATATAAATAAACATCCAATTAAATATTGTTAAACACCAAAATACAATCTTATTACCTGCTGCGATCCCCCAGCGAGTCTCGCCTGCTCCTGCACATCGCCAGCGGATGGTGGTATGATCCTCGGGGGGGAGAGACTCTCGTGTACCAAGCGTGGTAATCCTGAGCCACTTCCCCCGGGTAGTCCACGGGCCGCGAGATTCTCCTCGGGTCAACGCGACTAACCTCGCAACTCGTCCAAGGGTGGTCCTCGTACCCCTTCCCGAACTCAAGAAGGTACACTCCACCCCCCGACCTCGGTCGGTGCACCCTAACCGGCGTAGGCATCGACCAGGGTATCGTCTGAACGTAGCCTAACTGTTTGATGACCCGGTCTCCCTGGTAAGACTCAACAATGTCCATGAATCACAGTATCCCGTAGAAGGAAGTAGTAACATGCGACGTGTGAGCGTGTCTCACGAAAGGCTCCCAGTAGACCCGATCTGTAGTTAGGCGATCAAGTGCACGTCGGTATTCCAACAGCTTGCTCTCATGCGCCGATGGTTTCCCGACGCCTACCCACGCACATGCCCGTGGAGAAGTCGACGTAATATGGATCGGTGCCCCCGGCCTAAAGTCGGGGAAGTACTCATAGATCCAGACCTGAAGCAGAGTCAAACACCCGGCCACAGTGGAAGCCCCCTGCCTCGAAGCCATCCCTAAACTCCTGTAAAGGTACGCCAACGTACCAGCACCCCACGCAAAACGACCGATCGAGTCCTGGCTGTTCGTTAGTGGGAAGACTGACGGACGAATACGATGGACCTATCCACGAAGAGAAACTCCCCCAACAACGTGATCATGTAACCCTGAATAGTCTGCTCCTGGGTCCCGCATCTTCTCATGCACGGCCCTCGCTAGTACCCCCCCGCTCCTGTAAATGGGAGGACTCCCTCCCCTCGCGGGTGCCTTCAACTGCACATCGTTCATCCCAAAAAAGTTCCCTACAGCAGTCATCCTATCAGCCAGACTCCCAGTGTCGTTACGAACCACGCAGGGCTCACCCTGGATAGGGAGACCTAAGATCCTAGCGACATCGTGCAGCATAATGGTCATCTCCCCGAACGGCATGTGGAATGTGTTCGTATCCGGCTGCCACCTCTCGACGAACGCTGTAATGAGCGGTATGTCCAAATGGCGTAGAATGCACGCCCGTAGGTGCATCAGGCCAGTCAGTCGGACAGAATCCACTACCTACTGAAGTCTATCGAACGATTCCAACTCCCTTACAATCCTATGACGGTGGTAGCTAGGTCTTCAACAGAGTGAGCTCGTGCTCTGGCTCTGACCAAAGGAGACGCGCAACATGCCCCCCGAAGCTCGGGATCACCGATGGATCGATGGGACCTCCGGGACTAGGTCCCTGCAGAAACCACGAAGTGTCGCTCCGTGGACGTCGGGGAGCGCTCGAGCCCGAAGTACCTACACTCCCCTGAAAAGTTGCTCCAGGCCCCTTCCTGTAGACAACGGCCTTACCCTTCCGCGACGTCTCCGTGTCCGTCTCCTGCTCCCGCTCTCGCTCCTGCTCCTCGGCGTGCTGCTCCGAGAAGTCGTCCGAAAATGCGTGCTGCCTCTCAGTCTCATCGAACTCCAGGTCCAGGTCGGCTGACTGCAAAGACCTGGACGGCTCGCGGACACCACCGCTCGCGGTTCCCTCTGAAGAACCATCACATGTACCGCTCGTGATAAAGAAAGGTGGAACATGAATTTCCTGTCCCCCCCCCTACTGAGGAAGACCCGTCCACCTTATACGCATCAGCCGTCTGTGGTGGTTCCGTGGTAATCGACGGCTCTGGTTGGCCGGTAGGTGGCGGTCGCGCCCTCTCCTGAGCGCGTGTGGACGCAGTGACTCTCCTACCGTCGACCCGACTACTCTTCCCCTTACCAGCCATCTACTTATATAATTCGACACGGTGATAAAACAAAACTATGTCACTTGTTAACGTTAATAAGAAATTAATTTAACGTTCTCGTACAATTTTGTAAATGAAACAGTGTACGAACAACCGATATTGGGAGTTCAGAATCATATTTAAAATTAATTTGAAAAATCAAATTAATGATTAATAATAACGTATATTCTTCTCACCAAAATTATTTTAAAATATTTTGGTCACCTATTTTCCACATCGGCTAACTTGATATTAATTTAAAATCATGATAACATTTACTAGTTTCAAAAATATTTTGAATTTCACACGATGATCAAAGGAAAATATATTAGTACTTAATAATAATATTTAAATTTATACGTAGTATTGTAATTTTTAGCTAATTTTTAACTAATTTCTTCCAAGTAATGTTCCCTACGACTTGTTATCTCGATGAGGGTCGTCGATTACTTAGTTTTTTTGGCTAAAATTAGCCTTCAAATGAAGGTTATTATTTTAGTAAACACTAGTAATCTTAAAATTAGTACTCATCGTTATCCAATTGAGTAACCAATTTTAACGAAATATAACGACTACAAGTTTTTCACCCAAATTGAACTTTTGTACCTAATTTTTAAGCTAAATTGAACTTTTTTTCACCTACATTTTTTTAATTACACTATTTGTCAAAGATTACAAAAATTTAACCCAAAACCCACATGGCAAAGTATACAAACTCAATTCAATGACAATAACAACCCAATTCAATTCAATAATCAACCACTAAAAAAATAACATTGACAATTCAATTCATATCAATTTAATAATCAACTAACCCAATTCAATTCAATAACAAACAAAACTCCCTCCTAACTAATCAAAGATACAAATCGACCCACAATTACATTTATCGAAAAATAAAGTATGAAAACCGAGACGGATCATAGCGTGTAACATTTATCGAAAAAAAAAGGAAAATCGGGCTAGACGTCCAAAATAGGCGCCTAAGAGGCCCCTGATGAAACGCTGAAAATTGGCGCCCAGGAGATCTCAAAGACGCCATTTTTGGGCGCCCAAGAGGCCTCCAAGACGCCAATTTTGAGCGCCCAGGGGACCTCCAAGACGCCATTTTTTGGCTCCGAGGAGGCCTCCCAGACGCCAATTTTGGACGTCCGCGGCTTCTTCCAGCGAGCATGAACCCAGAAATCGCCCCCTCTTCGCGATATTCGACCCACAAATCATGAAAACCAACACCAACATCGACCATAGCATACCATAACTACTCAAATCGGGTATTACATGAATTTTTTAAGCATATAATAGTTGCGGGAAATCTAAACTATCAACCTAATACGAATTATAATCAAACTAATCGACCTAAAATAATCAAATATAAACTAAAAAGTAATACAAAATAGACAGATCTACTTACTTGACTACGGATTTGGACTGGGAGTGGAGGCGGTTTTAGATTTGAAAAGCGATTTTTTAAAGGAATTATTTTAGAGAGAGAGAGAGAAAGAAGTGAAAGTGAATTGTGAGGAGAAGGGGATTTATATAGAAATTTCCTAAACATATTTCCGGGTTACCTTGAGACACGTGTCAAAAACCGTTCAAAAGTTAAAAAACTGTAATTTTAAATTAGTCGGGATAATACTAATTACATTAATCCCGAAACTTAATTAAATTCATTAATCAATATTACAGAAGGGTAAAAGAGTTACGTTGAGACACGTGCCTCAAAAACCGTTCAAAAGTACAAAAATCGTAATTTTAATTTACTCGAAAATATTAATTAGATTAATTAAGAAAATTAATTAATATCATTAACCATAATTATGGAAGGGTAAAAGAGTAAATTCATGTATAAAGCGCCGACGACGTGGCTGAAATGTCGACGACCAAAAGTAGTAGCGCATTTGGTCGTCGTGGGCCCTATGTACGTATATATGGCCTGCAGCAGACATATGTATGTGCGAGATGATTATCCTTTCTTATGACAACTGATATTCATGGGCAACAAGCTAAGCTACTAGACAGTGACCTTGCATGATGGATTCGGCCAAAAACATCCAACCAAACGCGGTTGCAAACTTTTAAATTTGATCAGTGTGCAGTGTGGACAACATCATCACACAGTTAACTGTGTACGGGTATTTTAATTTGCAAGTTCGAATCCAGTTCCACATATACAACATCGACGTATGTACTTATATTTCCCTACTCTTCTCTCTTCATTTTCGATTAACCTTTTAGATGTAATATTTAAACGATCGTAAATAAAAGTAATGAAGAATGAAGTAGATCGGAGGAAATGGATAGAAAATTGAGAGAAGGGGAATGGAGAGGATCGTCCTCCCCCCTCGTGTACTTATAGACGTGACAGTTCGCGAGCAACTTGAGCTCGACTTAATCAAACATTAGCTCGACAACTTATTTAATGAGTCGAGCGGAGCAACCATTAACTCAATTCGAAAAGTTCGAAATAATTTGTTTAGTTAATAACGTAAGAGTATATAAATATTTCTTGGCTTCTAATCATCACCTTAAGATTTTGGTTGAATTGGTTCCATAATATGGCATTAGAGCTAGCGTGACAAAAGGTCGCGGGTTTGAATCTCCACCCCTCGTTTCTTTTGGTTGAGTTGGTTCCATAGCAGTTAATATAAAGTTGTAAAAATACGATAAATAATGGATTTTTGATATGAATGGAGGGAATAGTTTTTCACCCTATAATAGTTGTTAATGATTTACCCAATACTCTCTCCATTCAAATCCAAAGGGTACGGTTCCCTTTTGGACACAAGTCACAACTCAATAGAATCATCAATATTTCCGACAATCTATAAAAGAAAATATAGTCATGTGAGATCTTGTTGATTTGTCTAAATTAAGAATATTGAATTTTTATAATTTTTGTTAATGTAAAATAAAAGATATTGACGATGTAAAACGTTTCTCGGTAAGTGTGAAAAAGAAAACGCACGTAACCTTAGAATTTGAACGGAGGGAGTACTTTTTTGTATATATTTTTGGATCACAAGTTATTAAAAAAATATCAATAAATAAACGTAAATTTTATAGTTATATATAAGCTCGAGTTAGGTTTGAAGTCGTATCTTAAGTTCGCGAGCTCAATTTTTTCAGACTCGAAGAAGTTTGAAATCGACTCAAGTTTGGATTTTATTTGACGAGCACAAACGAAGTAAGATCAAGCTCGTGCTCGACTCGACTCGTTATTATAAAACTAGGAGCATGGCCAATATACACAATGCTCCTATGGTATTATGGTTGGAACATGGAACGCACGTCTCACAAATGGTTGACAAACGACTCACATACATGAGATGATGATCGAGGAGTACATACATCATGCATTCCATGTTGTGTACACTACTACTCCTACTACTACAAAACTCACATAAACAAACAAATAAATAAATAAATAAATAATGCATTTAAAAAGCTGTTACACATATATGGATGCATAAGACATATATGCATCTCAATTAGTAAGCTGGTGTATCAAATTACATCAAATAAAGCTAAAGAAAAGTAGGTAGACGAAAAGAAGAAAAAGAGAGAGAGAGAGAGAGATCTGATCTGATCGAAAGTATCAGGAGTGAGGGAGATGAGTCAATTGGGTGCTATTAAGATCACGGTGAAGAAGGGCGTCGATCTTAAAGTTTGCGACTCCCTTTCCAGTGATCCTTATGTCCTTATTACCTCTGGTTCTCAAGTACGCCTACGCCTACGCCTTTTTCTTCTTCATTATTAATTTTCTTGATTTTGCGTAATTCCTTCATCTAAATACACAGATTCGAACTTGAATACTATGCACGGTCCATCCAAATACATCGATCTCGGGTTAATCATCACACAAAGTCATATGCATGTTTTTAATTTTCACATCCGAATTTATGTTTGTTTGTTTGTTTGTATGCTGGTTAATTAATTCAGAAACAAAAGACTCGAGTGATAAAAAATAACAGCACTGATCCCGAGTGGAATGACGTATTAACTCTTTCAGTGACGGATCCCAATATGCGAATCAATCTGGTGAGGCCGGACACGTTACTATCTACTTATGTTTGGGTGAATTAAGGCATCCATCCATCTTTCATACAGTATATATTGAAAATGCAATGCGTGCGTGTGTATGGTTTTCAGGAGGTATTTGATAAGGACACATTTTCAGAAGACGATAAAATGGGAGATGCAACAATCGACATAAAACCATACATAGAGTGTATGCAAATGGGGTTAGGAGAGCTCCCAATCGGAACCGCCGTCAAGAAAATACAACCAAATGATCAGAACTGCCTGGCCGATGAAAGTCATGTCACCTGGATAGGTCGTGGGAGAATGGTCCAAGACATGATTCTGAAGCTACAGAATGTGAAAACTGGTCGACTTCAGATACAACTCGAGTGGCTTGATCTTCCCGGTTGCACAGGATTGCGCTCTTAATTACCTCAATTCCATCTCCACCCACGCCCTCATTTGTTTCTTTGTTTCTTTGTTTTACTCTTTCATTTGGACTTGTTTCTATTTCCCGGCCTAGAGGTTGATACACGTCACAACAAATATATCAGTCCTTCACGCGTGAGGACGTCTTATCATACTCTATAATTTGCGACCGTTCTTTGTCCCTTCATTGTTTGTTACACCTTATGTAGCAATCCGTCTGCTACAAATGGACATTTATTTGAGATCAAACATGTTGAAACGGAGTCGTCCCATTACCAACGGTTTCTTAACTACGCGAGAAGAACAAAACAAATAGCAAACAATAATAAACTGACACACAGATTTACGTGGTTCACCAGCAAAATCACTGGCTACGTCCACACCAACAAGGAGATCAAATTCACTATTATGGGGATAATAGTACAACAATAGACCATAATACACGCACTTAATAGCTCACAGCTAAAGCCAAAAGTACTACCAATTCTATCAACCAGATAGTAAACTCAAACTGGAAAGAGACTACCCAGATTGAGTTCGACCTGCGACGAACTCACCGACGAGACGAAGGACAAACGATCTTGCGGCCAACCAAGATCCGAACAAATTCCAACGGTCTCCAACGAAAACGAAATCACTAGAACTACCAAATAATAGGGACTCTGAACAACTTATGCTACCAAAACAAGAAGATCAACTTTAGAAAGATATCAGTAACAAATCAATTCAAGGTCTAAAAGAACAATTGCTAGGCACTTATTTCCTAACAAAATACATTATGACGACACATAACTGAATGAATATGGCTAATGTTCATTGAACATTTGAAATTAATGGAAACATCTTTTTGAGATTGTTGACATGACGTAGGTCCACCCCGACGCGGCGAAGCGCGGGTTTGGGTAGGCGAATGAATCTCGTGGTAAGATTGTTCTCGGGTTCGAAATTTAAGTCAAAATGGAGTCGCCACCAAATTTTGTGGTTATTCGGAACCATACGAGCCCACTCTATGTCGTCATGGGCTATACACAAAGTAAGTCCACTTCGATTTCAGAGTTTATGAGGCTCGTCCCTTTGCATTGCAATATCGATACCGTTTACACCGGCTTTCGTATATAGAATGACTCTCGTGCGCCAAGGGTTTCGGACATCCGGAAACCAAAGGTTCTAAGTAAGGGGTGAGGGTACGTGTTGGGAAGCCCACTAAGGACACCCAACCCCGCCCGCACAATGGCGGCCTCTACTAAGACATCGTTCGTGTTCGTCTACGTGTGCTAGTAAAACGACTAAATGATATGCAAACAGCGTTTTCGGGCTAAGCATGTGAATTATTGATTTGCTACGTCATTTAATGCATCTTGATTCACGTCAAAGTGATTTAGCATGTGATGTTCATTTAAATAAATAAATGGCAAACATCGAAAATAGAAAACTCGTAAATAAATTACAAATTACACGGGCGGAATACAACCCGGAATTCACAATACAACGAGCAATAAAATAGAATAATCGAATAGGAAATGGTAGACGTTAACTAGAAACGGACCCGTATATAAACTAGACCGCGAAATGTGTAGATGGACTAACCCCGGTTAAATACACATTATGTTGTGTACTAAACGAAGGACGGAAACATGGGACTGTGGCGTATTGCTAGCCCGATCCCACATCCCGTAGTCTTGTCCCGACTTATCACTACGAAGGAGATCGGTCAAAGTTGTTCTACGTGTCGTGATATGTGTGAGTTTTGAAAAAGGGAGAGTCACGTGATCGATTGTCTTTACACGTGATGACTAAAGTCGATAAAAAGACGAGGCTTGAAATGTGTGTCAAAGCCCTCGGTTTTATGGGTTACAGGACCCACTCGATCGAGTCGTGGTGTGACTCGGTCGAGTGCGTCTTTTACATAGCTACTACCCATTTTTTTGGGTGCTACTCGATCGAGTAGCATATGTACTCGGTCGAGTAGCCCCTGTACGAGTGATAACTCGTTTCGTTTTTTGATTGGAAATCGATGGTCGGCCAAACCAAGTACGAGTATCGCACGATTCGTATTTAATTTACCTTCCGGTGCTATAATCGTGTATGCATACGATTATACTACCGTCATCGGAGTTTTAGGAAAATGTTTATCGTTAGATTAGAAAATTTGAATTAATGACGAAATGCATCCCTCTACATCACGACATCGGAACTAATCCTTTCGGGTTATGTGATGTCGGTTTTCGTGTCAATGGGTTCCGCACTAATTATATAAATGGAGTCAAATGCGTTCAACTATGACCGATTGCGATCACGTCACGCCCTTGAGTACATTGGGGCGGGGCTCCTCGAAAGGGCTCCACCTCCGTCGTTGCTCGTAAAGGGATTAGACGGACCTTAAGCAATCATCATAGTCAAACGTTTTTGAACCCGAATTTTGATACTAGTTTATTTATACACGGTAGAATATTGTTAGTAACAAAAAGATGATAAAAAAGATGAAGATAAAAAAAAAGAGTAATAACGTTAGTGTTAGTGTTACTACTACGACTATGATTACAATACAAAATATGACAAAGTAAATAAAAATGAGATGAGATGGTAGAGATCAAGATGGGGTTTAGGACACCCTCAACGTACATGCTAGGTAGGGACCTCGGAAATAGACTCGTAAATAGCGACGGGACGCCGGAGTATCGAGGATGCACGCGAGTTATGGTGTGTATGTGTGTATGTATGTGTTGCCGGTTACCGAGAGACAAAAGGCTCGGGTTTTGTGTGTATTGCTTAGGGTTACTAAGGCTTGTAGTGTCGGTGTATAGAGTTGAAATGTAGGTAAATGTAGGTTAAGGATGCATGGGAAATCCTTGAAAAACCTTGTGAAATGAATGGGAGTCGTGAGGTATTTATAGGGAGCCCCGACGTTGGGTCACTCGACCGAGTGGCGCGGGTGCACTCGGTCGAGTGCCCTCGTGAATGAATCTGGACAGTGGGTCAATCCACTCGATCGAGTGGATCAATTAGGCCGGGCTATTTTAGGCGTGATTGCCTTTGATTGATTTGCATTGATTTGGATTGATTTGTTTGGATTTTGAATTTGGCGCAAATCTTGAGAATGTATTTGGCTGATTTCTGAGATGGTTTCGTCATTGACCGGGTTTTGACCCGGTCGCCAAAAGACGGTATTTATTTTTGGTGTCGGTTTTGATCCAAATTAGTCTTATTTTATTGGGAACGACCCACTGGGCCTGGATTTGAGGTCTGTTTTGTGAGATTTTTACTCCGCTAAAAGTCCATGTCGGATATTATTGATTCCGAGTCCAAATCCGAATATACCAAGTCACGTTTGCGTCCGATCATCATCGGGTGTTTTTCGGAGACTACCATAGATACGTGGCAGTCAAAATGCGGGTGTCTACAGAGCCCCCACTCTGACTGAGGCTTGGACAAGGCGAAAGTCAGAGTAGCTACCAAGCCCGTTAAGACCTGGTAGACTTCCGGTCGGGTCGTTTATAGTCCAGTGGACTCGCGTGAAGGGCTCGCCAGCCATAAGCAGAGGGTCATACCTGTCCTGATGATGATAACTCCGCGGGGAGTCAGACTTGTAGCATAAGTCCTGGGCGCGCCTATATGTGGGCTCATCTCGTGCCGTCTTGGGGAAAATGCCGCCTCGGGCGTTCTGCTGGGGAGATATGTGAGCTGTACGAGCTTGCTTTCGAAGCCTTGAGTTTGTCCTGAGCTGATGATGGTGCTTCGTGGGGAGTGAAACTTGCCTTTCTTGGGGAGTAGGCGTACCCGTATACCGACACATCACATCTTGGATGTAGCATACTGGGGGAAAGCTGACTTCGTTGGGGAATTTGATGGTTTCGTGGAGACTTGCTTCTGAAGTCTGGAGTGTACCTGTATGCTGACACATGACAAGTTGCATGTAACACATCGGCAAAACACTGACTCGTGCTGGGGAGTAAAGTGGCTGCGCGGGGACTTGCTTCTGAAGTCTTGGGTGTACCCGTATGCTGACACATGACAACTTGCATGTAGCATTTCAGGAGAAACACCGCCTTTGATGTTTCGTTGGGAAGCACTAGCTGGTACCTGAAATGTTAGATACATAGGCAGAAATAGCAGGCATAGCATATAGCAAGATAGCACATAGGAAATGCAGTTAGCATCTATAGACTGGCTTGCGCTGGGGAAAATGATTTTTGCTTCATTTTGAAATCGAAGTCCTGAAAGCAACTCATGTGCTAGGAGATAGGTTTTCAAAATTGAAAGGGGTAGAAAAGAAATTTGCAGTATAAATAGACCGAAATTTGACCTTGTCGAAAAGGATTTTATCAAATGGCTAACTTTTGCAAATTTTAAAATGAGAATTTGAAGAGAGACATATCGACAGACTCGACTCTGGACGTGACAGGACGAGTTGACAGACACGACTGGACTTTCGAGGGGTTGGACTGTGACTCGGTAGGGGGGTGGGCCACCTAAGACGACAAGACTCTTATGCTGCGCTAATCCATAACCTAGGCGAGTGGCAACACGGTCGAACGTCGAAATGGGAAGGATGTGATATAGGGTAATTGCAGTATCCTGTAATGAGACTGTTTCTGCAGGACAAGGCTTAGCAGTAGCAATGCTGTAGACTGATGTTCTTTTGGATCTTTGGTTTTGGGTACAATCCCTGGTGTCGCTTCGAATCCCTGACGGATTCTCGTCTTCGACTGAGCCGAGTACTAGGACACACTAAAGAAAGGAGACTAGTTTTTTGAAAGTCATTTGGATTATGTGAGTGGATGAAGGTCTTCTGTCTGAGAGAAGCCCCCAGGACGACAAAGCTAGCTGCTGAGAACATGACAGTGTCGTGACCGGAATGATGGTGCCTTTTTTATTTGTGTCAATGTGGGTGGTTGTGCCTTTGTTGAAAGGCTGCCTACGTATTCACGTGTAGTGAAATCAAACCATGCCGTAGTTCAGTGGTGAAAGATATATTATTGTGCCTGGTTTATTAGGGCTTTGTGTGTAACTAGCCATAGCAATGGTGTAGGCTAGGTGCATTCCCAATGATGTCTTGCCAAAGGGCTAGAATAGTTAGGATGTTGATCCTGTGACTGCGAGCGTTCTCCGGGGTAGCCCCCAGAGGTGGTGTGAACTATTTGAGCATGTTCTATGCCGACCGCAGGTTGAGTTCCCGTGTTTGGGGCTGGTAACTGGTTTGGACGTTTTTGAAAATGTGGAGCCAGGCAATGAGTGGCTTTGATGTTTTGACATCTGGAGCTTAATTTTGTGGAGCTTAGGCTTCGAGGGTAAGGTTTTGTAATGTGGTAGGAAAGGGGGGAAGTCGAGTAAAAATGACTGAGACTTCAATTGGGGTAGGTTTGATAATGCGGGATCTGATTTCCATGTCTGACCCTAAATGGTTAGGGTGTATCCTATGGAGCTTGAATCCTCAAAATTCCGGGCTGTCTCTAGCCTAGGTCTCGAGAAGGTCTTGAGGGTTGCAATGTGTGAAGGCTAAGTGTGGTGTTAGCTGACCAGCTTGATTGTCTCTCCCTTATTTGACCATTTTCACTACAGTCATGGGTTCTTGAATATTTTTTGGCTGACCTTTTAGCCCCGGTCATGGGTTTTGATGATGTTTTTGAATTGACCGTTCCCGGTCAAGGGACTTTCACTTGAGTTGACCGTTGACTATGGTCGTGGGTATTTGAATTTTTAGTTTTTGTTTTTTTTTGTTGACCTCTTAGCCCCGGTCGTGGGATTGACCGTATCTGGTCGGGGGATGCTGAGAATTCTTTTTTTTTTTATGGCCAGCTCTTTTGTTTTGGGCCTTTTGCTTTTTCCTTGGACTTTTGATTTTTTTTGTCCAGCTTTTTTTTCCTCTTTTTTTTTTTCACGGCTATCTCTCCCTTTGATGTTGTGGGTAGATATGGGGGTGGGCCCATCGGTTGGCTTAGGCTTGTGGAGCTAAACCTTTGTAAGGTGTAAGCCTAGTTGGTGTTTGTGTGAGTGCAACTCGCGGTGGAGTACTCTATGGTAAGCATGGTGATTTGGATCTCGGTATTGTCATCATAATTCCGAGCAGGCTTAGTGGGAGTATCGTCCCGAGTTGGGTATTTTTGGCATCAAGTCAGACTAACGCCTAAGATAGGGATTGGTTAGTCTTATTGGAGGGGTGTTTATTGTGGGAAATGGGCTTGCCTCCCGTCTTGAACCCAACTAGGAGACTACCTAGATTTGTCATAGGATTCGATACTGCTTCTACTAGGGGTAGTTATGTGGCTTTCTATACCAGACATGGAACAGGTAAAGGAAAACACGGGCCTCAATTCCTGCAGTCATTATAGATGTGCCTATAATAGTCACGTGCATGTGCTCGCAGTGTATGATGGTGTTCATCATGTTCTCGGAAACACATAAGGGAAGTATATATGAGAAATTGAAAAATCTCATTTTATACGAAAAGAGGATAGAATATAGTTGACTCTGACTCTGACTTTGAAATGAGGAGATAGAACATCCTAGACTCGGACTCAGACTCGGACTCAAATCAAATCTGGATTCCTGGATGAGGTTGTCAGCAGTCTTCGGCTTCTAAGGACTCAAGTGGATGTCCCGTATAGCCTTTGGTAGAAGCTTAACCCAAATCTTCGTTACGTCGAAGATCGTCTTCAATCCTAGCGCCCATTTCGTTAAGCACAGCAAAGTTTGAGATGCCGGCATACCTAAGGTGGACGCGGTAGGAGGGTAGGAGGTTGTTGATGAATGCATCCACTAGTGTCTTCTCGCTGGGCTTGTCTACCAGCTTAACACTCTCAGCCCGCCAACGTTGAAGGTATTGGTGAAACCCTCTGTTGGATCTTGGGCCATGACTTCTAAAGTCCGCATGGTAGTCTGAAGTTCAGCATTATCAGAATAGTTTTTAGCGAACTCGGTAGCCACATCTTCCCAAGTGGGAAATCTTTTTGCATTAAGCCTATAGAACCAGGCTTTTGGATATTTCCCGAGGGATGCGCCGAACAAATTGATGAACATGTCGGCTTTGACCCCCTTGATCGCCATAAATGCTTTGAAGGCTCGGAGGTGTAGTAATGGATCCTCCGTCCCTTCGAATATGGGTAACCCCTCTAAGTTGAGATCTGTTGGTAGTTTCTCACTGATGGGTGTATAGTCTCGGGAGTTTTCAATATAAATGAACTGTTGTTCGAGCTCACGCACCGTGCTGATCAATTTGGCAAATGGCCCAGTATTGACCGATCCAGAATCGAGGTCTTGTCGTTCGATGACAGTTAAACGAGCATTCATGGCCTCTTGGTTGGTTTTCAGGAACCCTATATGAGTTTCGGTTATGGCCTGCCTACTAACCATTGTTTCTAGCAAAGCCTTCAGTTCCTTAATGGTGTTTTCCATGTCCCTATTCCCGGTTGTGGATGTCATACTCTGCGAGAATACCCACGTAATCAGAAATGTTGCTTCGGAACTTGAATACGCCAAGGCATAGGAAATAGCGCGGGAGGAAAGACAACTTGGGTTTGACTCGGGTTTGACTCGCCTAAAAAAGTGTAAGGTGCGATTCTCGAAGCGACTGTGATTAATCACTCCGTCGGAGAATAGCCCCCAGGTGAGACTAAGGACTCTTATAGGACTCAGATGGTGTGGCATCTAAGTGACTCAAAAGTGGGGTACATGACCCTTAGAGCAACCGTGATTGATCACTCTCCTAAAGGGTAGCCCCCCGAGTGAGATTGTAGGTTTTGCTAAAACTCGAGTGTCGGACGAGTGACCCTTAGATGTAAGGATCACGAACCTTTAGCTACAGGGCTATGCCTTGTAAAAGGTCGACTCGGCCTCGAGGAAAGGCAGGCGGGTAAGGGAAGAAACTTGCGATGTAAGATCGGCAGAGTTTCGACGCTAGAGACCCTTGACTTGACTTGAATAAGGATAGACCCTGTGATTAGTGTAGACCCTTGAGTTAAAGGACTTGAATTGGGATGACTCGACTAACGGATTGAAAGACGGGCAAAATTCCCCTAGGAAAGGTCGTGGGGACCGTCCTGTCGGTGGGAAAGATCGCGTGTGACTTTCTAGTTAGGACTCGAGTGTTTACGAACCTTCCATTTACGAGTGTATGACTCATGTTGGTTGGTTATGCCTTTAGGATAAGGCGGACTAGGATGGGGAAGAAACCCGTGATGTAGGATCGACGGAGTTTCGACGCTAACGACCTTCGACAAATCATAAAAAGACCCGACACACGGATTACGGTAGGTCCTATAATCGGAAGGTTTTGAAAAATGATTGAATTTTGAAAATTGAGAGGACGGTCCTGAAATTGGTAGTTGGCCAATAGGACCGGGCATTTTGAAATGTTGGAATGGTTGCGAGTAATTTCGCGTTTTGAAAAATTGGGAGACGGTCCCGTTTTTTTGAAATTGGCAGCATGCCGACAGGACCGATTTTTTGAAAGGTTGAATTTTTTGAGATTTTGAATATCGAAAATAAATTTTCGAAAATTTGAAAATCAAAAATAAGATCCCGAGGATTGGAAACGGCATCTCAGAGATTTGAAAATCGAGAATGGAATCTCGAGGATTTGAAAATCGCGAATGGCATCACGAAGATTTGAAAATTGAAATTGAATTTTGAAAATTCGAAAATCGAATGGTGGATCGGAAATTCGAATTGAAATGGATAGCATGCCGGCTAAAAAAATGCTTGTTTTGAGTCAAATCGTAAGTCTAATTTTTGGTAGCATTCCGAGTTTTTTGAAATTGGATATTTTGAAAAGACGGGTCCCGAAACGGACAGTATTTCGGGTTTCTCAAAATTTGGTATTTTGGAAAGATGCAATTTTGAAATGACGGTTTTTTGAAAATTGACACGGAAACCAAGTAGCATCTAGTCCAACAAGCATTATAACGACGCTTATGTATGCTTTACACTAAGTCTCGGTCGGTCAAAATAGGGTCTATACCAACAACGATGGCTTTCTCGTGTGATGGACGGACTCCCTAAGCCGAGTTGGTCTTAGGACATGCCGCGAAACCGAGACGAGTTCCACCATCGATGTCTTTAGCGCACCCATGTAGGAATGCACCGTGGTATAGTGGGACGTCGGTCACAAGTAACCGGCCCGGGCAAATTTGGGTTATGCATGAATCATTAAACTAATGCGCGCACACTAATCTACGAACGATTTCTCTTCGAGTCTCACTCTAGGAACCCCGATGACATGTGGTACATCAGGTATCCCCAGCGGAGTCGCCAAATTGTGGACATGACGTAGGTCCACCCCGACGCGGCGAAGCGCGGGTTTGGGTAGGCGAATGAATCTCGTGGTAAGATTGTTCTCGGGTTCGAAATTTAAGTCAAAATGGAGTCGCCACCGAATTTTGTGGTTATTCGGAACCATACGAGCCCACTCTATGTCGTCATGGGCTATACACAAAGTAAGCCCACTTCGATTTCAGAGTTTATGGGGCTCGTCCCTTTGCATTGCAATATCGATACCGTTTACACCGGCTTTCGTATATAGAATGACTCTCGTGCGCCAAGGGTTTCGGACATCCAGAAACCAAAGGTTCTGAGTAAGGGGTGAGGGTACGTGTTGGGAAGCCCACTAAGGACACCCAACCCCGCCCGCACAATGGCGGCCTCTACTAAGACATCGTTCGTGTTCGTGTACGCGCGCTAGTAAAACGACTAAATGATATGCAAACAACGTTTTCGGGCTAAGCATGTGAATTATTGATTTGCTACGTCATTTAATGCATCTTGATTCACGTCAAAGTAATTTAGCATGTGATGTTCATTTAAATAAATAAATGGCAAACATCGAAAATAGAAAACTCGTAAATAAATTACAAATTACACGGGCGGAATACAACCCGGAATTCACAATACAACGAGCAATAAAATAGAATAATCGAATAGGAAATGGTAGACGTTAACTAGAAACGGACCCGTATATAAACTAGACCGCGAAATGTGTAGATGGACTAACCCCGGTTAAATACACATTATGTTGTGTACTAAACGAAGGACGGAAACATGGGACTGTGGCGTATTGCTAGCCCGATCCCACATCCCGTAGTCTTGTCCCGACTTATCACTACGAAGGAGATCGGTCAAAATCGTTCTACGTATCGTGATATGTGTGAGTTTTGAAAAAGGGAGAGTCACGTGATTGTCTTTACACGTGATGACTAATGTCGATAAAAAGACGAGGCTTGAAATGTGTGTCAAAGCCCTCGGTTTTATGGGTTACAGGACCCACTCGATCGAGTCGTGGTGTGACTCAGTCGAGTGCGTCTTTTACATAGCTACTGCCCATTTTTTTGGGTGCTACTCGATCGAGTAGCATATGTACTCGGTCGAGTAGCCCCTGTACGAGTGATAACTCGTTTCGTTTTTTGATTGGAAATCGATGGTCGGCCAAACCAAATACGAGTATCGCACGATTCGTATTTAATTTACCTTCCGGTGCTATAATCGTGTATGCATACGATTATAATACCGTCATCGGAGTTTTAGGAAAATGTTTATCGTTAGATTAGAAAATTTGAATTAATGACGAAATGCATCCCTCTACGTCACGACATCGGAACTAACCCTTTCGGGTTACGTGATGTCGGTTTTCGTGTCAATGGGTTCCGCACTAATTATATAAATGGAGTCAAATGCGTTCAACTATGACCGATTGCGATCACGTCACGCCCTTGAGTACATTGGGGCGGGGCTCCTCGAAAGGGCTCCACCTCTGTCGTTGCTCGTAAAGGGATTAGACGGACCTTAAGCAATCATCATAGTCAAACGTTTTTGAACCCGAATTTTGATACTAGTTTATTTATACACGGTAGAATATTGTTAGTAACAAAAAGATGATAAAAAAAGATGAAGATAAAAAAAAAAGAGTAATAACGTTAGTGTTAGTGTTACTACTACGACTATGATTACAATACAAAATATGACAAAGTAAATAAAAATGAGATGAGATGGTAGAGATCAAGATGGGGTTTAGGACACCCTCAACGTACATGCTAGGTAGGGACCTCGGAAATAGACTCGTAAATAGCGACGGGACGCCGGAGTATCGAGGATGCACGCGAGTTATGGTGTGTATGTGTGTATGTATGTGTTGCCGGTTACCGAGAGACGAAAGGCTCGGGTTTTGTGTGTATTGCTTAGGGTTACTAAGGCTTGTAGTGTCGGTGTATAGAGTTGAAATGTAGGTTAAGGATGCATGGGAAATCCTTGAAAAACCTTGTGAAATGAATGGGAGTCGTGGGGTATTTATAGGGAGCCCCGACGTTGGGTCACTCGACCGAGTGGCGCGGGTGCACTTGGTCGAGTGCCCTCGTGAATGAATCTGGACAGCCTTCTTGAGGCTCCACTCGATCGAGTGGGTCAATCCACTCGATCGAGTGGATCAATTAGGCCGGGCTATTTTAGGCGTGATTGCCTTTGATTGATTTGCATTGATTTGGATTGATTTGTTTGGATTTTGAATTTGGCGCAAATCTCGAGAATATATTTGGCTGATTTCTGAGATGGTTTCGTCTTTGACCGGGTTTTGACCCGGTCGCCAAAAGACGGGATTTATTTTTGGTGTCGGTTTTGACCCAAATTAGTCTTATTTTATTGGGAATGACCCACTGGGCCTGGATTTGAGGTCTGTTTTGTGAGATTTTTACTCCGCTAAAAGTCCATGTCGTATATTATTGATTCCGAGTCCAAATCCGAATATACCAAGTCACGTTTGCGTCCGATCATCATCGGGTGTTTTTCGGAGACTACCATAGACACGTGGCAGTCAAAATGCGGGTGTCTACAGAGATAAAGGTAGTACCATTTAGGTGGTTTTCCAAATTCTACCGGATAACACTGGTTTTTTAAATCACATTACATTTTTTTTGGTTAAAATAATTACAGTACGTATATGTAATAATAACTATACTAGATGGAAAGCCCGTGCGATGCACGGGTTCCTTTTTAGTGACGTTGATAAGGACACCAAGTTGGATGATTGCATAAATTTGTGAAACTGTACAACAGTAGAGAGTCAATCGAGGTTAAGAATATGTCTAATAGTAAAAGAATATTATCCATATACGTAAATGTGTTTCAAGGAATCATAGATTATTTATATGGTAAAGGTAGAATTAAATTGTAGGCATTATATATGGTGCGTTGTAGTTAGAATAAAAGACTAATTAAAGTACCTTGCACATAAATATACGTAGATATAAATATTTACTGGGTAAAATGGGAACATATTATAGTCAACAACGATGAAACATGTGATAAAAAACAAATTTGTCATCATTAGCGCACAAGTTATAATAATGAATGTTGTCGCTTAAAGTAACGATGCATACCCTTGCTTATTTATAATACTACAATTATGAATGCATTTGAAATGATAGTAAAGTTCAAAATTACGACTACATATTTATAATTGTAGATACTCTGATCACCACGTTAGAGTCTTAAGACCATGCGATGTGGTTGATAATCTTACTTTCTTAAATTTTTGGTTGATATCTAAGGACGAACAATTATTCTTATTTATAATATAATATTCCATCGCCTTCTTATAATTTTCTTCTTATAATTTTTCGATGTCGGTTACTTTTTTGGTTGATATTTAAGGACCAACGATTACTCTTATTTCTCATAATAAAATAAAGGAACAGGGGTGGATCTTAGTTGGGCTGGGGAGGGGCCCGGCCCCCCAGCCCAACCACGAACCTTCTATTAGATTCGGTCCAAGAACTTGTTTAAAATAAAAATAATTTACTTAGATTCTATATCATTAGCTTAGTGTGTCACATTTGGTTGAGAACTTTAGTACCATTACAATGACCCAAGTTCAATTCCTACTATATGCACTTTATACTACTGTATATTCTCTATATTATAATTAGTAATATATACTCCGCGAGTTTTATTGATTTTTTTTTAAAATTTCAATGTTATCTGTTTTTGAGAATTTAAAAAAGAATTACTCCGTATTTAATACCAAAAACTACAAATTTAAATGAGTGATAAAAATTACTAATCCATATATGAGTTTTATCGATTTTTTTTTGAATTCCCATGTTATCTGCTTTTGAGAGTTTAAAAAAGAATTACTCCGTATTTAATACCAAAAACTACAAATTTAAATGAGTGATAAAAATTTACGGAGCGATAATTTTAAAAAAAATTATTCCGCCCCCCTTAATTTTTTTTCTCAAGATCCGCCACTGTAAAGGAAAATAAAATATATCTACTTGTATTAGGCTAATAATAATAATTTCATTTTTATTATTAATTATTTTAAAATTTTAATTTTATATTTTTAGAATTTCTAAAGAATTACTCCATATAAGATTTTTGGTTTATAGTCTTAAATTTTTTTTTTAAATTCATTTTATGACTCAATTTTTTTTAGGGTTGTTTAACAACAATAATACCAACTATAGGGCGTCTTCCCAAAATAATATCAATTTTAATAAATCTAAGAATAATACGTATTATTGAAGTAGTTAAACGAGAGTAGTATGTGTGACCGGTTACCTGTAGAACTCTTCTACCTTTCTTTTTCACCTTTAATTTTATTTAACGGCAATAACATCAACTATAGAGCATATTCCGAAAATATTTCCAATTTTAATAAATATGAGAATAATACATATTTTTGGAATAGTTAAATCATAATAGTATAGATGACCAGTTAACGATAGAACTCGTTCACCTTGCTTTTTCGCCTTTAATTTGTTTAATGTTCACTCTTTTTCACTTACTCAGTATACGAGGCATTAAACGTCATTAACGTCTTCGGTCTTCCTCTTCCTTCAACCTCACCAAATCTGACTAACAACACAATCCTACACCAAAATCAACACATTACTCTAAACGAAACTTATAGAAAAAAACGGAAGAAGGATGAAGGGTAATGGAGAGAGAGGATGAAGGAAAAGAGTAAGGAGGAGTAGACTTGAGAAAACTGACCCGACCCGAATAAGCCAAACTGAAACCGACCCGACACCTGAACCGAAGCATGATTTTGACCCGAGCTAACCCGAAACTGACCCGGCTATTATTATAGAAAACTAGTCGATATCCCTAAAAAGGTTGAAAACAGCAAACCCGAGAATGACCTGAACCCGAAATTATCCGACCCGAAGTCAACCCGATTATTATAACCCGAAAGTGACCTGACCCGACACAGTTCACCCGTTATCCGTGTCTAAGGAGGAGGATGAGAGATAAGTAGCAGGTTAAATATTAATTAGGTGACCTGATGTAGCAGGTTATAAAGTCACTTATACTACTCTTGTTTAAGACTCCAATAGTACGTATTATTCTCGGATTTATTGAAATTGGTATTTGTAGACACCCACATTTTGACCGCCAGGTGTCTATAGCAGTTTCCGACAAACACCCGATGATGATCGGACGCAAACGTGCTTTAAATACTCAGAAACGGGCTCAAAATCATTGGCATTTGGCTTGGGCTCATTATAGAGTACATATCTCACAAAACCAACCTCAAAATCAGGCCCAGTGGGTCGTTTCGAGTCAAATAAGACTAATTTGGGTCGATTCCGACACCAGGGGTAAAACCGTCTTTTAACGACCGAGTCAAAACCCGGTCAAAGATTTTCCCGAGACACGTGAGTCAGCCGTGAAACCTCACACGGCTGATTCATACTCCAATCCTACGAAAAATTAGCTACATAAAATATTAAACAAATCCGTTTAAGGATGGAATTCGATCTCAAGTAAGAATCCTATCCGAAAACCGATTCAGACACCCGACCGAGTGCAAACACTCGGCCGAGCAGCATATTCCAGCCGTGTTCCCTTTCTTCCTTGACAAGAAAGCGGAATTCTCATGCCTTACAGCTTCCTATATTTCCTATCTCTAGCGGTAGTTCAAACTCTCCTAGCCAAGGTCGGGAACTCCCTATAAATAGCCCCTTGCACACACACTTTTAGACATCAGAAAACATCAATTAGCATCTACAATATACATTCATTATTGATCAAATATTCATAAAAGCATCACAAATTATTCCCATACACACACTCGTAAGCATAAAATCTAGCATCGATACACCGATATTACAAACCCGAAGGAAACCGGCCCGATACCCAACACCCTTCACTTGTCACGCCCGAACCGAACCACCACCACCTCACCGACATACACTCGACGCTCCTGTGCCCAAGCCACGTCCCGACGAGCCCCGATCCGAGTAAACAGAAGCATGTAGGTTGAGGGTGTAACAAAACCCGATTTCTCCTTTTCTTCTCTTCTCCTCCTCGTCCGTCTTATTTTTTATGGGTCGGTCGTCGCTTTTTTTATTTTTTAATATTGATATTATTAAAAACTATTTTCATATATCGAACGTTCTTAAAAATATAATATCGATTCTCTATAATCGAATATTGTATCGAAAAGAATTATATTAAAATCTCGACGATATTAAAAATCGTTACATCTTTTTTTCGTTCATCTTCTTTTTACAAAACTTTTTTTATTCATTCCGAATACTCGATATCGATTTCATAATCGAATATCGGGTACGACGAATATCGAAAACATAAAATCGAGTATAAATTGATCTATATTTTGTACGCGATTTATCAAAATTAGCAATTTCCAAAAAAAAAAAAAAAAAACCGGACAGACCCGCACGCGAGTCGCGCCATGCCCAGGCGACTCGCGCACGGGCCTGAAACCCGAGTCGTTTTTTTGGCTTTTTCGTTCGTTTTATCTTATTCTTTTACAAAACGATTTCAAAATTTACATCTTTTCTAAAACTATTCCGAGTATTTGATATTGATTTCGTAGTCAATTATCGAATATAACGAACATCGAAAATATTAGATCGAGTACAAATCATACAATATTTGTATGCGATTTAATAAAAGCATCGAGTCTTAGAAAATCGTCTTCAAAAACAGACCGACACGCGACTCGCCGGCACCCCGGGCGAGCCGCGCGGCCGGCTGCCACGGCGCATCTTTCTCGTTTTTTTTTATTATTTTTCGAACTTCGTTTTTTATACAAAACAACATTTTTTTAACGATATTTTTCAGATTTCGATTAATATTTATTTTCTCGATCTCGTATGTTTATTTTATTTGCTATATTATTATTTACAAATCGATACTAACTCGTTTGTTCATCTTTTGTAGCAAATTCATTATTTTCATCTTTTGTTTTATTATACTAAAACGAATCTCACATGCTAAATTCAACTTTGACGTTAAATTTTGCATGCATTAAAACCGACTTAGCAACCCATTCAATTCCTCGCATGATTAGGAAAACAATGTTTGCATATCATTCATCGTATTACTAACGCGCGTATTAAAACATCATTCGATATCCTAGTAGAGGCCGCTAATGTGCGGGCGGGGTTGGGTGTTCTTAGTGAACTTCCCAACACGTACCCTCACCCCTTACTCAGAACCGTGGTTTCCGGATGTCCGAACCCATTGGCAACGAGAGTCATTCAATATACGATTAACCGATCAAGTCGGCATCGGTATCGATATGCAAAGGGACGAGCCCAATAAACTCTGACATCGGAACTGGGCCGTATTTTGTATACGGCCCACTACGACATAGAGTGGGCTCGAACGGTTCCGAATAACCATAAAATCCGGTGGCGACTCCAACTTCGATTTAAATTTCCATTTGACCATCTCATGGAGATTCATTCGCCTCCCCAAACCCGCGCGTGGCCGCGTCGGGGTGGACCTATTTCATGTCCACAATTTGGCGACTCCGCTGGGGATTAGCTGATACGTTACTGACCTTCAGCATCCTCAGGGTGAGACTCGAATAGAAATCGTTTGACTAGTACAATACGCGTTTTAGTTTTACGGTTCATGCATAACCCCATATTTTCCTGGGCCGGTACTGGTGACCGACGTCCCACTATACTATCGATGTAGTCCAAATTGGATATGTCGAAGGTGTCCATTAGCCGATTCGTATGGGTTTTACGGCATGTTCTAAGCTCAACTCGACTTAGGAAGTCCGCCCCGATTCTCGATAGGCTGTGTACACTGGTATAGACCCTTACAGACTGACCGAGACTTAGAATTAGAGCATACATGGTGTCGTTATACTGTTTCCATGACTACGTGCTACCTGATTCACAAGTCGTTTTTCAAAAACCATCTTTTTCAAAATAGCATCCTTTTCAAAATATCCAATTTCAAAACCCGGGACATATACCGAATTTAGGATCCACGATTTTACTCAAAATAGCCTATTTTTAGCCGGTATTATGCCCATTTCAAAACTCGAAAATATTTTCAAACTTTCAAACCCGTAACCCGGTCCACCTTTTCCGTTTTTCTTTCGAAAAAGGGCGTCTCCGAATTTTTCTTCGGGCTTTCAAAACTTCAATTTCAAAACCTTCCTCTTCTTAGGACTTCCCGTATTTAGCAGTGTCGGGTCATGTCGTAAGTCGTCGAGTCTTCTAGCGTCGAAACTCTGTCGATTTTATATCACGGATTTCCTCCCTATCCCAGTCCGCCTTATTATACTAAGGCAAGGCCCACCTACGTAGGACATACTCCTACAAGGGTCGGCCCATCTACACAATCGAGTCTAAAAGTCTGGGGAATGCCTCACGTGAACCTCCTTTTGAACAGGGCCCAGCCCACACGGCTGGATCCTAAAGGAGACCCACCTTTCACAAGTCACCCGTCTAAGTGTCTTTTCCGAGTCGACCTTTTACAAAGCATAGCCCTATAACAAAAGGTTTGTGACCCTTACGTCTAAGGGTCACTCGTCCGACACTCGAGTCTTAAACCAAATTTTCGATCCCACTTGGGGGCTACCCTTCTTTAGAGCGGTCAATCACGGTTGCTCTAAGGGTCATGTCTTACACGTGTCTCACGTACCCCACTTTCGAGCCACTTAGATGCCACACCATCTGAGTCCTATCTGAGTCCTTAGCCTCACTTGGGGGCTATTCTCCGACGGAGCGATTAATCACGGTCACTCCGAGGATCATATCCTACACATTTGTCTTAGGAGAGTCTAACCCGAGCCAAACTGGAGTCGTCTCTCCCCCCGCGCTATTTCCTATGCCTTGGTGAATTTGAGTTCCGAAGCAACTTTCCTGATTACGCGGTTTTTTTTACAGACAGGCCACCCTTCACCTGAACCATGACTAAGGACTCCATTGATCAACTGACCGCCTCGTTGGCCAAGATCCAAGATCAACTGAACCAGATAAGGGGAGACCAAACCGCCATTGCCACCCGTTTGAGTGCCTTGGAACAAAGAACTCCTAAGGTCGGGAATGAAACAACTGGGCCCATAGCTGAACTGGCCAACGCAGTCCGCAAGCTGGAGGAACAGGTCCACCTGTCGACCAACAATTCAATCCATACGGAAAATGCTCATTCCTATTCACCTTTGACCGACGAGCTGCCTGCTAACCTCAACCTGACGGGCCTACCAATGTTCGACGGGACTGAAGACCCGGTATTACATATCCGGGCTTTCAAAGAATTCATGGCCATCAAAGGAGTGAAGTCAACCATGTTCAAGCACCTGTTTGCTTCCTCCCTCGAGAAGCACCCGAAAGCCTGGTACTACAGGCTTGACCCCAAGAAGTACAAGACTTGGGATGACGTGGCGACGGAATTCGCTCGGAATTATGCCGATAATACCGAGATCCAGACCACGATGCGTACTTTGGAAATCATGGCCCAAGAGCCCAAGGAAGGTTTCACCAAGTACCTTCAAAGGTGGAGGGCCGAAAGTGTGAAGTTGGTAGACAAGCCCAACGAGAAGACACTAGTGGAGGCATTCATCAAAAACCTCCTACCTTCTTACCGCGTCCATCTTAGGTACGCCGGCATTTCCAACTTTGCAGTGCTTACCGAAATGGGCACTAGGATTGAAGACGATCTTCGACACAATGAAGATCTGGGTGAAGCTTCTACTGAAGGCTATATTGGACATCAACTCGAGTCCTCAGAAGCCGACGACAAATGACAACATTATCCGAGAGTCTAGATTTGGTTTAAGCCCAAGTCTGAGTCCGAGTCTAGGATGTTCTATTTCCTTCACTTTCCAAAGTCAAAGTCAGAGTCGGAGTCTTTTGCATTCTGTCCTCTTTTTCAAAATTCAATAAAATCAGCTTTTCTATTGCTCATATATACTTTTCTTATGTATTTTCGAGAACATGATGAACACCGTCATACACTGTGAGCACATGCACGTGACTATTACAGGCACATCTATAATGACTGCAGGAAATCGAGACCCGTGTTTTCCTTTACCTGTTCCATGTCTGACATAGGAAGCCACAAAACTACACTTAGCAGGAGCGGTATCGAATCCAATGACGAATCTAGGTAGTCTCCTGGTTTGGGTTCGAGACGGGAGGCAAGCCCATTTCCCACAATAAACACCCCTCCGACAAGATCAACCATACCTACCTACGGTGTTAGTCTGACCAACAAAAAAAAAGACAAAAAACTGGACAAAAAAAAAATCAAAAGTCCAAAGAAAAAAGCAAAAGGCCAAAACAAAAAAGCAGGTCATCATAAAAAAAAGGGCATCCACGACCAGAACGGTCAACACAAATGAAGATCCCATGACCGAGGCTAAGAGGTCAACAAACAATAAACATTCAAGTGCCCATGACCGTGGTCAACGGTCCACTCAAGATCAATACTCATACCATCCAATAAGGGAGAAACAATCAAGCTGGTCAACTAACACCACATTTAGCCTTCCCACATTACAACCTTCAAGACCTTCCCGAGACCCAGACTAAAGACAGCCCGGAATTCGGAGGATTCAAGCTCCATAGGATACCCCTAACCATTAGGGCCAGACGTGGAAACCAGATCCCGCATCATCATACATATCCCGATCAAAGTTTGAGCCATTTTACTCGGCTTCCCCTTTATATAACAAAATTCACAATCACCATATGCAAACCCGAGATCAAAACTCGTCAAAGACCCGAGATCAAAACTCATCAAAGACCCGAGAGCAAAACTCGTCAAATCCCTTACCTAATCATACACAATCCCGAGAGCAAAACTCGTTAAAATCCCCGAGAGCAAAACTCGTTAAAATTTCCGAGAACAAAACTCGTTAAAATCCCATCCCAATTCTTCTCATTCAAACCAGTTACCAACCCCAACCACGGGAATTCAACTTGCAGTCGGCATAGAACATGCCCAAATAGTTCACACCACCTCTGGGGGCTACCCCGGAGAATGCTCACAGTCACAGGATCAACATCCTAACTATTCTAGCCCTTTGATCAAGACATCATGGGGAGCACACTTAGCCTAATCATCGCTATGGCTAGTTACACACAAAGTCCTATTAGACCAGGCACCATAATATATCTTCCAATACACTGAACTACGGCATGGTTTGATTTCACAACACGTGAATACGTAGGCAGCCTTTCAAAAGAGGCACAACCACCCACATTGACACACATTCAAAAAGCGTCATCATTCCGGTCACGACACTGTCATGTTCTCAGCAGCTAGCTTTGTCGTCCTGGGGGCTTCTCTTAGACAGAAGACCTCCGTCCACTCACATAATCCAAATACTTTCAAAATATAGCCTCCTTTCTACAGTGTGTTCTAGTACTCCGCTCAGTCGAAGACGGGAATCTGTCAGGACTCGAAGCAATATCCACTTTGGAAATGTACCCAAAAATCATAAATCCAGAAGAGCACTGGACTACGGCATTGCTACTGCTAAAAGTCCCGTCATGTCAAAACAGTCTCATTATAGACTACTGCAACCCCGTATAGCATATCTATCCCACTTCGATGTTCGACCATGTTGCCACTCGTCTAGGCTACGGAATAGCGCAACTTAAGAGTCTTGTTAGGTGGCCCACCCCCCTACCGAGTCACGGTCCAACCCCTCGAGAGTCCAGTCGTGTCTGTCAACTCATCCGGTCATGCCCAGCGTCGTGTCTGTCGATAGGTCTCTCTTTTCAAATTCTCATTTTTTAAAAAAGTTTGCAAAACTTAGCCATTTGAGAAAATGCTTTTCGACAAGATCAAATTTCGGTCTATTTAAATTGCAAATTTCTTTTCTACCCATTTCAGTTTTGAAAACCTATTTCCTAGCACGTGAGCTGCTTTCAGGACCTCGATTTCAAAACTAAGCAAAAATCATTTTTTATTCCCCAGCGCGAGTCATACTTGTTTCACCTACATGTTGCATGCAAAATTTTATGTAACTTATACAGGTACAATTCAAGACCGCGCAATTCACATAACTCCCCAGCGGCATAGACTTATACGACAAATCTGATTCCCCACGGAGTTATCATCATCAGCTCAGGTACATTTCTAGTCTCCGGCCGGCGGGCCCTTTACGCAGGTCTAATGGACCTTAAACGACCCGACCGAAAGTCTGCCAGGTCTTAATCTTTGATTGGCCTGGTAGCTACTCTGACTTTCGCATTGTCCAAGCCTCAGTCAGAGTGGGGACTCTGTAGACACCCACATTTTGACCGCCAGGTGTCTATAGCAGTTTGTGACAAACACCCGATGATGATCGGATGCAAACGTGCTTTAAATACTCAGAAACAGGCTCAAAATCATTGGCATTTGGCTTGGGCTCATTATAGAGTACATATCTCACAAAACCAACCTCAAAATCAGGCCCAGTGGGTCGTTTCGAGTCAAATAAGACTAATTTGGGTCGATTCCGACACCAGGGGTAAAACCGTCTTTTAACGATCGAGTCAAAACCCGGTCAAAGATTTTCCCGAGACACGTGAGTCAGCCGTGACACCTCACACGGCTGATTCATACTCCAATCCTACGAAAAATTAGCTACATAAAATATTAAACAAATCCGTTTAAGGATGGAATTCGATCTCAAGTAGGAATCCTATCCGAAAACCGATTCAGACACCCGACCGAGTGCAAACACTCGGCCGAGCAGCATATTCCAGCCGTGTTCCCTTTCTTCCTTGACAAGAAAGCAGAATTCTCATGCCTTACAGCTTCCTATATTTCCTATCTCTAGCGGTAGTTCAAACTCTCCTAGCCAAGGTCGGGAACTCCCTATAAATAGCCCCTTGCACACACACTTTTAGACATCAGAAAACATCAATTAGCATCTACAATATACATTCATTATCGATCAAATATTCATAAAAGCATCACAAATTATTCCCATACACACACTCGTAAGCATAAAATCTAGCATCGATACACCGATATTACAAACCCGAAGGAAACCGGCCCGATACCCAACACTCTTCACTTGTCACGCCCGAACCGAACCACCACCACCTCACCGACATACACTCGACGCTCCTGTGCCCAAGCCACGTCCCGACGAGCCCCGATCCGAGTAAACAGAAGCATGTAGGTTGAGGGTGTAACAAAACCCGATTTCTCCTTTTCTTCTCTTCTCCTCCTTGTCCGTCTTATTTTTTATGGGTCGGTCGTCGCTTTTTTTATTTTTTAATATTGATATTATTAAAAACTATTTTCATATATCGAACGTTCTGAAAAAATATGATATCGATTCTCTATAATCGAATATTGTATCGAAAATAATTATATTAAAATCTCGACGATATTAAAAATCGTTACATCTTTTTTTCGTTCAAACTTCTTTTTACAAAACTTTTTTTTATTCAGTCCGAATACTCGATATCGATTTCATAATCGAATATCGGGTACGACGAATATCGAAAACATAAAATCGAGTATAAATTGATCTATATTTTGTACGCGATTTATCAAAATTAGCAATTTCGAAAAAAAAAAAAAACCGGACAGACCCGCACGCGAGTCGCGCCATGCCCAGGCGACTCGCGCACGGGCCTGAAACCCGAGTCATTTTTTTGGCTTTTTCGTTCGTTTTATCTTATTCTTTTACAAAACGATTTCAAAATTTACATCTTTTCTAAAACTATTCCGAGTATTTGATATTGATTTCGTAGTCAATTATCGAATATAACGAACATCGAAAATATTAGATCGAGTACAAATCATACAATATTTGTACGCGATTTAATAAAAGCATCGAGTCTTCGAAAATCGTCTTCAAAAACAGACCGACACGCGACTCGCCGGCATCCCGGGCGAGCCGCGCGGCCGGCTGCCACGGCGCATCTTTCTCGTTTTTTTTATTATTATTCGAACTTCGTTTTTTATACAAAACAGCGTTTTTTTAACGATATTTTTCAGATTTCGATTAATATTTATTTTCTCGATCTCGTATGTTTATTTTATTTGCTATATTATTATATACAAATCGATACTAACTCGTTTGTTCATCTTTTGTAGCAAATTCATTATTTTCATCTTTTGTTTTATTATACTAAAACGAATCTTACATGCTAAATTCAACTTTGACGTTAAATTTTTCATGCATTAAAACCGACTTAGCAACCCATTCAATTCCTTGCATGATTAGGAAAACAATGTTTGCATATCATTCATCGTATTACTAACGCGCGTATTAAAACATCATTCGATATCCTAGTAGAGGCCGCTAATGTGCGGGCGGGGTTGGGTGTTCTTAGTGAACTTCCCAACACGTACCCTCACCCCTTACTCAGAACCGTGGTTTCCGGATGTCCGAACCCATTGGCAACGAGAGTCATTCAATATACGATTAACCGATCAAGTCGGCATCGGTATCGATATGCAAAGGGACGAGCCCAATAAACTCTGACATCGGAACTGGGCCGTATTTTGTATACGGCCCACTACGACATAGAGTGGGCTCGAACGGTTCCGAATAACAATAAAATTCGGTGGCGACTCCAACTTCGATTTAAATTTCCATTTGACCATCTCATGGAGATTCATTCGCCTCCCCAAACCCGCGCGTGGCCGCGTCGGGGTGGACCTATGTCATGTCCACAGTATTATTTTGGGAAGACGCCCTATAGTTGATATTATTTTTGTTAAATAACCTTTTTTTTATTAATATTTAATAATGAATTATTGCTCTTATTTATATAATACTCGTAGAAATCTATGATTTTTTGGATGTGGTATAATTTTATTTAACTTTATAGTCTAAAGAGATTTTTTAAGACTCGAATTTTTTTTGGTTAATATCTAAAAATGAATATAAAAAAGAGATTTAATTTTTTTTATTACTCTTATTTATATAATAAAATTCTATCACATTATATTATAATTGTTCAATGTGAGACAATTTAACTTAAGTTTATATTCATAAGATTAAGAACGTGATTGCTCTTATTTATAATACAGAATTTCATCACCCATCATGATTTTTCAATGTGGATAATTTTTACTTAACTTTAAAAATTTAGGGACTTTTTTTAAGACTCGAAAGATTGTTTGTTAATATCTAAAAACAAATTACTACTCTTATTTATAATAAAGAGCTTCATGACTTCTGCTTATCATATTTTAGCTTTTATTAGACTCAAAAGATTGATTGCTCTTATTTATTTTAGGAGCAATATAGAATTTATTACCTTATTATAATTTTTCGATGAGTGAATTTTTTTTACTTAAGTTTATAATCTTATGAGGTCCAACTTTTGTCGTCTTATGAGGTGATAATCGTCGGTTTATATAGTGATACTTTTTTAATCTTAAATGGAGTAGGATTAATTTTTTGGGTTATTTAACAACAATAATACCAACTATAGGGCGTCTTCCCAAAATAATATCAATTTTAATAAATCTGAGAATAATACGTATTATTGAAGTTGTTAAACGAGAGTAGTATGGGTGACCGGTTACCTGTAGAACCCTTCCACCTTCCTTTTTCACCTTTAATTTTATTTCACGGCAATAATATCAACTATAGAGCGTCTTCCGAAAATAATTCCAATTTTAATAATTCTGAGAATAATACATATTCTTGGAGTAGTTAAATCAGAGTAGTATAGATGACCAGTTAACGATAGAACTCGTTCACCTTGCTTTTTCGCCTTTAATTTGTTTAATGTTCACTCTTTTTCACTTACTCAGTATACGAGGCATTAAACGTCATTAACGTCTTCGGTCTTCCTCTTCCTTCATCCTCACCAAATCTGACTAACAACACAGTTCTACACCAAAATCAACACGTTAATCTAAACGAAACTTATAGAAAAAAAAACGGAAGAAGGATGAAGGGTAATGGAGAGAGAGGATGAAGGAGAAGAGTAAGGAGGAGTAGAGTTGAGAAAACTGACCCGACCCGAATAAGCCAAACCGAAACCGACCCGACACCCGAACCGTAGCATGATTTTGACCCGAGCTAACCCGAAACTGACCCGACTATTATTATAGAAAATTAGTCGATATCCCTAAAAAGGTTGAAAACAGCAAACCAGAGAATGACCCGAACCCGAAATTATCCGACCCGACCCGAAGTCAACCCGATTATTATAACCCGAAAGTGACCTGACCTAAAGCTGACCCGACACAGTTCACCCGTTATCCGTGTCTAAGAGGAGGATGGAGGATAAGTAGCAAGTTAAATATTAATTAGGTGACCTGATGTAGCGGGTTATAAATTCACTTATACTACTCTTGTTTAACTACTCCAATAATACGTATTATTCTCGGATTTATTGAAATTGGTATTATTTTGGGAAGACGTCCTATAGTTGGTATTATTGTTGTTAAATAACCCTTTTTTTTTCTATACAAATTCATATGTTTTTTTATCTAAATTTCAAAAAAATCGAGTCTGATGTGGAGTAAGATTTTTTTATATACAAATTTTTATATTCTTTATTAACTTAAAAAAATATATTAAAAAATTTGGACCAATCATATCGCTCGAAAAGTTCCTGCTTTATTAATATATATGGATATAGTGTATATGTGAGTATTGAAAATCAGAGCATTTGCATGATTAAGTTCTATTATATTTCAAATTTAGGTGGATTGTATGTTGGATAAGTATCCCACATCGCCATTTAGTGGCTCGGTTATATGCTTCAAAAGAAGCTTCCTTACTTGTTGTTCCACATTGAGAAAATAAGGAAAAAAAAAAGACTTATCCCACGTTGACAAAGATTGGTTGTTTTTTTAGCTTCCTTTGTGGTGTTATCCCACATTGGAAAAATAGGAGGAAGAATTGATGTTTATAATCTTCCTCCTTCCTAGTGTTGTTACTTGTGGTAAAATGGAGATGTGTAAGTTTGGACTCAAATTGCACATGCGCTAGCCTTGGGTCGTGTTTGTGCAGCGTGGTTAGGCCCATTTTCATATTTTTGATTGCTACAGAATTTTGGCACAAGTCCCAAGTAAATAAATTCTAGCCTTCTTGATTATTCTGTTAATGTGGGAGATGTATCTAGGTTTGTTCATGTACCTACCCTGCTATATAAACCCCCTTCTACATTCACTTACAACACACAACTCATCTCTTCTCTTCTCTCTTTACTTTCTCTCTTCAATATTTCTTTTCTCAAATATTTTCGAGGTTACTTGGCAACGTTCTTGGTAGTGTTCAATTTGCAGTTCCGTCTACACCGAAGCTACAAAGGTTGTGTACTCCTGGGGGTCGATTGTCGAGGAAAGTCGTGTGTAGTGTACGGGACAAATTCGACTTTAGGACAGTGACTTGTCACGCCACAACCAGATAAGCTCGTTCCTTCTTTATACTACTATATTGCTAACAATCTAAAGTCGAATTTCTTATATTATCTACGTATCATTTAGCAATATGGATGGTATTCCGATTTCTTCTACTCCTTTTTCATCTATTACGATGCCTGCACCTTATGTTCCTGACATGTCAAAAATGGATCCGTTTAATGGAAAAAATTATCGCATGTGGTCCGATAAAATGGAATTTTTTCTTAGTCAAATTGGTGTCGACTACACTTTAACTGAAGATGAAGCACCTCTTCTTTCCGGTAAAGATTATGAAAAGGATACCAAGACATGTAGAGGAATGTTATTGCATTACATGACTGCCGCATTATTTTCTATTTATTGTAAGTATAAGACGGCTAAAGAAATTTGGAGTGCTTTACCAACCAAGTATGGAACGGATGATTTTGGAACTAAGAAATATGCATGTAGTCGTTGGTTGGATTTTCGTATGAATGGTAGTAAACCTGTTTTAGATCAAGTACATGAGTATGAAAATCTTTGCTCTGGCAGATTACTGGCTTTTGCGACGGAGAAATGGCCGTTCAGATATCATCCGATGTGTAGGCATTTGAAGCTAACTCACCTTATTTTTGCGGACGATCTTATTCTGTTTAGCAAAGGTGACACACAATCAATTATGCTACTCATGAGAGTCTTATCTTCGTTCACCAAGGCGTCGGGACTAAAACTCAATGCGACGAAGACTGCAATCTACTTTAATGGTATACCGCGAAACATTAGAGATGATATTATTTCAGCCACAGGATTCATTGAAGGAGAGATGCCATTCACGTATCTGGGTATCCCTATTAAATC
Source organism: Agrostemma githago (assembly GCA_958450325.1). Taxonomy (NCBI): domain Eukaryota; kingdom Viridiplantae; phylum Streptophyta; class Magnoliopsida; order Caryophyllales; family Caryophyllaceae; genus Agrostemma; species Agrostemma githago. The sequence goes on along the minus strand of OY288254.1, from coordinate 10,744,198 downwards.
TAGGATGCTCACGAAAAAGGAATGCTCGATTGTGGCTGAAAAAATGATCAAAAGAATACCGAGTCTTAGAGCCAGAAAATTATCCTATGCAGGGCGGATTGTTCTGATTAATTCAGTCCTCAACACATTTCATAGCTACTGGTCTAATGTCTTCTTGTTTCCTAAAGGAGTTATAAAGAGAATTGAAGCAATCTGCAGAAATTATCTTTGGGAAGGGAGTTCTGAGTATAATCGGGTTCCTTTGGTGTCTTGGGACAGAGTAACAAGACCAAAGAAGGAGGGAGGACTCGGGATTAAAAAGGCTGAAACTTGGAATGTAGCGGCTGTCGGAAAATTGGTGAATTGGGTCTATGAGAAAAGCGATAAGTTATGGATCAAGTGGATTGACCATAATTATCTGAAAGGGACCGATTGGCATGACTACAAGCCCCCGACCGATGTTCCTTGGACCTGGAGATTGATTTTTAAAGCAAAAGACAAGTTGATAGAAGGTTTTAACGGTTCCACTTCATGGAAGATGGCTGCTAATAGATACACCGTTGCAGATGGGTATCGTTGGCTGCGTGGGAGAGAACCTGAAGTTAGCTGGCACCGGTTCATATGGGATGACTGGAGTATCCCCAAACATGCTACTATGTCGTGGATTATTGTGAACAATGGCCTAAATACAAAGCTGAAACTAGCGGATATTGGCTGTTGTACGGACAGGTTATGCTGTCTTTGCGCGGTAGAGGAAGAATCAATCCAACATTTGATGCTAGACTGTGAATACAGTAGAAGGATACGTAGTGCCTTGAAGTTATGGATTGGATTCGACCTCCCTCGACATCCAGATTACAAACGCCTGAATGGATGTAGAGGAAGAGTTCAATCGGTGGTGTTAAATGCGTACCATCATACGATATGGTTAAAGAGAAACGCAGCATGGGCGGAGGGTCATGTTCAGCACCCTACTAGAGTGATAAAACAGATCCAGGACGATGTTCGAAACAGATGCAGAAGTATACTCCAAAGGTCTTACAATACAAAAGAAGAGTACCAAATGTTGAGTAGACTAATAGGAATCTAGTCTGATTCGTGGATTAACTGTCAGTCCTTGATATTGTACATGTAATTCTTTGATTGTACATTCCCTTTTGAATGAAATAAAATCTCACATTCACACACACAAAAAAAAACTTTGCTCTGAATTTCTTGCGGAAGGGGTGAATATATGTGAACTTTTTCAAGCCAATTGTCTTTTTGATAAACTCCCTCCTTCATGGCAAAATTATGTTCATTCCATGAAACATAAACGTAAGGATTTTACACTTCAAGAGTTAATATCCCACATAAAGGTTGAAGAGCAAAACCGTATCCAAACTAGGATAAAAACTATAGAACATTCATCCTCTAATGCTAATCTTGTTGAGACTAGGAAACACCAATCCAAGGGTAATAAGCAAAAGGGTGCTAATCAACTTCACGGGGTTAGGAGTTCTGACATCAACAAAGGCGGGAAAAGGGAATTTAAGAGTGAATGCTACTCTTGTGGGAAATATGGTCACACTTCAAGAGACTGTCCTACGGGTTCATCGTCACACAACAACAAAAGGAGAAATCAAAAATCTCACAAACCTCAAGCTCACTTGACCGAACCAGACGAGGATGACGAGGTAATAGTTGCCGTTGTGTCCGACGTAAATTTGGTAAGCAATCTGTCCGAGTGGGTGGTTGATACGGGTGCTACAAGACATATCTGTTCGAGCAAAGATATGTTCAAGGAGTACGACTCGTCAACAATGGTGATTGTGTCTTTATGGGTAATTCCTCCACAGTTGTTGTCCAAGGGAAAGGTAAAATCATTCTTAAACTCACTTCAGGTAAAACTCTTGAACTTAACAATGTCCTTCATGTGCCTGAAATTCGTAGAAATCTTATTTCGGGTGGTCTTTTAAACAAAGCAGGTATAAAACTTTCTTTTGAATCCGATAAATTAGTACTTACTAGAAATGGTAATTTTGTAGGTAAAGGTTTTTGTAATAATGGACTTTTTGTACTTGATATTAAAACAATGAATAATAATCCGTCTGCTTCCGTGTATATCGCTGAATCTGTTTCTTTATGGCATGCTAGACTAGGGCATACTAATATTGTTTCGGTTAGAAAACTGAAACAAATGAGTTTAATCCCTGAGTTTAGTAGCACCGAGTTTGATAAATGCGAGATATGCGTTGAAGCTAAGCATGGTAAGAAATCGTTTAACAAATCCGTGCAATGGACCTCTACACTACTTGAGTTAATTCATTCTGATTTGGGAGATTTTAAAAGTTGTACACGTAGAGGAGGTAAAAATTATTACATTATTTTCGTAGATGATTTTTCTCGATTTACTAAAGTATATCTTTTAAGCTCTAAAGATGAGGCAGAGGAAAAATTTGTGGAGTATAAAGCCGAAGTTGAGAACCAGTTAGATCTCAAAATAAAACGTGTCAGATCTGATAGAGGAGAAGAGTACGATGTTGGAACCCTACATAAAATCTGCAAGGAAAAGGGCATAATTCATGAATTCACCGCTCCTTACGCGCCTCAACAAAATGGAATTTCTGAGAGGAAAAACAGGACATTGAAAAATATGATGAATGCAATGCTCATTAGTTCAGGTATGCCAGATAACATGTAGGGTGAGGCTCTTCTATCTTCTTGTTATGTTCTTAACTGTGTTCCTCACAAACGAATAGATAAGACACCTTTTGAGCTTTGGAGGAGCTTTCCTCCAAATTTGGGTTATTTGAAAGTGTGGGGGTGTTTGGGTAAAATTGGCCTTCCCGATCATCAGAGACCTAAAATTGGACCTAAGACAATCGATGCAATTTTTATTGGTTATGCGTCTAACAGTGCGGCTTATCGTTTAATCGTAAAGAATTCATCTGGTTTTGGTCCTATTAAAGAGTCTAGAGATGTTGAGTTCTTTGAACACATTTTTCCTATGAAAAAGGAGAGTCATATTTGCCCGACCCCTACACCACTCATTTCGACTCCCTCTAACAATGATTCACGTGACGAAATTTGAAATTAGAAGGAGTAAAAGGGCTAGAATAGAAACCAGTTTCGGACCTGATTTTATTACGACGTTCTTAAGTGAAGTCGATAGACTTAATGAAGAAACTGTGTATGCATTTATTCTGGAAGAAGACCCTAGAAATTACAAAGAGGCCATGAGTTCCATCGATTCTAATATTTGGTTAGAAGCTATCAACAACGAAATTGAGTCACTTATGAGTAATAACACCTGGATTTTGACTGATTTGCCGAGAGGGTGTAAACCTCTTAGTAATAAATGGGTGTTTAAAAAGAAACTCAAAACTGGCGGTTTTGTTGATAAATATAAGACTAGACTTGTGGTGTGTGGGAATAGACAAACTAAGGGTTTGGATTTTTTCGATACCTATTCTCCTGTCACAAAAATAGCTACTATCAGGGCTCTTATTGCTTTAGCATCTGTTCCGGTATGGAAACGGGTCCCTGACCTTGAGCTTCGCGGTTCTCGATATTTTAGGGAGATAAGAGAGGTAGAGAGAGAATAGGGAGGAATATGTGTGAATGAATTGCCCCCTTTCCCCTCACCCTAAGTGAGGTATTTATAGGGGAAAGGATGTGGTAGGGTGATGTCACCATGACATCAGCATGGTGATCAGTAGAGAAGTCTCTCTGAGTCAGTTAATGACTACCCGTAAGGGCGGTCGTCTGATAGGGGGTTGGGCCTCTAGGGTCGGCTAGGACCCAGTTGGGCCTTCTCAGTCCTAGGAGTCGGGCCTATGCGTCTGGGGGTTTTATCCCCCATCAATTTGCCCTCAACGGAGTCGGATACTGAGTATGCGGGTCTGGTGCCAAGCATGGTTGGACCGACAAACTGAATGACAGACTTTATTTTTTATGCAAAGCCAAGTATTCATTAGGCCTTGTTGGCGCGTCTGCCCTAGCGTCATTTGGACTCTGTCAGGGCGTCAGACGTCGTGCCTTTTGTGTACTCGGAGGTGTACATGCGGTTTTATCATTCTATACGTGACTAGGTAATCAGATCACTAAGCCCTGTGATCAACGCTCATGCCCTGGTATATCTAATACGGATATGTCAGGATGCCAAAGGCCTGCCAGGGTAGTTTATGGACCTTGTCTAGGTTCAGGGAACCTGCCCCCTGCCTGCCCATAGGTAGGCAGAGGGGCTTGTGATTCGGCGCATGGGGCCGGGCCTGACCCTGGCTTCTGGTCGAAGTCCAGGGGGCCTGCCCCCTGCCCGCCCAGAGGTAGGCAGAGGGACTTGTAGTTCGGCGCAAGGGGCCGGGCCTGACCCTGGCTTCTGGTCGAAGTCTAGGGGGCCTGCCCCCTGCCTTCCCAGAGGTAGGCAGAGGGGCTTGTGATTCGGCGCATGGGGCCGGGCCTGACCCTGGGTTCTAGTCGAAGTCCAGGGGGCCTGCCCCCTGCCTGCCCAGAGGTAGGCAGAGGGGCTTGTGATTCGGCTCATGGGGCCGGGCCTGACCCTGGCTTCTGGTCGAAGTCTAGGGGGCCTGCCCCCTGCCCGCCCAGAGGTAGGCAGAGGGACTTGTAGTTCGGCGCAAGGGGCCGGGCCTGACCCTGGCTTCTGGTCGAAGTCCAGGGGGTCTGCCCCCTGCCTGCCAAGAGGTAGGCAGAGGGGCTTGTGATTCGGCACATGGGGCCGGGCCTGACCCTGGCTTCTGGTCGAAGTCCAGGGGGCCTGCCCCCTGCCTGCCCAGATGTAGGCAGAGGGACTTGTAGTTTGGCGCAAGAGGCCGGGCCTGACCCTGGCTTCTGGTCGAAGTCCAGGGGGCCTGCCCCCTGCCTGCCCAGAGGTAGGCAGAGGGACTTGTAGTTCGGCGCATGGGGCCGGGCCTGACCCTGGCTTCTGGTCGAAGTCCAGGGGGCCTGCCCCCTGCCTGCCCAGAGGTAGGCAGAGGGACTTGTAGTTTGGCGCAAGGGGCCGGGCCTGACCCTGGCTTCTGGTCGAAGTCCAGGGGGCCTGCCCCCTGCCTGCCCAGAGGTAGGCAGAGGGACTTGTAGTTCGGCGCATGGGGCCGGGCCTGACCCTGGCTTTTGGTCGAAGTCCAGGGGGTCTGTCCCTTGCCTGCCCAGAGGTAGGCAGAGGGACTTGTAGTTCGGCGCATGGGGCCGGGCCTGACCCTGGCTTCTGGTCGAAGTCCAGGTGGCCTTCCCCCTGCCTGCCCAGAGGTAGGCAGAGGGACTTATGCTCTGTAGAAGGTTGAATGTGTATCAGGCCTTATTTTTTGTTGGGGGTCTATTTTCTCAGGGTTTTGCAACAGGGGGCCCTTCCCCTATTGCCCCCTGCCCATTAGCTGTGAGAGTAATGAACAGGTGATGGGTAAATATTAATCCCGTCTTCGTAGAATTCCACATGGTGGTTGGCGGATCTAGGCGATCTCTGTAGACGTCGAGGTTGAGCCGTAAGTCGGCTGGGCAGTATCTTGGCCGAGCCGTAAGTCGGTAGGGCCAAGCCGTAAGTCAACAGGGCGAACCGTAAATCGGCAGGGCAACATATCGGCTCAGCCGTGAGTCGGCTAAGCTGTATATCGACCGAATCGTTGGTCAGCTGGGTCATGTCTCTGTCAAGCTAAAAACATTGAGCTCATTTGATACCCATTTTTGTGACTTATCTTCACAACTTTTCGGGTAAATTTTTCGATGAGTTTTTTGGAAATTTCTGTGATGTATTTGTGAATTTTTTGTGGTGGGATGGAAAGATTGGATGGTATTTTTGTCACTCTTTTTTGAAATTACAACCAAGAAATAATCATTTTCTTAGAAGTTGGGATCATTTTACCTCAAAATACTCCACCGGGCCGTACCGTCTTGCCACGAGTAAACTCTCCCCCTTTGAACTCGGATATAGCTCAGGTTGATTTGCTACGTGGTTGGAATGGTACCTTATCCGAGGCCGGTGCGGAATAAGTGTCAACATGTGCCGACTTTAAGTGGCCTGACATCTGGTGGCCGCTTACAGTAACCGATCCAGGTGGCACACCTACTCAAGTGACCGACTCAAGTGGCACGCCGACTCAGGTGGCTGACCCTACGGACCTAAGATACTCGGGAGGCCGAGCTCTCAATGTTGCCTAGTTAATGTTTGCCTTACTCTAAAATTCGCTCGTGACTCCAATTGATTTTGAGAGTAATCGGTGACCATATAAGATTAAGCTCCGATGCTTTTTTGATTTGTTGGCAGTGTATATACATGGTTGGCAGTATATACACATGAACAGGCATTTTGATCAAGAAAATGGTACTCCGTAGAACTTTTTCGCCGATTTGCCGAGTATTCCGACTTGTTTATCAATTCATTATCAAATACACTAGAAGCAACCTCATGTTCTATAATCCATTTAACATAAAACAGGCTTATCTTTCATGATCTGTGGTGCTATACTTCATCTTCTACTCTTGGCCTTTTATTTGAGGTAGCTCCTTAATTTCATTGAAAAATCAAATCTCGAAGATGTACCTGTAGTTCCTCTTCACGCCTCAAATCTATCTATTGCTTTCCATAAACCCCAAAAAGTATACATATAGTCACAGTTTGGGAATAAAAGTAAGATAAGTGATGAAAAACCTCCCTCTTCATGGTCATAACGCAAGCAAATATGGCCGTGAAAAACGATCGACAGCTTGCATGAAGGAGACCGGAAGAAAGCGAATCGCCGGAAACAGCAGAGAAGCACACGGATAATGCGGCGATCTAAGCTGATTGAAGTCGAGATCGAATAGCTTGCATCGGAACAAACCTGAGCCAAGCAATGGCGACGTAACTGAGCAAAGAACAAGCTTGGATTCCGGCGGTCGGATGCCGCATTGGGAGGAGTTTTAGACGGAGGCCGCGGTTGACAGGCGGCGTCGGAACTCGTCTTCCTCCTCCGCGGCATCACCGGAGCGTTTCTTCGAAGTGAATCGGGTGTCCAACCAAAACCCGGTCCCGCATCCGCCGATGTGGGTGAGCGACTACGTGGACCAAATTGGGTCAACCAAGCAGTTATGGATGCATTACTATTGAAGGCGAACCGGTTCTCGGATTCGTTACGCTAAGCCGGGTGGAGCTCGAAGGAAGTGACAGATGAGACAGTTGCAGACTTAGATGATTTTGTATAGTAGATAATCTTGCATTTGCTGAAACCATTGAAGTTGCTGAGCTTTTTCTTTTGATCAAGATTTGGGCGTGAAAACCCTTTGAAATTGATTTCTTGGTGATGACCAAATTGGTTGATTTGATTAGGAAATGGTGTGAGGATGAGGCGTACGACTGCCTCCATAACCATCACTTCACACCTTCCATTTTTTGTTACCTTCTTCTCTCTTCCTACCCAGTTGTTCACTCATTTTGTATAAAAAATAGGTTTGATCTGTTGATTTTACGTCTATATCCCAGACAATCAAGATGAGATCTGGAAAACTACATGAATGTGAGTGGTTAATTTTTGTATGGATCTATCCCAAAGATGAAGATTAGATCCGGAAAAAATTGTACTTGGGAGTGGTTGATTCTTGTGGATAATTCGTGAGCACAACCGTTCTCCCCACAGACGGCGCCAAATTGTTCCGGTATGGAAACGGGTCCCTGACCTTAAGCTTCGCGGTTCTCGATATTTTAGGGAGATAAGAGAGGTAGAGAGAGAATAGGGAGGAATATGTGTGAATGAATTGCCCCCTTTCCCCTCACCCTAAGTGAGGTATTTATAGGGGAAAGGATGTGGTAGAGTGATGTCACCATGACATCAGCATGGTGATCTGTAGAGAAGTCTCTCTGAGTCAGTTAATGACTACCCGTAAGGGGGGTCGTCTGATAGGGGGTTGGGCCTCTAGGGTCGGCTAGGACCCAGTTGGGCCTTCTCAGTCCTAGGAGTCGGGCCTATGCGTCTGGGGGTTTTATCCCCCATCAGCATCTATACATGATCTCATCGTGCATCAAATGGATGTTAAGACAGCTTTCTTGAACGGCGATTTGAATGAAGAAATTTACATGAAACAACCTGAGGGATGTATAGTCCAAGGTCAAGAAGACAAGGTATGTAAACTTGTTCGTTCTTTGTACGGTCTGAAGCAAGCTCCAAAACAATGGTATGACAAGTTTAATCAGACTATTATCTCTTACGGTTTTTATGTAAATGATTCAGATGCTTGTGTTTACTCAAAAGTTGATGATCATGGGTGTGTAATTATATGTCTTTATGTTGATGACATGCTCATTTTTGGTACTAATATGAAAGTGGTAAATGATACTAAAAGGTTTCTTAATTCACGTTTTGACATGAAAGATCTTGGAGAAGCTGACGTAATCCTTGGGATTAAGATTATTAGGACTAAAAATGGCATGTGTTTAAATCAGTCTCACTATGTTGAAAAGATTTTAAAGAAATTTGACATGTTTGACTGTAATCCTGTAAGTACACCATATGATGCAAGTATACATTTGTGTAAACATCTCGGTAAGAATGTGTCACAAGAAAGATATGCAAAAATACTTGGTAGTTTGATGTATTTGATGAATTATACTAGACCTGATATAGCTTATGTTGTAAGCCATTTGAGTCGTTACACTCACAATCCAAATGATGATCAATGGAATGCTTTATTAAGGGTTTTTAAATACCTAAAAGGAACGGCTGATTGGGGACTACATTTTTGTAGAACGCCTTGTGTTTTAGAAGGGTATACTGATGCCAACTAGATATAGGGTAACGATGAAATCAATTCAACCAATGGTTATGTTTTTACTCTTGCTAATGCTGCTATATCATGGAAATCTAGTAAGCAAACATGTTTGGCTCAATCCACTATGGAATCTGAATTTATTGCTCTAGAACTGGCAGGACAAGAAGCCGAGTGGCTAAGAAGTCTGCTAGCTGATATTCCATTATGGGGAAAGCCAACTCCTTCTGTGTCCATGCATTGTGATAATCAATCGGCAATCAGTGTGGCCCAAAGTCAAGCTTACAATGGCAAGAAAAGGCACATCCGTTTGAGGCACAGAAGTGTGAGAAATATGATCACTGGAAATGTGATATCAATAGAATACGTACGTAGTGAGAGGAACATTGCGGATCCTCTCACGAAAGGCCTTGGTAGAAAGATGGTGCTGGAAACAGCACAAGGAATGGGTTTAAAGCCAGTGAAAGAGTGAAATGTGATGGATACCCAACTTAGTACCGCTAAGTTCAATGTGGTCAAACGAAGTCACATGGATCTCGAATTGTAATGCTACGGACCATTCCTATGAATAAAATTGTTGTTTTTCGTAGCGCTGTGTCTTTGTATGTACTGTCACATGTGTAAGGTTGAGCTCATAGCTTTTAACAAGTTCATAGTCCATTCGTGGGTGGTTTGCGTGACAGTCAAACTTGATGAACTTGCCTATGTGAGTGTGGGGGACTTTGCCCACCCCCTATGAGGGGCCTTTGGCTTGGGACCTCTAGAGCACTCATAAAGTACAAGGAAATGTGGGGGCACTTGGACAAGTCCAAGTAAAAGATAATAACCAATTTGCGTTCATAGAGAAATGAGCGTAGTCGCGAACACTTACCTTGATTTGGGGTTAAGTAAGTGAGCAACGACCTCTCACCAACTTCATCTATGGTTCAAGGTGAAAGATTCCACCTAAGATGACGGTTTGAGGGAAATTGTATTCACTGGGTGTTAATTCAAGTCCGAAAGACATTAACATCTTAACGCTAAACCCCCGTTGCCAACTATCTTCTTTATCCTTTGAAATCTTCTTTTGTAGCATGTGGGGGATTGTTGGATAAGTATCCCACATCGCCATTTAGTGGCTCGGTTATATGCTTCAAAAGAATCTTCCTTACTTGTTGTCCCACATTGAGAAAATAAGGAAAAATAAGACTTATTCCACATTGACAAAGATTGGTTGTTTTTTTTAGCTTCCTTTGTGGTGTTATCCCACATTGGAAAAATAGGAGGAAGAATTGATGTTTATAATCTTCCTCCTTCCTAGTGTTGTTACTTGTGGTCAAATGGAGATGTGTGAGTTTGGACTCAAATTGCACACGCGCTAGCCTTGGGTTGTTTTTGTGCTGCGCGGTCAGGCCCATTTTTATGTTTTTGATTGCTACAGAATTTTGGCACAAGTCCCAAGTAAATAAATTCTAGAGCCTTCTTGATTATTCTGTCAATGTGGGAGATGTATCTAGGTTTGTTCATGTACCTACCCTGCTATATAAACCCCCTTCTACATTCACTCACAACACACAACTCATCTCTTCTCTTCTCTCTTTACTTTCTCTCTTCAATATTTCTACTCTCAAATATTTCCGAGGTTACTTGGCAACGTTCTTGGTAGTGTTCAATTTGCAGTTCCGTCTACACCGAAGCTGCAAAGGTTGTGTACTCCTGGGGGTCGATTATCGAGGAAAGCCGTGTGTAGTGTACGGGACAAATTCGACTTTAGGACAGTGACTTGTCACGTCACAACCAGATAAGCTCGTTCCTTCTTTATACTACTATATTGCTAACATTGTATATCAAAATTGAGTTAATCAAATTTGAATCTAGTCAAACATATATAAATGGTGATAATATATTAGTATTATTGAATTCTGTAATGTTAGCGTGATGCTATTTCATTTTTTTTATGTAAAAAGTATTTACATTCAATTTTATACTTAATCATGTCATCATAAATGTTAACATTGCTTGACTTTATGATCTTAATAATTTAAATAAATTTTTTTGAAATCTAATCATTTAAATTGTTAAAGGAAAACGTAATCCTAGCTACGGTGTATAATGGAACATCTAGTAGTGTGATAGAGATACAAAAAGAATTATGGCCACTTATTATAATATGGAGTATAAAATAGATGAAAGAAAAATCATTACAAATTCACTCGTTCTATTTAAAATCAGAGGCAGACCTAGATGTGCGCACAATAGGTTGTTGTAAATTCTAAGATGTGCGCACAATAAGTTGTTGTAAATTCTAAATTTATTCTCTGTACAAAAAAAATTAGTGTAAAATATATAATGAAAATAAGATAGAATTACTAATCAACTACGTGAGTTCACTTAATATCATTATTGAGAGACGTCTCTTTGAAGATTTTGTGTATTATACTCCAATTATATGTGAAGAGTCAATACATATTAATTGAGTTTTTCTAAAATGTGCCCATTGGGCACATGTTAAGTGTATAAGTATGGTAAGATTTGCAACAATATATCATGAGAAATCAGGGGCAACTCAGAGGAGGTTCAGGGCGAGCAGGGGAACTGGGCCTCTAATTTTGTTGGGCCTCATTATCCTCTTTCTGAGTAGTTACTCTATATATAAAATTATGAGAAAATATTTACATATGTGGCTTGTAGTGTGGTGGTTTGAGTCTACCCCTTTGCTAGAAAGATCATGGGTTCAAACCTTGTTGGATGCAATTTTATTTTTGCTACTCGTATTTTCTAATATTACATCTATACAAGGGCCTCAAACTCGAGACTCGAAAAAGGTCTCCAAGTCTATCAAGACGCCCCTGTGAGAAATTGATACTTAAACTCATAATTACCATACTTAGAGAATCAATCTTGTAAATCTTACCATACTTACACACTTAACATTTGCTCATTGGGCACATTTTAGAAAAACTCATATTAATAAAGTAGGAACTTTTCGAACGATTTGATTGGTCCAAGTTTTTTAATATATTTTTTTAAGTTAATTAATAATATAAAAATTGTATATGAATAAAAATCCTACTCCACCTAAAAGTTGATTTTTTTAAAATAAAAATATACTCCCTCCATTCCATTTGATTGTTTGCGTTTACTTTTTCACACTTGTCAATGCACGATTTCTTTTGTCTATAACTTTAGTTACGTATTTCTAAAAATTACAAAAAAAATGATATTTATAGCTGTGGACATGACATAGGTCCACCCCGACGCGGCCACGCGCGGGTTTGGGGAGGCGAATGAATCTCCATATGAGATGGTCAAATTGAAATTTAAATCGAAGTAGGAGTCGCCACCGAATTTTGTGGTTATTCGGAACCGTTCGAGCCCACTCTATGTCGTAGTGGGCCGTATACAAAATACGGCCCATTTCCGATGTCAGAGTTTATTGGGCTCGTCCCTTTGCATATCGATACTGATGCCGACTGGGCGGTTAATCGTATATTGAATGACTCTCGTTGCCAATGGTTTCGGACATCCGGAAACCACGGTTCTGAGTAAGGGGTGAGGGTACGTGTTGGGAAGTTCACTAAGAACACCCAACCCCGCCCGCACTTAGCGGCCTTTACTAAGATATCGTTCATTTTTGGTGTACACGGGTTAGTTCGACGGTTGAATGATATGCAAACATTATTTTCCTAAGCATGTGAGAAAAATAAAATGGGTTGCTAAGTCGTTTAATGCATATTAAACTAATAATGTCAAAGTTATTTTAGCATGTGAGTTCGTTTTAGTCTAATAAAACGATAAAAAAACAAATAAAAAAGCTACAAACACGAGAAAACGAGTTAGTAACGATGAATAAATCGAATAAAGATGTGAATAAAAATATACATGACTCGAAAAAAGTTTTAATGACACGTGATGGATTAGCACGTGTTGACCGAGGTCTAAAAAAAAGTATTTATCGAAATATGTCGCGAAAGTCGCATTTTAATGTAAGGTTCGAAGAGAATTAAAGATAGAAAAGCGAAGAAACGAAAAAGAAAAAAAACAAAAAGAAAAAGACTCGGCCGAGCAGGTTGTGGCGCGAGTCGCCTGACAGGCGCGCGACTCGCGTGACAGCCTGTTCGGGTTTTTTTGTTTTGTTCGAAAAATCGTTAATTTTTATAAATCGCGTACAAATATGGATTAATTTATACTCGACTTATATTTTTGATATTCGTCGTATTCGATATTCGATTATGAATTTGATATCTAATAGTCGGAATAATTTTATAAAAAGTTTTGAAAAAAACTTGTTTTGAACGAGAAAAAGTAAAAAAAGAATTTTTGAACGAAAACGATATTAATTCTCTCCGCGTTTAAAATCATCGAATTTTGTTTAAAAAAGTAATGATTTTGTTAGCATCAACGAAAATTAATTTAATTTAGTTCTTGTAGATACGATATTCGATTAGAGAATCGGTATCGTATTTTAAGAACGTTATATTAAAAAATAGTTTTTTTTTTGTAGTATCGATTATTAGTAGTAAATAGAAAATATGCAACAAACGACCCATATTAATGTGAAACGATCGACAACCCGTAAAATAAAATAAAAAAACGGACGAAAAGAAAGGAGAAAAACGTGAGAGAGAGAGAGAAAGGAGAAGAATCGGGTTGGATTTACACCCTCAACCTACATGCTTTGCGTTCTCGGTATAAGGCTCGTCGGACGGTGGCTTAGGCACGGGAGCGTTGAGATGATGCAAGTGAGTTAAGGTGGTGCGGATTTATGTGTGTGAGGGGCGTCGGGTTCGGCCGGCTTGGACGGGTCGGTTTTGACGGATTTTTGAAGCTACTTCGGGATTTCTTCGGACGTGTGTCGAGACTATATTTTGCTATATATCGAGTATGTATGACTAATAATTATGGTGAGTCGGAATTCTTGGTGTTTCATGTCTGTTTTGTGTTGAATATGAGGTCCTATTTATAGGAGTCGAGGTAGTCTTGCTTGTGTGGCAAGAAATACCGGTTTGGATAGGAAATACGAGAGTTCGTAAGGGAATAAACTTCTCGTTTCTTAGGGGAGAAGCAAACATCTCGGCTGGTTGGGGAGTGTTGGCCGAGTATTCGGCTGTCTCGGCCGAGTATTTGGAGCTCGGTCGATGTCTGATTCGGTTTCCGGATAGAATTCCTACTTGAGATCGAATTCTATCCTTAAACGGATTTATTTAATATTATTTGAAAGCTGATTTTTTTGGTGTTTGAGTCCGAATTAGCCGTGTAGTGTCACGGCCAGCTCGTGTGACTCGGGAAAAAAATATCTTTGACCGGGTTTGACTCGGTCGCTAAAAGATGGTTTTACCCCCGGTGTCGGAATCGACCCAAATTAGTCTCATTTGACTCGAAACGACCCACTGGGCCTGGATTTGAGGTTGGTTTTGTAAGATTTGTATTCCGTAATAAGCCTAAACCAAATGTCCATGATTTCGAGCCCATATCCGAGTCCATTAAAGCACGTTTGCGTCCGATCATCATCGGGTGTTTGGCGGGACCTATTATAGACACCTGGCGGTCAAAATGTGGGTGTCTACAGAGCCCCCACTCTGACTGAGCTTGGACAAGGCGAAAGTCAGAGTAGCTACCAGGCCAATCGAGGATTAAGACCTGGCAGACTTCCGATCGAGTCGTTTAGAGTCCATTAGACTTGCGTGAAGGGCTCGCCAGCCATAAGATAGAAATCATACCTGGATAGATGTCGATAACGGCGTGAGGACTTTCTACTAAAAAAGTCTTGGATTTGTCTGTTTACAGACAATCTCCATCTTGAAATTGCGTGGGAATTTGCCTTGGAGGCTATGGGTGTACCGCTTACTGATACGTCCCATCTTTGAATTGCGCGGGAGCCTCTATTAGAAGCTGCGGATGTACCTCTTACTGATACATCCGATTCCTCAGCGAAAATGTTGCTTGAATTTTCACTGAGAACTTTCTTTTGAGAATTCTCCGGGAGTCTTGGGATACCTGTCTGTTTTGCATGCAACATACAGATAAAATATCGACTCGTGCTGGGGAAGAAAATGATTTTTGGTTGATTTTTTTTTTGGAAAAAACCGAATTTTTTTTTGAAAATGGCGGAAATTTTGAAAGATTTGGAAGAAAAGGAATGTTTGGGATGACTTGATTCCTGATCAGATTCTGACATGGGTTCCTAAAAATTTCTGGTTAGGCCTGTATGCCTAAATGAAATAGGGAATACTGCAGAAATCCCTATTCCAGGGGTGACTAGGAGAGGAGATTCCTCTATTATAAATAGAGAGTTCTTTGCCTTTAATCTTCTCATATTCCAACCTGAAATATTTCCTTCTCATCTTAAAAATCCCTTTAGACTTTTTAAGATAAAAGAAAACCTACTGCTATGGGTATCGAACATCTGACCGCGATGCTTCACGCGTGGGCCCAGGATTTTCGAGATGGAGATAAGGTCCAGCTAACTCAGATGGGAATCGTGGCTTTGTTCCCGCTTCAGCGACTTAAAGTGGATGCCCACTTCTTGGATGCTTGTTTAACTTTTTGGGATACTACCCACCATGTTTTCGCCTTTCCTCGGGGAGAAATATGTCCTCTTCCCGAAGAGATTGCTGCTGTAGGGGGTTGGTGCCCTAATGCTCATCCTGCTATTCCTCCTTTTTACCCTGATCCAAGGAGGAGGCTGAGGGACTTTCTCGGGTTGTCTCATGCTGAGACTTCCCGTATGGTGAAGGGAAATTCTGTTTCCCTGTTTCACTTGGCTGATAAATTTATGGATCCCAATGGTCCCAGAATTTCTTCTATCCACAGGCGTAGGGCCTTTGACTTCTGTATGCTGCATCGATACGCTTTCGAAGGTCGGATGGATGTTGACTCATGTTTGGGTGAAATTAGGCTAATCAGCATAGTGGATCAAATGGAGGCAGGTTACAGCCCAGCCTGGCTGATAACTGGGGAGATCATCATGGGCCTTGATGCGAGGAGACTTGATCCAGATCGGCAATTAATGGGCAGCATTCGTCTTCTGCAGGCATTTGACCTCTTTTTTTCTTCTTTTTTTTTCAAAAATTTTTCCGAATTTTTTTTTTAATTTCCGAAAAAAAAAATTTGATTTCCGAAAAAAAAAAATTTGATGTTTTTTTGAATTTCCGAAATTTTTTAATTTTTCGAAATTTTTTTTTTTTCGGAATTTTTTGATTTTTCGAAAGTTTTTGACTTTTCGAAAATTTTTGCAGATTTGGTTATCCGAGCGCCTGTCAATTATAGAGCCCCCGATGAGCATATCCAGATAACGAAGCTGTCAGATAGGCTCACGGTCTCGACGAATCAGCTCCAGTCATCACATAAATCGGAAATATTGGGATGAAGAGCTAAAATTCCATGGCGGGCCCTTGATTAGGTGGAACGTGATCTGGTGGTTCCTCTCGAAGATGACGGGCCTAGCTAAAAGAGATAAAGCCCGTTACCTGGTGATCTTGTCCTTGGACTGGACCGTCCATATTTACCCAGATCGTCTTCTAAGGCAGTTTGGTTCATTTCAGCAGATCCCCGAAACTGAAGCAATTATTAGCGTTTCGGTCCAATTGACGGACGCTATGTGTGACACATGGTTACAACGCTGGTTTACCCGTGTGATATGGACTATACCTCGTCCTTGGCAGACCGCTTGGGTTTCCGAATCATATCTTAAATGGGCTTCTGAAGAATCTAAAGAGGCCCGTGAAGCTTTAAAGACCGATGAGGCTTTTGACTTAGCCCGTAGAGAATCAGTGAAAGACAATAGATGGTTTTTTGATGAGGAAACTCCAACTACCTTTGTTGGGCCGGAGTCAGGTTCTAAGTCAAAGACTAAAACTCGAGCTAAAGAGACTGGTGCTAGTGACTTAGAGAGAAGGCTCGGACCTAAGCTAGCGGTCCGAGACAGGCTTGGGCCGCGGGAGCGGCTACCCGAGAGGGCGCGGGCTCGGCTAGGACCGACCGAGGTGACCGGGGAGTCAAGTTCGAAGAAACGAGCCCGGGTTAAGGAGATTCCCTTGGTGATTCGGGAGCGTTCACCTCCACGTCGACGTCGGTGGACCGAGAAAGAGGCTAAGGACAAGGGAAAGGGAAAAATGACTTAGATTTTTATTATTTTAAATATTAGTACTATTTGTGTGTTTTTTTTTGAATTTTTTTTGTAATTGGATTTTTTGAAATAAATAAAGGAAGTTTATTAGAAACCGTTCCTGTTTTTTTTCGATTTCAGTGGTTGTGCCCTTTTGAGGGGCTGCCTACGTATCCACAAATAGCGGAATCAAACCAAACGTAGTTCAGACTTTAAATTGCAATTTCGAAATACATCAAGACTATTGGTTCAAGATGTTTATAACAGTAGAATAAGTAATTCTAGCTTTTGACTTGTCTTTAAAAGTTTATTTTGAAAAGATGTTTTTAATAAATTTTTGCAAATGACATTGAGAGAAACGGGTTAAGGGTAATAACGTTTCAGCTGGTCCAGGTTAGTTGGGTTGACAAACTCATTCCCGTCCAGATCTGTTAGCATCACCGCTCCACCCGTAGAATCTTCTTTACCAAATAAGGTCCGGCCTAGTTAGGTTTGAACTTTCCCCTTGGATCTACTGGTAATAAAGCTCGTACGGACTTGAGAACCAGATCTCCTTCTTTGATATTCCTGGGCCTTACCCTTTTGTTGAAAGCCCGTTGGATTCTTTTCTGGTAGATCTGTATGTTATTGAGGGCACAAGATCGCCGTTCGTCTAGAAGTATTAACGAGTCATATCGTGCTCGAACCCAATCGGCTTCCGGTACTTGACTTTCGAGTAGGATTCTGAGTGACGGTACCTCCAACTCGACAGGTTGGACCGCTTCCATCCCGTATGTAAGGTAATACGGTGTTGCCCCGGTCGCAGTACGAATCGAGGTTCGATATCCCCAAAGGGCAAATGGTATCTTATCGGGCCAGTCCCGATAATTGTCAGCCATCTTTTTTAGTATGGTGACAATGGTTTTGTTAGCCGCTTCCACCGCTCCATTGGTTTGGGGTCGGTAGGGTGAAGACGTATGTCTTTGGATCTTGTATTTGGCCAACAAGGCTGCCGTCTCGGCATGAAAGTGGGTCCCGTGGTCACTGATGAATTCATGAGGGATCCCATACCGGCATATTATCTTATTTTGGATAAATTTGGCAACATGGCTGGCGTTGAGGATGCGGTAGGATTCTGCTTCGACCCATTTGGTGAAATAGTCGATTGCTACCAAAATGAAGCAGTGTCCACTGGTTCCCGAGGGGTTTATCTTTCCGATTATATCAATTCCCCACGTTGAAAACGGCCAGGGTGACGTCATGGTATACAGCAGGGATGGTGGCATGTGCTGTACATTAGCGAAAATCTGGCAATTATGGCAATGTCTGACATATAGCTGACAATCGGTTTCCATGCTGTTCCAGTAATATCCAAGTCTCATGATCTTCCGGACTAGCATCTGGGCGTTCATGTGAGGACCACACTCGCCGTCATGTACTTTGGCCATGACCTTTTCAGCATTACCCTTATCGACACATAAAAGGAGAGCCCCCTGTGGTGTCTTTTTGTAGAGTTGTCCGTCGTCAGTACGGATGAATTGGGTCGCCAACCTACGCAAGGCCTTTTTGGCTCGATTGTCGGCCCCGGGTGGATACTCCCCGGTTGTCAAATACGTCTGGATCGCCTTATACCATGGCTCGGGATCGGGTATCTCGATATCCTCGATGTCATGGATATATGCTGGCTCGGATCGTCTTTCAACGCAAATCGGCATGCTGGTCATATGATCGGGAATATTTAGTAAAGATGCCAGTTTTGAAAGTGCATCTGCGAACTGATTTTCTTCCCGAGGCAGATATATATATTCTACCTTTTGGAATTGTTTCTCGAGATCCCTTACTCGTGCCTGGTAGGCCACGAGATTGGCAATAAGTACCCCAAGGTGTAATGAAGGTGGTCTTATCCATATCTTCCTCTGCCATTTTTATTTGATTGTACCCGGCATACCCGTCCATGAATGATAGAAGGGCATGATCCGCTGTATTATCCACTAATATATCGATGTGTGGTAACGGGAAATCGTCTTTCGGGCTTGCCTTGTTAAGATCCCGAAAGTCCACGCAGACCCGTACTTTACCGTCTTTTTTAGGGACCGGTACGATGTTCGCAACTCAATCTGGATACTCAGAGACTCGTATGAACCCAGCCTTGAATTGTTTATCGACTTCCTCCTTGACTTTGAGGGACCATTCGGGCCTCATGCGTCGGAGTTTCTGCTTAACCGGTTTGAACCCTTCCTTGATCGGTATATGGTGCTCGGCTATTTCGCGGTCTATCCCCGACATGTCCTTGTAGGACCATGCGAAGACGTCTTTGAATTCTTGAAGGAGATCGATGAATTGTTGTTTCTCCCCGGGATCTAGAGATAACCCTATCTTAAGTATCTGAGGCTCTAAGGTTGTTCCCACGTTGATGGATTCGGTTTCTTCGATTACCGGATTGCGGGATTCCCTTTGTTCTAGTTGCTCGATCAGATGCGGAGGTAAGGATATCTGTTCGTCGGGTTTCTCAATGTCATTGCACAGAATATTTTGAAAATTTAGGAATTTTTGAAAATGAGACAAGTCGTAAGCAGAACGGTTGTTATTATTCATAAATTGAGAGAAAAGCTCGAAAAGAGCTGCCATCTGATCGCTAGTCAGTGGCGGGATAAGCAGGGTGCCCGGGACAGACCCCGAAGCACCAGGAAAAGCTAAAGGGAGAGGGGGAGTTACAGGACTGACTCTAGCACCGGACTCACTAGACTCAATCTCAGACTCTGACTCGGACTCTGACTCAGACTCAGACTCAGATTCTGGCATTTCTCCTTCCCCTGTGATCAGCTTGAAAGTCCTTCCTTGACTGTCAGTCCACTTGACAGTCTTCCTCCACGCTCTCTTTCCTGTCCCGGATCCAACATCCGAGATCAGCTTGGATGGATTGAAGGTGCGGCTGCGGAGAATGAGGCTGACTAGCTCCTCCTTCGGTGTTGGGGTCGCGAGCTCCTCCCCAAAAAGTAGCCCCAGTGCGGGCTCAACATTCTTAGCATCTTCGGACTGGACGAGGGCGAAGATGTCGTCGGGTATGTAGTTGCAGACCTGGGCCAAGTGGGTCCCAGGGCGTGTGGTTGGAGGCCGATATAGGCCCGTTTGGACGGACTCGAACACCGGCGTGACGAAGATGACTTTATCGGTTCCGGTTTGGCCCATATTTTCCGGGGTCGGGGTGTAGCCCAGACCGGTTTGAATTCTCCCGTTGTCAAGGACTTCAAGGATTTTTCCTGCAGGGAGATCGGGCCTTGATGTGACCCCTGGTAAGAAGCCCAGATTTTGTAACATCCGGTCCATGCTAACAGTAAAGTAGGGTCGGAAAAGGTATTCTTCTTTGATGGCCCCTATGAAGTCGAACCCCCATAGATCGGTGCGGCCCGAGGTGTTGCAGTTGGCCACAGTCATAGGTGTGGCTTCTAGAGTGATGACGGTATTGTGCAAAGGTAGCTTGATCTTCCGATGCAGAGTAGAGGACACAGCCCTGGTCGAGTGGATCCAGGGTCTTCCTAGAAGAAGGTTAAAGGAAGAGGTCACGCCAATCACTTGAAATTCCAGCTCTTTCTCTATTGGGCCTGTTATGATAGTGAGTTTTATGGCCCCGGCTACGGACTTTGGACTCCCGTCGAAAGCCTGAATAGTTTGGGTTGTAGGAATGTAGTCGGCCTCGGTGATACCGAGGGCTTTGGCGGTCCTTAAGGGAAGGACGTTGACTGCGGACCCGTCGTCAATAAGGGTCATGGGCAGATATTTTCCACGGCAGATTACCGTGATGTAGAGAGCCATGTTGTGGGCTGGCCCAAATGAAGGCAGATCAGCATTGGAGAAGGTGATGAGCGGGCCTTCTTCTTTTGCTTTCCCCTTTAGGTGGGGCAGAACCGTGGCTACCATTTCAGCTGGAGTAGCCATAGAGTCGATCTTGACTTGATCGAGGGCCTTAGTGAGTGCCTCTCGATGTTCCTGAGAGGTAACTAGGAGTTGCCATATAGAGAGGTCAACTCGAGTCTTGCTCAGCTGCTTTACTAGAGCCTTTTCAGTAGTTGGCGGCTCTTCCGGGACAACCTCCGTTTTGGGCGGTGGTTCGGTGATGATGAGGGCATGACTGCTGGTTAAGGCTTTGGACTTAACCTTCTGGATCTCCTCGGACGTGATAGGGACTGCTTCTCCCTTAGTGAGATAGACGTCGTCTTCATCGTCACACCAGATTCCGTTGATTTGCGGGATAAACGGGGAAATGAGATGTGAGCAGTCTATGACTTCCCCGGAGAAGATAGCGTGGGTGGCCAACGGGTTGTCTTTGTTGTTGGGCTTACCTCCGGGTAAAGGGATTTTCCCGCTTTCGATGAGATCCTGGATAAGATGCTTTAGCTTCCAGCATTTCTCGGTGTCATGTCCCTTACCCTGATGGTATTTGCAGTAGGCTTGGGCATCGTAGAATTTGGAGCGACGCTCAACTGGAGGATCAGGTGTTGGGCCTATCGGGGCGATGATGCCTTTTGATGAAAGCCTTTGTAAGGCATTCGCATAGGTAGTACCTATGTCGGCGAACACTCGGGGTGGCGCATTCTTCTTGGACGGGTTATCAAGTAGGTTCACCTCGTCAAAAATGCTACGAGTGGCAGCGGTGGATGCGGGCTTGCTTGTTGATGAGCCGGCCCCTTGGTATCCCTTGGTGGAGGCCTTAGTGAGGCTTTCCATCCTTAGATCATCCTCGATTCTCGTTCCCATTTCGGTTAGGACCGCAAAGCTAGGTATCATGGCGTACCGGAGATGGATCCGGTAGGCGGGCAGGAGATTCTTGACAAAGGCTTCAACTAGGACTTTTTCACTGGGCTTATCGACCAGTTTGACACTTTCAGCCCTCCAGCGTTGAAGGTAGTTTGTAAATCCTTCCTTTGGTTCCCGGGCCATTACTTCCAGGGTGCGCATTGTGGTTTGGATCTCCGTATTATCGGCGTAGTTCCGGGCGAATTCCGTTGCTACGTCGTCCCAAGTCTTGTATTTCTTGGAATCGAGCCTATAGAACCAGGCTCTCGGGTGCTTCTCTAGCGAGGAGGCAAACAGATGCTTGAACATGTCTGACTTGACTCCTTTTAGGGCCATAAACTCTTTGAAGGCCCGGATATGTAATACCGGGTCTTCTGTTCCGTCGAACATCGGGAGGCCCGTCAAATTGAGATTGGCAGGCAATTGGTCGGTCAGAGGAGAGTAGGTTCGAGCATTCTCCGTATAGATCGAGTTGTGGGTCGACAAATGGACCTGCTCTTGCAGTTTGAGGACTGCGCTAGTCAATTCGGCTAATGGCCCATGAGCTTCATCTCCGTCCTTGGGCTTGTCCTGTTCGATGGCGCTAACCCGGGTAACAATGGCGATCTGATCACCCCTAATTCGGTCAAGTTGCTCTTGGATCTTGGCCAACGATGTGTTCAGTTGATCAATAGCGTCCTTAGTCATGGTTCGGGTGTGAGGTGGCCTGTCTGTGAGAATAGTGTCCTACGTAGGTGGGCCGTGCCTTGACTAATAAGGCGGACTTGGGATGGTGTGGAAACCCGTGATGTAAGATCGACGGAGTTTCGACGCTATAGACTCTTACTACTTATGACAAGACCCGACACTGCTAAATACGGGAAGTCCTAAGAAGAAGAAGGTTTGAAAAGAGGATTTGAATTTGAAAACCGAGCAAAGTCGGGTTTGGACGGCCCGATCTTTTTTGAAAATCGGAAAAAAGGGTTTATCGGGCCGAGATTTTGAATTTTTTTTGAAATGGTTCAGACAGCATACCGGCTAGAAAATAGGCTATTTTGAGTAAAAATCATAAGTCCTAAATTCGGTAGCTTTCCGGGTTTGAAAAATGGACAGTTTTTTAAAAAGATGCAAGTTTTTGAAAACGACGGTTTTTTGAAAAGATGAGACACGGACCAGGTAGCATGTAGTCACGGAAACAGTATAACGACACCATGTATGCTCTTAGTCTAAGTCTCGGTCGGTCTAATAGGGTCTATACCAACGACGATAGCTTTCTCGCAAATCAGGACGGTCTTCCTAAGCCGAGTTGGTCTTAAAACCTGCCGTAAAACCCATGCGAGTTCCGCCATCGAAGTCTTTAGTGGGTCCAAGTAGGAACGCACCGTGGTATAGTGGGACGTCGGTCACAAGTAACCGGCCCGGGAAAGATTGGGTTATGCATGGCCCATTGAACTAAAACGTGTACATTACTATTCGAACGATTTCTTTTCGAGTCTCACCCTAGGGATGCCGATGGTAAGTGACTCATCAATTGATCCCCAGCGGAGTCGCCAAATTGTGGACATGACATAGGTCCACCCCGACGCGGCCACGCGCGGGTTTGGGGAGGCGAATGAATCTCCATATGAGATGGTCAAATTGAAATTTAAATCGAAGTAGGAGTCGCCACCGAATTTTGTGGTTATTCGGAACCGTTCGAGCCCACTCTATGTCGTAGTGGGCCGTATACAAAATACGGCCCATTTCCGATGTCAGAGTTTATGGGGCTCGTCCCTTTGCATATCGATACCGATGCCGACTGGGCGGTTAATCGTATATTGAATGACTCTCGTTGCCAATGGTTTCGGACATCCGGAAACCACGGTTCTGAGTAAGGGGTGAGGGTACGTGTTGGGAAGTTCACTAAGAACACCCAACCCCGCCCGCACGTAGCGGCCTTTACTAAGATATCGTTCGTTTTTGGTGTACACGGGTTAGTTCGACGGTTGAATGATATGCAAACATTATTTTCCTAAGAATGTGAGAAAAATAAAATGGGTTGCTAAGTCGTTTAATGCATATTAAACTAATAACGTCAAAGTTATTTTAGCATGTGAGTTCGTTTTAGTCTAATAAAACGATAAAAAAACAAATAAAAAAGCTACAAACACGAGAAAACGAGTTAGTAACGATGAATAAATCGAATAAAGATGTGAATAAAAATATGCATGACTCGAAAAAAGTTTTAATGACACGTGATGGATTAGCACGTGTTGACCGAGGTCTAAAAAAAAGTATTTATCGAAATATGTCGCGAAAGTCGCATTTTAATGTAAGGTTCGAAGAGAATTAAAAATAGAAAAGCGAAGAAACGAAAAAGAAAAAAAAAACAAAAACAAAAAGACTCGGCCGAGCAGGCTGTGGCGCGAGTCGCCTGACAGGCGCGCGACTCGCGTGACAGCCTGTTCGGGTTTTTTTGTTTTGTTCAAAAAATCGTTAATTTTTATAAATCGCGTACAAATATGGATTAATTTATACTCGACTTATATTTTCGATATTCGTCTTATTCGATATTCGATTATGAAATCGATATCTAATAGTCGGAATAATTTTATAAAAAGTTTTGAAAAAAACTTGTTTTGAACGAGAAAAAGTAAAAAAGAATTTTTGAACGAAAACGATATTAATTCTCTCCGCGTTTAAAATCATCGAATTTTGTTTAAAAAAGTAATGATTTTGTTAGCATCAACGAAAATTAATTTAATTTAGTTCTTGTAGATACGATATTCGATTAGAGAATCGGTATCGTATTTTAAGAACGTTATATAAAAAATAGTTTTTTTTTGTAGTATCGATTATTAGTAATAAATAGAAAATATGCGACAAACGATCCATATTAATAATGTGAAACGATCGACAACCCGTAAAATAAAATAAAAAAAACGGACGAAAAGAGAGGAGAAAAACGTGAGAGAGAGAGAGAGAGAAAGGAGAAGAATCGGGTTTGATTTACACCCTCAACCTACATGCTTTGCGTTCTCGGTATAAGGCTCGTCGGACGGTGGCTTAGGCACGGGAGCGTCGAGATGATGCGGGTGAGTTAAGGTGGTGCGGATTTATGTGTGTGAGGGGCGTCGGGTTTGGCCGGCTTGGACGGGTCGGTTTTGACGGATTTTTGAAGCTACTTCGGGATTCCTTCGGACGTGTGTCGAGACTATATTTTGCTATATATCGAGTATGTATGACTAATAATTATGGTGAGTCGGAATTCTTGGTGTTTCATGTCTGTTTTGTGTTGAATATGAGGTCCTATTTATAGGAGTCGAAGTAGTCTTGCTTGTGTGGCAAGAAATACCGGTTTGGATAGGAAATACGAGAGTTCGTAAGGGAATAAACTTCTCGTTTCTTAGGGGAGAAGCAAACATCTCGGCTGGTTGGGGAGTGTTGGCCGAGTATTCGGCTGTCTCGGCCGAGTACTTGGAGCTCGGTCGATGTCTGATTCGGTTTCCGGATAGAATTCCTACTTGAGATCGAATTCTATCCTTAAACGGATTTATTTAATATTATTTGAAAGCTGATTTTTTTGGTGTTTGAGTCCGAATTAGCCGTGTAGTGTCACGGCCAGCTCGTGTGACTCGGGAAAAAAATATCTTTGACCGGGTTTGACTCGGTCGCTAAAAGACGGTTTTACCTCCGGTGTCGGAATCGACCCAAATTAGTCTCATTTGACTCGAAACGACCCACTGGGCCTGGATTTGAGGTTGGTTTTGTAAGATTTGTACTCCGTAATAAGCCTAAACCAAATGTCCATGATTTCGAGCCCATATCCAAGTCCATTAAAGCACGTTTGCGTCCGATCATCATCGGGTGTTTGGCGAGAACTATTATAGACACCTGACGGTCAAAATGTGGGTGTCTACAATAGCGTACTCGATTAGACAATTTAAACAAGATTTCTCATGACTATGTTTTATCTTATATATTAGAAGTTACATTGACGATTTCACTCACTATGAATAGTACCCAAAAAGCAAATGCAGACAATCAAATGGAGAAGAATTTGTATAGGAAAAAAAAATAATCCTATCCCATTTGATTCTAAAAAGTATCACTATATAAACCGACGATTATCACCTCACAAGGCAACAAAAATTGAACCGCGACAGCGTGAAACGTTTAGTCAATTATGTTTGATTATTGTTTTAATATTTATTTATTTACCCTTAAAAAATATATAATTAAAATTTTGATTTTTTAAAGTAATTGTTATTAATAATTATTATAGTTTTAATATATTTTTTAATTTAAATAAAGAATATATAGAAATTAGTGTAAAAAATAATAATCCTATGTGATGAAATTCTATATAAATAAAAGTAATCATTCATTATTAGATACTCCTATCAACCAACAAAAACTAAATTCACATCGAAAATTTATGATGAGATGATGAAATTCTCTATTACAAATAAGAGTAGTCATTAAGTAGAATTATTCACATCGAAAAATTATGATGAAGTGATGAAATTGTACATCATCAATAAGAAAAAAATTTCGTTTTTGGATGTCAAATTTATTTTTTTGAGTCTTATAATAGCTTTTAAGATTATAAATTGAAGTAAAAATTATATATTCTACATCGAAAAATTATAATAAGGTGAAGAAAATTATATAAATAAAAGTAATCATCGTCTTTATTTAGATATCAATTAGAAATCTTCTGAGTCCTAAAAGAAGTTCTTAAAATTATAAACTTAAATTGAATTATCACATATCGAAAAATTATGATGAGCTTATTAAATTTTATACTACAAGAGAAATCATTCGTTTTAGATTAACGAAAAATCTTTTGAGTCTTATAACATCTCTTTAAGTCTTATGGCTATAAATTGAAGTAAAATTATCCCACATCGAGAAATTATAATAAGATGATCAAATTCTATTATATAAATAAAAAGAATCATCCGTCAACCAGAAATCCTTTGAGTCATAAAAAGAGTTTAAGTAATTAAAATTATCCCACGTCAAAAAATTATGATGAGATGGTGAAATCCTATATATCATAAATAAAAGAAATTATTCATCCTTAGATATCATTATATCAACCAAAAAAATTCTGGGAGTAACAAAACGCACATCATCGGTGTACTTATTACTATACTTTGTACAAGATACTTGAAAAGTCTTCATAAAAAAATAGATTTTAAATGTAATTAATTATGATAATTTTTTTATCAACATCACTAACAAGCGGCCTGTGCATCGCTATATTTGACTATAATTTATTACTAATAGCTTGATTCAAGAGTTTTATTTTTTTTTAAGAAAGTGAGATAACGTAAGAGATTTATATTTGACAATTTTTAGAATTTTTGTCGAAGTGTTGCACAATCATACGTGTACTTGGTTAATCATTTGAGCAATATTTTAATTCCCTATTAGATAAATTATTTTTACATTTATTGTGTAAGAAATAAATACGTCTATTTATACTATCATGAAATTTAATTACTCATATCATTATATAGTATATATACACGCTACGTATAATATGTTTTTGAATATGTATGGCAAATTGGATCTCTTATTTTACATTGATACATTAATATTGTTTGTCATTTTATTTATTAGTTATTACATTTATAATAATAATAAGAGTAAATTAAAAATTACTCCCTTTTAAGATACCAATTTTAAAATTTACTCCCTTTTGAATTTTTTGTTAAAAATAACTCCCAAAATCTATTAAATGTTCAAAAATTGTGATGCGAATGCGGAAGCGGTTTAGAATGAGAAATGAAAGTGGGGTCGAAGGTTAATGTAACCTTCAGTGATGACGTGGATTTTGGAGTGAAATTGAACTAAGGTTAATGTAACCCTGGTTCGTGGTTAAGGTCTGTGAAGATTTTTAATTTTGTGGCTCGGCTATTTTTGGGAAGCAAACGCTTCGGTTTTCTGTATTTTGTGATCCGATGTTAATCGGTGAGTAACCAAAGGATATTTAACCCGTAGTTCGACCTTGAACCCGGAATTAATAGCTCAGAGTTTGGAACACCAACCCTCTAAACACTTCGAAGCACCTTCTCGAATTTTAAACACGTGATTAATAATTTAATCTTGAGTTTGACAAGTTGTTTGTAAATTCATAAATATTCGATGATTTATTGAATGAATGATCATGGCTTATATAGCCTATAATGCGTGAAATCCTCATGGATATTCCAAGTGATATCTTACTCTAGTAATAATAAAGGAAACAAATGCTAATAAATATAACTACTAGTATCACATGCCACCTATGGGTGTGATCGTTATTCTACTTGCTTTAAATAAAAGATAGTGTGTGATCATAGGAGATCACGACATCTCTTATTATGTGACGAAGATCTTTTTGCCATGTCTCCAAGATTACTATGTGATGCGTGATCTAATGCTTGAAATAGTAAGTGGTGCTTGAATGTAGAAGATCACGACACTTCCAATTATTTGGCGAAGATCCTCACACGTTATTCCTTGCCATATGTCCGAGATTTTCCCATCTCCACTTATTTGATTGAGATCCTCTTGTTTATTCCTTGCCACATATTCAAGATAGTTTGATATCCCAAAAATTTGGAGATCCTCTTGTTGCCTTTTATAATAGATATCAACCATATCTTCTTTTATCCTCCTACCATTATTGTGGATATCTTGCCAATCCCATGAGATCTTCCACATCCTTTTAGGATAAGCAATATTCTCTTGATAGATCCCTTGTGTAGTTGCATGAATGTGGCCATGTTTGGGCCAATACACGCCTACCCATGGTGGATTGTGATAGGATGGCCCACGTGTGTAGTCAATTGCGTTATCAGGACTGTTGACTAATTTTTCGGGCTCCACAATCGGATCATCCCCTCCCTCTTCAAAAGGAATTGACCTCAATTCCGTAAGGTCATTTTTGCTTAAGACTAGGGCTAAAGTGGTGTGGATTCCATTGTCATTGTCCCTCCTTCGAATCGAGTGTACGAGCCCGGGTTGGGCCTCTTGAGGTACATGCCGCTTTGACGCAATAAGTGTATTCACCTTTTATTCCCGGTCAATCACCGGTTCAATTCTGCTTTGACTAAGAACTGCATACAAGGTAGACTCAAGATCACTCGAAAATACATCTTCAGACCCACCTACTAGCGGTTGCATAGGTACGTTAGTGTCAAGGTTAGGGTAAACTTGGTCAAGGTTAATGTAACCTTGGTCAAGATCGTTCCCTCTTGAAACTACGGACATGCCAGACGCTTTAAGGGCGCAACTCTCTTCTTTGTTTGCTACCACCTGCTCACTAGCAAACACAGATAAACTAGGCTTGGTAGCCCGGTTAGAATGCATAGAACGAACATCCTTCGGTGCCATCGGCCTTAGGACGATTCGCTTACCATTCACCATCAACGCATACTCGTTAGTCCTCCCTTGGTGACGTACATCACGATCGAACTGCCATGGCCTGCCCAGAAGAATGTGGCACGCATCCATGGGAATCACGTCACACGTGATTTCATCATTATACGGACCCATTGTGAATCCAACTCGCACTTGCTTTGTGACCTTCACCTTCTTTCCGTCATCAAGCCAATGTAGTGTGTGGGGTTTTGGGTGGGGCATAGTGGTCAAGGCAAGTTTGTCCACCATTTCTTGGGATGCGACATTAGTGCAACTCCCCCCATCAATAATCACATTACACCACTTATCATTCACTTGACATTTAGTATGAAAGATTTGGTCTCTTTGCTTCGTTATAGACGATTTAGCAAGTGTGTGTAGTGTACGACGCAATACTAGTGACTCAACGTGTGTAGGAGCCTCAAACTCTAAGACTTCTTCCACCTCTTTCTCTCCTCCCTTTGCCATATAAACTTTTCCCTCCTCATCACTTTCCTCTTGTTCCCACAAATCATCACGATATGTAATCGTCTCCCTTAAGGTGATGATTCTTTGATTGGGACACTCGGTTTTAAAGTGACCGAACCCTTGACACTTGAAACAACGGACCTTAGACATGTCCTTGGCCTTATAGGGCGTGTTGGGTGTCATTTGGGAAATAGGGGTAGTCTTAGGAGTCACATGTAAATTTGACCCTTCAAACTTAGTTTCCTCGGATTTATTCCAAGTATCCATCTTAGGGGTAGACTTCTTTTTTTGTTGAGTTTCGACCTTAAGACACAAAGAACAAAGTGTATCGAATGACTCGTAGGGATGTAAGTCAACGACATCCGCTATACCACGATTTAAACCTCTACAAAATCGAGCCATTTTTTGTTCTTCTAACTCGTCTAACTCGCACATCAAAGACGCTTTCTCAAACTCTGAAATGTAACTACTAACATTTAGACTCCCTTGTCTTAATTCGGCAATTCTTCTATACAAATCGACTTTATAACTCTTGGGTACACACCTCTTCCGTAACTTACGTTTAAGGTCATCCCAAGTTTTAACCTTTGGCTTTTCCTCTCTAGCCCTCCTCAATTTCATGCCTTCAAACCATACAGATGCTGTTTTTGTGAGTCTAAGTATGACATACTTACAACGCTTTTCGTCAGGAACGTCCTTGAAATCGAACATTCTTTCCATCTTGCGTTCCCAATCCAAGTATTCCTCTGGATCGACTCCTCCTTCGAACTCCGGAAATTCCGTGACTTTGAATTCATCTCGAGGCTTTGGCACGTCCACGAATCTCCTAACGCCTCCTCCTGCTCGGTTCTCGGGTAAATTGCGCAAGGCACGGAGTAATTGTTGGATGAGATTGTCGTCATTACCTCCTCCAGTATTAATTTTGCTTGCGTCATTGTTGACATTGTTGTCGTTGATTTCGTTATCTCCCATGTCGCTAAACACGGCTCTGATACCAAATGATGCGAATGCGGAAGCGGTTTAGAATGAGAAATGAAAGTGGGGTCGAAGGTTAATGTAACCTTCAGTGATGACGTGGATTTTGGAGTGAAATTGAACTAAGGTTAATGTAACCCTGGTTCGTGGTTAAGGTCTGTGAAGATTTTGAATTTTGTGGCTCGGCTATTTTTGGGAAGCAAACGCTTCGGTTTTCTGTATTTTATGATCCGATGTTAATCGGTGAGTAACCAAAGGATATTTAACCCGTAGTTCGACCTTGAACCCGGAATTAACAGCTCAGAGTTTGGAACACCAACCCTCTAAACACTTCGAAGCACCTTCTCGAAGTTTAAACACGTGATTAATAATTTAATCCAGAGTTTGACAAGTTGTTTGTAAATTCATAAGTATTCGATGATTTATTGAATGAATGATCATGGCTTATATAGCCTATAATGCGTGATATCCTCATGGATATTCCAAGTGATATCTTACTCTAGTAATAATAAAGGAAACAAATGCTAATAAATATAACTACTAGTATCACATGCCACCTATGGGTGTGATCTTTATTCTACTTTCTTTAAATAAAAGATAGTGTGTGATCATAGGAGATCACGACATCTCTTATTATGTGACGAAGATCTTTTTGCCATGTCTCCAAGATTACTATGTGATGCGTGATCTAATGCTTGAAATAGTAAGTGGTGCTTGAATGTAGAAGATCACGACACTTCCAATTATTTGGCGAAGATCCTCACACGTTATTCCTTGCCATATGTCCGAGATTTTCCCATCTCCACTTATTTGATTGAGATCCTCTTGTTTATTCCTTGCCACATATTCAAGATAGTTTGATATCCCAAATATTTGGAGATCCTCTTGTTGCCTTTTATAATAGATATCAACCATATCTTCTTTTATCCTCCTACCATTATTGTGGATATCTTGCCAATCCCATGAGATCCTCCACATCCTTTTAGGATAAGCAATATTCTCTTGATAGATCCCTTGTGTAGTTGCATGAATGTGGCCATGTTTGGGCCAATACACGCCTACCCATGGTGGATTGTGATAGGATGGCCCACGTGTGTAGTCAATTGCATTATCCGGACTGTTGACTAATTTTTCGGGCTCCACAATCGGATCAAATTGCTTCAAAATATAATTTTTGGACGAAAATGCTCTTAATTTTTTTATGCCATATTACTTCACCTCACCCTCTAACCAAGGGCATTTTCGTTCTAAAAATAAATTTGGTAGCAATTTTTGAACTTTTGATAGATTTTGGGAGTTTTATTTAACAAAAAATTCAAAAGGTAGTAAATTTTATAATTGGTATCTTAAAAGGAAGTAATTTTTAATTTACTCTAATAATAATAATCCGTAGATAATATTGTTGAATACAAAACCTATAGAGTAACAAGTAAATATTCCATTTATATACAAATGAATATTGGTACGAATATGTAGTTGAAGATGTACAGTACTTGTGTGTGAGATACTTTAGTTAGTCTTCTAAGTATAATGTACGCCTATAATTTAATTTGACGTTTACTGCAAATATTACCTGCCTAGAAACACATTCACGTATGTGGATAGTATTCGTTTACTATTATGCTTACTAATTTGATGTTATTATCAATAACGACACTAAAAATCGACCCCTGCATCCCACAGACTTTCCAACTAGTATTATAGGAGTATTAATCAGTGAAAAACTTTCCTTAAATGAAAATAAGAAAAAGAAAAAATCAAACTCAGTAACATCGGTTGTATTTTGTCTTTTACAAAATACGTATATTTGTGAAAATAATTTTGTAATTTATAAAATTACAAAATTTTAACCATTGGTAATTTATAAAATATTGTAAATAATTTTGTAATTTTTCCAAATTTTAACCAAAAATCTTTAAAAAATTTAACTATTGGGAATACGTATTTGTATACGTGTATTGTGTATTTTGTGATTGTACCTAACAATGATATATGGACAAGAAATTGATATTCCGGTGAGATATTGATTGAGAAAAAAATAAAAGAGTTAAATTTCACATATTGGAAAAGATGAGGGGGTTAATTGCTCAAATTAAGAGTCAAGAGACTTAATTAATTTCACAATTGAGCCTAACAAAGTGGTTCAATCACCACTTTCGCGGTTATTCAACTCGTGTTACGTTTAAGGATTTACGATTAGTAGACAGAGATGAAAAAAAGTGGCTAATGTTGTTAGCATGCGAGGAGGAGGTGGAGGACACGGTGGTTCCGTAGGCGATCAGTTGACGAGCGAAAGAAATACTGTTTTCACTAGAAGCAAGACGACCCCTCTTCAATGACGGAGGTGAAGGAAAGTATTGTTATGGAAGCGGCGGAGTCCGAGGTGGAGTCCGAAGCGAAAAGTAAGCCGAACGAGGAGTTCGCGGGAACCGGGAGGATGGGAGGGCGGCTGTTAGGCGTAATTTAATATGTTCTTGATTTCCAAGAGCGTGTATTTCTTTTCTTTTCTTGAGAAAGACTGCAGTAGAGATTTCTAGGAAAGAATGTTTGTATGAATGGGGAGGTGAAGGAAGGTATTGGTATGGAAGCGGCATAGTCGGGGGTGGAGTCCGAGGCGGAGAGTAAGCCGGACGAGGAGTTCGCGGGAACCGAGAGGAGGGGAGGGCGGTTCTTAGGCATAATTTAATCTCTTGATTTGCGAGAGCTTGTATTGATTTCTTTTCTTTTCTTGAGAAAGACTGTAGTAGAGATTTCTAGGAAAGACTGGTTGTATAAATGTGATTTTGGTGGAAGGATTATATTACGGATATAATGTATTTATAATCAAACTAAATAGCCCAACTTAATTGGAGTTGTTTTGAAAATCAGACAGCATTTCGACAAACACTCTTAAATGTTCTCGCTTACTACTAAATTATCACTATGTATTAACGGTATTTTACAAATTATCACCATGTATTTTTTTTTCAGATGATCACTTACATTTCTAGGTATATATTTTATAACTACCACCGTATTTCAATTTCAAGACTCAATAAATAAATAAACACGGTAATGACAAAAATACCCTTACGTTTATAGATCGAAACACAAAATTTACTACAAACTAAACAAATACATCCATAACCAATATCATTATAATTATCATGACACCATATAAAACTTCTCAAATCAAATTAAAGAAATCACAAAAAAAAAACTTAAAATAATTGCATAAATTAAAATTAATTGAAGAACAAATCTCCCAAAAACAATGGCAAGAATATTGAGCTAACTATCAAATACTCTACAAATACGTAATGTAAACCTGGAATTCATGAAATAAAATAAAAAATAAATAAAGTCAGCATTTTAATGCAATAAACCATCAAGTAAAAAAAAATCATCGTGCGATGGTTCGGACACGGACACGGGCAGAGGTGCTGAAATGACGGTGGTTTCAGGTCGATTGGAACCTTGTTGTGGGCGTAGTCGCTTAAGCAGAACAAGCATTTTTTAAGGCGTTAGCGTAGGCGGAATGGACAACGACATAAACGGAATAAGCTAAAATAGCGTCTTTCATTTAGATTCTTCATTCTTTCTCTGCATCTTGTTACTGCTTCTCGTAAAAATATATATTTGTATACAAAAGTATTAAAAGAAGTATCACAATTTAATTGTGACAAATAATTGTAGCAATATGACTATATATATATATATATATATAGATCTAGGATCCTTTGAGGCAGTTCAACTCGCCGCACCAATTGAGACACAATCTCAACCATTAGATTAAAATCAAATTAAAGGCTAAGATTAAAACAAAAACTCATACATAAAAAAAATTTCCCCAAATTTTTTTCCTGGAAAAAAATCAATATTTTTCGGGAAAAAAAAAAATTTCGGGAAATTTTTTTCCAAAAAAAAAAGAAAAATTTTTCGAAAAAAAAAATCCGAAAAATTTTTCCAATTTTTTTTTTTCGGAATTTCAAATAAAATTGGTGTATATAAAAACAATTTCAGTGTACATAATAACTGTTTTAAGGTATATAACAATTCTATTATATCAAATAATTAAGTACATATGCCAATTATTTCAGTGTATATATGTTGATTAATTGGTGTACATAGTAACCATTTGAGTGTATATAACAATAACTATTTTACTGTATATATATTTAGTTCTTAAGTGTATATATATATGTAGTGAGTTTAATAGCGTATATAATGAGTTTTTTAGTGTATATAACAGTTATTTTGATGTATGTTCCATTGTTGATTAACTGATGTATATATTAATTATTTGGGTGTATATAACCTTTATTTTACTGTATATATTGAGTTCTTAAGTGTATATATATGCAGTGAGTTTAATAGCGTATATAATGAGTTTTTTCAGTGTATATAACAATTATTTTGATGTATGTTCCATTGTTGATTAATTGGTGTACATAATAACTATTTGATTGTATATAACATTTTTTTTATTTAAGTGTATATAACATTTTTTTTACTGTATATATTGAGTTCTTAAGTGTGTGTATATAGTGAGTTTAATAACGTATATAATAAATTTTTTTAGTGTATATAACACTTATTTGGATAGATGTCCCATCTTAATCTAATGGTTTAGATTGTGCCTCAATGGGTGTAAGGAGTTACCTTGCCTCACCGGAACCCACCTATATATATATATATATATATATATATATATGTATATATATATATATATATATATTTTACCTTAAAGTTCTTGTATTCGAAATTTATTTTTTACCTTAAAGTTCGATACCTAATAATCTAAATGGAACTTCAAATTATAATTTTTATTTATATAGAATATAATAATATTTATAGAATATAATAATATTTAGAGTAATATAGAGAATAAAAAAAAGACTATTTATTCAATAAATTCGATTGATTGATACGAGTTGATTGGCGACTAAAACAGACCCCGAAGGGAAGGACCTTTCCCTTTTGGGAGCAATGAAAAATTGTTAGGAATTGTTAGACTAATTATATATATATATATATACACATACATACATACATACATACAGAGAGAGAGAGAGAGAGAGAGAGAGAGAGAGAGAGAGAGAGAGAGAGAGAGAGAGAGAGAGAGAGAGAGAGAGAGAGAGAGAGAGAGAGAGAGAGAGAGAGAGAGAGAGAGAGAGAGAGAGAGAGAGAGAGAGAGAGAGGTGGGTTCCGGTGAGGCAAGGTAACTCCTTACACCCATTGAGGCACAATCTAAACCATTAGATTAAGATGAGACATCTATCCAAATAAGTGTTATATATACACTAAAAAAATTTATTATATACGTTATTAAACTCACTATATACACACACACTTAAGAACTCAATATATACAGTAAAAAAAATGTTATATACACTCAAATAGTTATTAAGTACACCAATTAATCAACAATGGAACATACATCAAAATAACTGTTATATACACTAAAAAACTCATTATATACGCTATTAAACTCACTGCATATATATATATATACACTTAAGAACTAAATACATACAGTAAAATAATTGTTATATAGACCCAAATAATTAATATGTACATCAGTTAATTAATCAACAATGGAACATACATCAAAATAACTGTTATATATACACTAAAAAACTCATTATATACGCTATTAAACTCACTGCATATATACACTTAAGAACTCAATATATACAGTAAAATAATTGTTATATACACCCAAATAATTAATATGTACATCAGTTAATCAACAATGGAACATACATCAAAATAACTGTTATATATACACTAAAAAACTCATTATATACGCTATTAAACTCACTACATACATATATATATACACTTAAGAACTATATATATATATATATATATATATATATATATATATATATATATATATATATATATATATATATAGTAAAATGGTTACTATGTACACCAATTAATCAACATATATACACTGAAATAATTGGCATATGTACTTAATTATTTGATATAATAGAATTGTTATATACCTCAAAACAGTTATTATGTACACTGAAATTGTTTTTATATACACCAATTTTATTTTAAATTCCGAATTTTTTTTTTTTGGAAAAAAAATATTTTTTTTTTTGGAAAAAAATATTTCGAAATTTTTTTTTTTTTCGGAAAAAAAAAAAAAAATCCGAAAAATATCGATTTTTTTTCCCCGGGAAAAAAATTTGGGGAATTTTTTTTATGTATGAGTTTTTGTTTTAATCTTAGCCTTTAATTTGATTTTAATCTAATGGTTTAGACTAGTACAAAACCCGTGCCTACGCACGGTTTTTTCAATAGTTTTTTTTTTTATATATAGTTTAGTTACTTACAAAATTATTCTCTTCGATTACGTTAATAATTTACATTTTTCTTTCTTTAGTGTTTCAGTCTACCGTTTATGTTTACGTTGGTGGCAAATTTTTTAACCTTTACTTTTTTTTAAACCATAATAAAAAATATGTTGTCACAACTTTATTTTTCTGTAGGGGTAACATTCTATTAGAATGAAATGAGTAAAAAATTAGTCACTGTGTAAAAAAGATTAATTATTCTATTGGATGTCTTAATTAATTATCCTAACTATATCAAAAAAGATTACACAAAACTTTGTATATTTAATTTTTAGTAGAGTATTTTTTGGAATTAATTTGTTCTAAATTTAAAGTGATTATGATTAGATAGCGGACATTTAAAGTTTGAAATAGACCCGTCAAATTTTGACTTTACTCGTAAAGTCGACCCATTTTAATTTGTAAGTTCAAGAGTAAGACTCTAAAATTTTGGCCCAAGACCACTTTGGCTCAAACCCGGAATAATCCATTAATTTAGGATCAAAACCCGTCGAATACGTCAACCCGCTGGATTGATAACGTGTAATTATTTTTATTAGGATATTAGTATATATGTGAGTATATCATATTTAAAATAATAACTAAAAAAATGACTCCGTATTAACATTAATATTGTAAACTAAAAAATAATAATTTTATACGGAGTATAAATCTTATACTTGTTACATGATTAATATTAAAAATATAATTTTTTACATGAAAACAATAGTACTAATTATTGAATTTAATTACGTTATGATAATATTTTTCAATTAATTGAATTGATCTATAGATAGTTAAATAAGGGCTGTTATTGTATGGGTTGATATTACACATATGCACAATCGGGCTTGTAATGAATCTGGACAATTTTTTTTTCAAGCCCAATTTAGGCAAGGTTAATGAAGGGGTTGAAATCAGGCGGGAAAGTTGAAATGACTACTTTGCCCCTTGGTTTTTGTTTTAGTGAATAGGGGATTGTGTCTCAATGGGTGCGGCGACTTGAGCTGCCTCAAAGGATCCTAGATCTATATATATATATATATATATATATATATATATATATATATATATATATATATATATATATATATATATATATATATATATATATATATATATATATATATATGATCCCACTTCTATATAGAGATGGGTTCTAATGAGTCCCTATATATGTGTTGAGTCCTTAAGTCCTCATCCCATCCGTTGGATGGGAGATGGATCAAGGGACGAGATAAAATCACTGTTTTAATTAAAAAAAAAAAAAAAATACTGCATCCACCAAAATAGGAAGGTGAATATTTCAGTAACGTAATATTCTCATTCATTCAATCATTCATTCTCTCTTTCATCAATTTCGTTTCCGCCACCTTCTTCTTCATCGTTCTCTTGCTCATTCAATCATTCATTCTTCAAAATCACATTCAGTCATTCATCATCTTCAACGCGCCGCTACCATTTATTTCAATACGACACAATCAATAACACATTCAATCAATAATCGTCTTCATCGCGCTGCTTTTCATTTAATCCGGCTCCTACTTTTCATTCAATGGCTGATATGCAAATCGTGGAAAAAATAAACTGTGAGTATATATTGTAGTTTATATTTGAAAGGATTTGGGAGTCATTAAGATGATACTAAAATTTTAGTTTCTACTTTTCTAAGTTGAACTATAGTAATGCTGCATATTAATCACATGATGTCTGCGCACAAAAAAGGTATTGAGTTATTTTAGTTCAGATGCTGTGTTACTTTAGTGTAGAATGTCCGTTATTTTAATGACAAACTTTTATTACTTTTATGATATGTTACTTTAATTTATCGAAGATGTTACTTTAGTTCTTAAAGTTTGTTATTGTAACGCGTTAGTGAGTCATGAGGATATTTGAAACCGCCATTGCTAAATAATAATAAAAAAAGATATTGTTTCCTATAATAGTGGGAGTCATTAAATATGATACTAAAAAAGATATGTTTCCTATAATAGTGGGAGCTATTAAAGATGATACTAAATAACTCCCATGATTTTAGGAAACATAACTCCCATAATCACAATCATTCCTCATTCATTCATTCATTCACGTTACAGGTTCATCAAAACCTTAAAAAAAATGCTCCCATCGATCATCACGTTCGTTCATTCATTCAATCAAATCTGTGCTCGAAATTCCATTACTATGAATTCAATGATCGCGACATCTTCATTAACCGTTGATAAGCAATTCATCGAGTATAACAATGGTGAGTTTCGATATTGCTTTCATGTTTTGCGTCAATTTTTATTCATTATCCTGATTAATTTGCGTCAATTTGTGTTCATGTTTTGCATCAATTTTCATGTTGATATTGCTTTCATGGTCGTGTCATTCATGTTTTGCGTCAATTTTCATGTTGATATTGTTTTCATGGTCGTGTTATTCATCATAGATTCACATGCAAATCGTAGAACACACAAACGGTGAGTATATATGTTTTGTAATTTATACTGGAATCGCCATGGAAGTCGTTAAGATGCTACTCAATTACTGCGTTACTTTAGTGTAGAGCATTTGTTACTTTAATGTCTACCATCTGTTACTTTATATGTCGTGTTACTTTAATACACTCCAGTTGTTACTTTAGTGTTTTTCATCTGTTATTGTAGTGCATTGTAGTGTCCTAAGACTTTATGAAACTGCCATATTAAAAATATAATAAAAACAAGTTATTGTTTCCTATAATAATGGGACGTGATTGCCACCAAAATAGGAAACAATATCAAAGAGTAACGTCATATAAAAAAAAGAAAAAAAATACTACTTCCTATAATTATGGGACGTGATGACTTCAAAATAGAAAACAATATCAAAGAGTAAGATACTGCGTCATACTCTCAATTTTTATCATTATATGAATTATTTGCACTAACTTATATCTGGTGTTATTTTAATGAACATTCTGTTACTTTAATTCATACTATCTGTTACTTTAATGTTCGACCTCTGTTACTTTATACCTGGTGTATAAGCATACTCTGTTAATTAAATTCAATGTTACTTCAATGCACTTCATCTATTACTTTAACTCTTGTTATCTGTTACTTTAATCCACATGAATGATGTAGGGATGTGGGTGAGAGTTTCCTCGATTGTGCGGTGGTGAGATTAAATCAAAGCTTCTGAGATGATGATGAAGAAGATGAAAAGGAAGAAGACGGAGAGAACGAGAAGGATGAAGAAGAAGCAGAATTATAAGTAGGACATTATGAGTAACAAGTGTGAAACATTGGAATTGTAATGGAGTTGATTTAGTTGGAATCTTGTACCACTTTTTGTTTTGTAGTATCTTAATAAAAACAAACATTGTTCTTTTTGTTAATTGGAACTCCTGTTTTTGCAAGAGACTACTATGCAACGTAACTGATTTTATGAGTTAAAGCAACACAGTTAATGAATTAAAGTAACACATTGTATGAGTTAGAGTAACAGTTTTTGCAAGAGACTATGCAACGTAACAGATTTTATGAGTTAAAGTAACACAGTTCATGAATTAGAGTAACACATTGCATGAGTTAGAGTAATAGTTTTTGCAAGAGAATATATTAAACAACATAACAGATTTTATGAGTTAAAGTAACACAGTTCATGAATTAAAGTAACACGTTATATGAGTTAAAGTAACATAGTTTATGGATTATGACAGTAACATAGTAACATACGTACAATGCCAGTAGGAAAATGATGATTTTTGGGTGAAAATGAAAAAAACTTAATTTTGAAAAAACATGTTGTGTGAGAGAAAAAGACATTTAAAAAGATTGATAAGAGAGAGAAAAGATTTGCATTGAGATAATTAAGGAAGGGAGAGAGAAATGATATATTTACAAGATTTGTTAGTTATTTCCTTAATTATGAGATCAAATCTTGTCCATTAATCTAACCTTGAATCAAAGGCTAAGATGGGGACTCACGGACTCAACATATATAAGTGGACTCACCTGATCCCACTTATATATATATATATATATATATATATATATAGGTTCACATAAGGCCAACAACTCTTATAAGTTCATAAGTTCCAGTGTTAAAGTTACACAAAAAGTGCTTAAAGTTACACGAGATGAATGTTAAAGTTGTACTTTATCACTTGAAGTGATAACAGTGCTGAATGTTATAGTTACATATCAATCTTGAACAAATGCAACTTCAACGTAGGTCAACTGTAACTTTAATATAGACTTAATTGCATGTGGTGAACTTATTTGATCCTCTCTCTCTCTCTCTCTCTCTCTCTCTCTATATATATATATATATATATATATATATATATATATATATATATATATATATATATAGTTAAGATCCGATGAGAATACAATTATTTAGTCTATTAATCACAAATCCAGATATTCTACTTCTTCAACATCATTCATTTTAAAACAGAACGTACCTTTAAGTTTTGATTCATGTGGCCCCATGGCCCCAGCTTAAGAGATATTTTACCAATGTCAGCAAGAAAACAGAGGAAGTTGATCCTTCAGGTTATATAAAATATTTCTCTCAAATTTTACCCAATAAAAACAATTACAACAAATTTTAATACGTACTTTGACATTAGATAAAGAGATAGAGGATACATGACATATTCGGGAGCGTCAGTGCTGCAGATTTTAGTGCATACATAAAATGCCGCGATTTGCTTCAAGAGCTTCATTGTTGCAATTAGATGAAAGCAAGTTGGATATAATGAAAGATTCGTTTTTTTATAAGCTAGACACTAATAAGATATCTTTGGAACTTCAAACTATCGGAAAAATCTTTGAATGTTACTCGAAGAAAAGAGATGCGTTTTCAATAAACGGGAAATGGTTTGCAATTTACCCGGAAGAAATCGCCTTCTTACTTAGTTTGAAAATGACGGGTGAAGTGCAACCTCTAGAGAATTATATCATACCTGACGCATTTGTCACATTTACAGAAAATGATTAAGGAGACATTTAAACATTTGGTTTATTGTTATCTATTGAACTTCTTTATTTTTCCAACAATTGATTTTAAAACGAGAGATTTTCTTGCCTCTTATATCGTGGGGATGGAAAAATACAATTGGTCCATAATCATCCATAAAGCACTCGTAGATTGACTGGGGACAATGTAATCAAGAATTCATAACCTAGAGGTTCAGGCTGGATTTGACTACG
Source organism: Agrostemma githago (assembly GCA_958450325.1). Taxonomy (NCBI): domain Eukaryota; kingdom Viridiplantae; phylum Streptophyta; class Magnoliopsida; order Caryophyllales; family Caryophyllaceae; genus Agrostemma; species Agrostemma githago. Next base: position 10,702,289 of record OY288254.1, on the reverse strand, counting down.
AAATTAATTGTCACAATTATTTGTCCCAATTAAATTTAAATAAATAAATGTGACAATTATTTTGAAATTAGCATCATATATGATGCGGGTACATCAATAGAAAAGGAAAACGAAGTATTACTCAGTCGAAACGTGGCTCATTTAGTCGATGGCTTTAAGATTGGGTCACGTTATTTCACGATGCTCACTTGGTTGCAGAGGGGCGTTGGATACGCGTGAGGCTAAGATGATCTCTTATTTTCTTATTTAAGTTATTATTTTCTTATTTAAGTTATTTCTTATTATTTCCATATTTTAGTTATTTCTTTATCGTCATAATTTCCTAGCTAGAATATGGAAAGTATCTAGTGGAATATTTAGCAGCTACGATTAGTATAAATAGGGCATATATTGTAACCCTATGATTCAGTTTTCAGAATACAATAAAACTTCGAGTTTTGTGTGCTTAATTCGTTCTTCTTGCGAGATACACAAATTGACTTTGCGAGGTTGCTTAGAATGTTTCAAGTAATTGCCTCGCGAGGTATTGAACGAGATTCACTTACTTATCTTACCCCACTCATACTTTTCGCTAAATTTCCTCGTATTCTACTAAATTTTCCACCGCTCGTTTTTGGTCACAGAATTCACGTTAAAATTCGTACTAATTCTACATCAAAGTGATATCAGAGTAAGGTTTTGATTATTACTTAATAAATCAATCTTGGGAGAAGATGGCTAAAGGAGATGGAGATAAACCATGGAAGGAAGATATGGATGCAATGAAGGTTGAGATGGAGATAAACATAGTTACGTTGCTACAAAAGGATAAGGAGAAGAAAAGGGGAAGCGGGTCAGAATCAGACCCACACTCTGATTTAGAGGAGGACGAGCAGCCAAAAATAGGAAACAAAAAAAACAATGACGACAGAGGCCTGAAACTCGATATCCCCGAGTTTAACGGAGACGGAGACGCCGAAGCGTTCTTGGACTGGATTCGTCAAACAGAGAGGATTTTGAGTACAAAGATTACGATGAGCACAAGAAATTTAAGGTTGCTACCTTAAAATTGACCAAGTACGCATCTTTATGGTACGAAAACTTGAAGAGGCAACGTAAGAAGGATAGGAAGTCAAAAATCGATACTTGGGAAAAGCTCAAGAAATACCTCACGAAGAGATTTCTTCCTAGGGATTATGAGCAGGATAATTATTTGAAGCTAACATCGTTGTCACAAGAGAATTCGAGTGATTTGGACTACATAAATGAATTCGAAAGAATGAGTATCATATGTGACATAGAGGAGAAGCAAGAGTTGAGGACTGCACGATTCATTCGTGGCCTTAACCCGAATTTGGCACAAAGAGTGGAGATTCAAAACAATGAAAATTTTGATGATTCTTGCAGGTTGGCCTTGAAATTTGAGAAACAGGACAAGAGCAAGAAGTCCTACACCCGTAACTTTACTAAGAGTTCGAGCACCTACTCGAAAAAAGTAGCTATCGCATCCAGTAGCAAAGAAGCACGAAAGGAGGATCCTAAGGACCAAGGAAAAAGTATCGTAGTAGAGAATAAAGGGACACGGCTAAGACGTTGCTTCAAGTGCCAGGGATATGGACACATTGCCAACGAATGTCCGCAGAAAAGAGCTCTGACAGTTCAGGAATTGATCAATTTGATTCCAAATTTTGTGACCCCAGAACCGGATTCGGAGCTTTTCGATGTCGAAGGTGAGAGTGATGGCGAGGAAATCCATGAAGTGGAACCTTACAATGACGAGGAAAAGGGGGTATTAGTGCTTAGAAATCTTCACACCGAGGCTACTCCCACAGAGGCCGAGTAAAGGGAACACTTGTTCCATACCCGTTGTAAGGTAAACGATCAAATTTGCACTCTTATTGTTGATAGTGGTTCATGTACCAATGTGATAGCCAAAGACGTCATTACTAAATTGAAATTACCTAATAAAGACCATCCTAAACCCTATAGACTACATTGGCTTGATGGGAATAATGAAGTTATGGTGAAGAAACATGCGTTAATTTCTTTGCAATTGGGATCATATAACGATGAGGTATTGTGTGATGTAATCCCCATGAATGCTTGCCATATCCTGCTGAGTAGATCGTGGCAATATGATAGGAGGGTGGAACATGACGGACGAAGTAACGTTTATGTCGTTTCTAAGGGGAGAGCTAAGTACCGTCTAAAACCGTTATCACCAAACAAATATAACAAGTCAAGCGTTAGGGATAATTTGTTCTTAGAGGCCAGTGAGGTCGAGGAAGTTGTGATTCGAGGTGAACCAGCATACTTATTGTTGGTACGCGAAGTAGCCCGTGAGAAGAACAATAATGAATTAGTGCAAGAATTGCTCAACGAGTTTGCGGATGTATTCCCGGATGAGTTACCAAACGGACTACCACCCAAGAGGGGGATCGAGCATCACATTGACTTACTCCTGGGGGCTGCATTGCCTAATAAACCAGCCTACCGATGCAATCCCGAAGAAGCAAAGGAGTTACAGAGACAAGTGCAAGAATTGATAGATCGGGGATATGTGAAGGAGAGTCTGAGCCCGTGTGATGTACCCGCCCTATTGGTACCAAAGAAAGAAGGAACTTGGAGAATGTGTATAGATAGTAGAGCGGTGAATAACATCACAATTAAATACCGCTTTCCCACGCCAAGACTTGACGATATGCTAAATGAATTGTCTGGTTCGCGTGTGTTCTCTAAATTAGACTTGAGGAGTGGCTACCATCAAATGAGGATTCGGGAAGGAGATGAGTGGAAGACCGCCTTTAAAACGAAACAGGGGTATATGAGTGGTTGGTCATGCCGTTTGGGCTTTGCAACGCGCCTAGTTCGTTTATGAGACTCATGAATGAAGTGTTAAGACCTTTCCTTAACAAGTTTATTGTTGTCTATCTCGATGACATTCTCATCTACAGTAAAAGTGAAGAAGAGCACAAGCTCCATCTTAGAGCAGTATTTGACGTCATGAGAGCACATAAACTATATTGTAAGCTCGAGAAGTGTGCTTTTATGGTGCCTAGCATTATTTTTCTTGGTTATATTGTAGGAAAAGACGGCGTGAGCATGGACCCATCCAAGGTCGAAGCTATTCAAGCATGGCCCATACCTAAGACCACGATGGAGGTCCATAGCTTCCATGGTCTGGCCTCGTTTGATAGACGTTTCATCCAGGGGTTTAGTTCAATTATGGCTCCAATTACCGAGCTAACCAAGAAAGGGGAGTTTGTTTGGACTCCGAGTGCTCAAAGAGCGTTTGAAGAAGTGAAGGTTAAGTCGTGTTCCGGACCTGTTTTGGCACTACCTAACTTTGAGAAATTATTTGAAGTCGAGTGTGATGCTAGTGGCGTCGGGATTGGTGTCGTGTTGATCCAAGAGAAGCGACCCATTGCTTACTTCAGTGAGAAACTTGGAGGTACAAGACTGAATTACTCCACTTACGACAAGGAATTTTAGGCTATTGTGCGAGCATTGGAACATTGGAGTCACTATCTACGGCCGAACCGTTCGTGTTACATTCCGATCACGAAGTTCTTAAACATATTCATGGACAACAGAAATTGAACCCAAGGCACGCAAAGTGGGTAGAGTTCTTACAGTCATTCCCATTTTCAGCCAAGTACAAAACAGGAAGTTCTAATATTGTAGCTGATGCGTTGTCTCGGAGACACTGTTTTTTGGTTGAATTAGATGCGAGACTCTTGGGTTTCGAGCATATTAAAGACCTTTACAAGGATGATCCGATGTTTGCTAAGGAAGTAATTGAACCAACCGGAAGCTATACAATGCAAGACGGGTTTTTGTTCAAAGGGAATCGCTTGTGTATTCCACAAGGGTCGATTCAGGAGTTGATTATTAGGGAGGCTCACGGAGGACCTTTGGCGGGTCACTTTGGTTCGAATAAAACTTATGATATTGTGAGTGAACACTTCTATTGGCCAAGAATGAATAAGGATGTACAAGAGATTGTAGGCAAGTGCGTGGTATGTCAAAAGGCGAAGAGCTCGTTTGTCAAGGGGCTGTACATGCCTTTACCCGTGCCTATACAACCTTGGAGCGAGGTAAGCATGGATTTCATACTTGGTTTGCCACGTACACAAAGAGGTAAAGACTTGATCATGGTTGTTGTTGATCGGTTTTCAAAAATGGCTCATTTCATTCCTTGTCACAAGACGGATGACGCTTCGAATGTTGTTGATTTGTACTACAAGGAGATAATCCGTCTACACAGTATTCCCCTTACTATTATTTCAGATCGTGATGTGAAGTTTCTTAGCTATTTCTAGAAAACTTTGTTGCGTTTGATGGGTACGAAGCTACTTTTTAGTACTTCCCACCATCCTCAAACCGATGGCCAAACAGAGGTTACTAATCGTACCTTGGGAAGCTTATTACGTGGCCTCGTGAGTAAGACTACCAAGGATTGGGATACCAAGCTTGCACATGCTGAATTTGCATATAATCGGACCCCGTCAGTGAGAACAGGACGAGCGCCCTTCGAAATTGTGTATGGCATTAATCCATTTTTACCTATTGACCTGGTTCCTATTCCGAAGAAGAATCTTATGAGCTTCGAAGCAAAGGAGAGACAAGCGGCATTTCTTAGAACTTGTGAACAATGCAAGTAAAGGCTCAAATTGAGAAGGCTAATGCTAAGTACAAAGAAAAGGCAAATAAGCATCGAAAAGAACCTGTGTTCCAAGTAGGAGATCTCGTGTGGCTTCATTTAAGGAAAGAGCGGTTTCCGTCAAAACGGAAGAACAAGTTGATGCCTCGAGCAGATGGCCCATTCAAGGTCATGGAATGCTATGGTTCAAATGCTTATAAGTTGGAGCTACCAAGTGACTACGGAGGTGTGAGTGCAACGTTTAATGTTGGTGATATGTCCCCATATCTCGACGACGATAATTTGAGTTCAAATTCTCAAAAAGCGGGAGAGAATAATGCAGGTACATCAATAGAAAGGGAAAACGAAGTATTACTCAGTCGAAACATGGCTCATTTAGTCGATGGCTTTAAGATTGGGTCACGTTATTTGACGATGCTCACTCGATTGTAGAGGGGCGTTGGATACGCTTGAGGCTAAGATGATCTCTTATTTCCTTATTTAAGTTATTTCTTATTATTTCCATATTTTAGTTATTTCCTTATTGTCGTAATTTCCTAGCTAGAATACGGAAAGTATCTAGTGGAATATTTAGCAGCTACAATTAGTATAAATAGGGCATATATTATAACCCTATGATTCAGTTTTCAGAATACAATAAAACTTCGAGTTTTGTGTGCTTAATTCGTCCTTCTTGCGAGACACACGAATTGACCTTGCGAGGTTGCTTAGAGTGTTTCAAGTAATTGCCTCGCGAGGTATTGAACGAGATTCACTTACTTATCCTGCCCACTCATATTTTTCGCTAAATTTCCTCGTATTCTACTAAATTTTCCACCGCTCGTTTTTGGTCTCAGAATTCACGTTAAAATTCATACTAACTATATATATATATATATATATATATATATATATATATGATGAGCATAGATCAAATAAGGTCACCATATGTCAGTAAGTCTATATTAAAGTAACAGATGATATACGATAAAGTTGCATTTGTTTAAATTTGATATGTAACTATAACATTCAGGTCTTTTATCACTTCAAGTGATAAAGTGCGACTTTATCACTCATCTCGTGTAACTTTAAGCACTTTTTGTTTAACACTGGAACTTATGACCTTAAAATAGTTGTTGACCTTATTTGAACCTACCTCTCTCCCTCTCTCTCTCTCTATATATATATATAGAGTAGAGATCAAATAAGTCCACCATACATGAGTGATAAAGTTGCACTTTATCACTCATCTCGTGTAACTTTAAGCACTTTTTGTGTAACATTAACACTGGAAATTATAAATTTATAAAAGTTGTTGACCTTATGAGAACCAACCAATACCACCCATGTTATTATGTATAATCACAAACTTCCACCGTATTTCATTTCCGACCTATTTCATTTACCATACACGAATAATTTCGACTTAGACTCTGTTCTTTTGGAATGAAACTGATTGGACTGAACTGAACTGAACTGAAAGTGTCTGAACTAAACTGAATTGAACTTAATGAATCTGAACTTAACTTAACTTAACTGAATGAGTCTGAACTAAATAGTACTGAATGGGTCTAAACTCAACTTACCTGAAATGAAAAAATAATAATAATAATAATAATAATAATGGTAGTAATAACAATTAAAAATAATTGTTATTATTATAATAATACTAAATATTATTATTAATGATAAATAATAATAATAAAATAATAATTAATATAAATAATAATTATGATTAATAATCAATATATATATATATATATATATATATATATATATATATATATATATATATATATATATATATATATATATATATATATATATATATATATATATATATATATATAAAGAAGGACCTTTTCGAGCGATATGATTGGTCCGTTGGATCAAAACTCAATTTAGAAAAGTATCATTAACAATAAAAAAAATCAAGTAGAGAATCTTTTAATTATTATAATAATATATTTAATTTATCATATTAATGTGATGTTTTATAATTTTCATCTTAAAACCTTTAAATTTTCTTTTAACAAAAATTTATCGTAAATTTTTTTAAAAAATGTTATAATTAGATTCTTGGTAGAAAATGCTTTCATTTGAGTATAAATTTCATGTAATTTGTTTCATATTATTTGCTAGAAAAATATGATGAATTTATTACATATAAAAATAATAAAGTTATCCCACATCGACAAATTATAATAATCTGATGAAATTCAATATTATAAATAAGAGTAATCATACGTTCTTAGATATCCACAAGAAATCTTTTTGAGTCTTGAAGAACTCTTAAGATTAAGATTATAAACCTTAACTAATTATTTTACATCGAAAAATTATTATGAGGTTATGAAATTTTATACTATAAATAAGAGTAATCCTTATACAAAAAAATCTTTTGAGTCTTAAAAAACTCTTAATAAGACTACAAGCTTAAAATTATCCCACATCGAAAAAATTAAAATAAGATGATGATTCTATATTATAAATAGGAGTAATCATGTGTTCTTTTGGGTCTTAAAAAGATCTCTTAAGACTTTAAATTATTCAACATTAAACAAATTATGATAATGGAATTCTATATTATAAATAAGAATAATAATTTATTCTTAAATATCACTAATAAAAAATTTTGAGTCTTAATGTGGACATGACATAGGTCCACCCCGACGCGGCCATGCTCTGGTTTGGGTAGGCGAATGAATCTCCATATGAGAATGGATCGAATTGAAATCTAGGTCTATGTGGAGTCGCCACCGAATTTTGTGGTTATTCGGAACCATTTGAGCCCACTCTATGTCGTAGTGGGCCGTATACAAAATACGGCTCATTTCCGATATCAGAGTTTATTGGGCTCGTTCCTTTGCATTTGATACCGATACTGACATTATCGGATATCGTGTATTGAATAACTCTCGTACGCCAACGGTTTCGGGCATCCGGAAACCGAGGTTCTGAGTAAGGGGTGAGGGTACGTGTTGGGAAGCCCACAAAGGACACCCAACCCCGCCCGCACTTAGCGGCCTCTACTAAGATCTCGAGTGACTTTCTAATACGCGCGTTAGTTGAACGGGAAAATGATATGCAAAGATTACTTTCCCTAAGCATGTGAATGGAATTGAAAAAGGGTTTCTATGTCAATTTAATGCAACTAAAATTAACGTCAAAGTTATATTTTAACATGCGGGTTCATTTTAGTACGATAAAATAAACAAGAATTAAATTGACAAAAGAACAAACGGTTAATAACGAGATGATGATAATAACGGTTTGCAAATTATTGAATGAGATGAGATAACATAATGCATGGTTTGAAAAGATAGTAATGCACGTGATTGATTAGGCACGTGTTGACCTAAGTCATAAAATACTATCAAATTTTAGAAAGAAGAATGTACGACTCACGGTTTTGGTCGTGATGAGGTCACTCGATCGAGTGATCGATGGACTCGATCGAGTGAACCTCTAAAAAGGTTTCTGTTTCGTATTTTTAGACCTTACTCGGTCGAGTTATTGGCCAACTCGATCGAGTACGTAGCCACTCAACCGAGTCACTGTGAGACTCGACCGAGTGGGGGTCGTGAAAACATTCTGATTCGATTTTTGGGGTGCCACTCGACCGAGTGGGCTAGGCACTCGGTCGAGTGCCCCCTGTACGAACATGGGGTTCGCTCGCAATTTTGCATTGATTTCGAAATTGATTTTGATTTTTGATAAATTGATGAGTTTGTTGAATCGGGCATAAATATCGTGGAATTTATACTCGAAACTTAAATTCGATACTCGTCATATCCCATATTCGATTATTGAATCGATATGGAATACTAGAGTGAAAATAAAAGAAAATTTGCTTTGAGTCGTTTTAAATTAACTATCGCGATATGAATAGATTTTCTCCGCGTTTAATAATGTCGTGATTCTAGCGAATCGTATGACAATTATTTTAGCATCAACGAAAAAAATCGCATTAGTTAATTAAATTGACTAGATCGTTAGATTCGACATCCAATTATGGAATTGGTATCGAATCTAACGGATCGACACTTTGCTTGAATTAGAGGACTTGATTCCCTTGACTTCTCCGACATCGAAATAAATCCCTAGGGATTGTGATGTCGGATCCGCGTCAACGGGTTTCGACCCTTATTAAAATACAATACTTGTTTTGAAAATCGATTGTGAATATGCGATTTGAATAACGATGCAAAAAATAAACAAATTATTGTTTAGGTTGACTCGTTTCAATAATCAAGCAATTGGGGTGTTGGAATAAGCGACCGGCAACGCTGTGTGCTGTACACTTGTATATTCGGGTTTCCTTATTCCGACATCCCTCATACTCAACACAAATCGACAAGTATTTTAATGTTTTAATATTAGCGGTATTATCGATATTATGATGCGATAAAGAAAATAAAAAAACGAAAAAAAACGTCGGAAAAGGAGGAAGATGACGAGAGGAAAAGACGAAGGAAAGAAAGCGATTTTGGCACCCTCAACCTACATGTTCTTGTCTCGGATCGGACTCGTAGTCGTGGCTTTAACACGGGAGTTTCGAGGTTTATGGAGGTTGAGTTATGGTGGTTAGGGTTTCGATTTCCTAAAGCTAGGTTTAGGGTTTGTAGTATTAGGGTTTGAATGTATGTAGACTAGTGTAGACTAGGGTTGAATTTGATGTGTTGATTAAGGTTTTTTGAAGTTGTAAAAGATGTCTAATGTGTGTTGCATGGGGTTGCTTATATAGGCAAAGGCAAGGGCACCTTGGTGTCTAGGGTTTTGTGCCTTGACGGACTTGATTTGATGGCCCGTTTGGAGGTGGACCGTGGGTGAGCTACTCGGAAATGGCTTTGACCGAGTTTTAATCCGGTCGCTAAAAGTCGGTTTTATTTCCGGTGTCGGTTTTGACCCAAATTAGTCTTGTTTGACTCGTAATGATCCACTGGGCCTGGATTCGAGGTTGATTTTGTGAGTTTTGTACTCCATAAGTGCTTAAGCCAGCAACTAATGGTTTTGAGCCCGTATCCGAGCGCGTAGAAACACGTTGGCGTCCGATCATCATCGGATGTTTTTTGGAAACTGCCATAGACACCTGGCAGTCAAAATGCGGGTGTCTACACTTAAAAAATTTCATACTAAGACTACACACTTAAGTAAAATAATATTACATTGAAAAATTATAACTAGGTACGATGAAACTCTATATTATAAATAAGAAATAAGAGTACTCAATTATATAATAAGACAATGAAATTTTATTGTACAAATAAAAGTAATCATTCTCCAAATTACGATGAGGTGATGAAATTCTTTCTTATAAAGAAGAGCAATCATTCATTCTTAAATATCAACAAAAAAAGATTTAATCTTAAAAATACTCTCAATAAGATGGTACCCCATTGAAATTTTTTCGATACGCTATAAAAAAAACTACAATAAGATGTCACTAAAAAAAACTCAGAAGACTATAAACTTATGTAAAATTATCCCGCGTCGAAAAATTATAATAAGAGATATTTTACATGGTACCCCATGTTTTTAGTCTTTCTATATGGTACCCTTGTACTTTATAATCACACAAGGTACCCCTCACTTTTAGGGACAGAAAAAGTCACTAAGGGTATAAAGACATAATACACTAAAAGTGAAGGGTACAATATAATTATAAAAGTATAGGGATACCATATAGAAAAGCTAAAAACATAGGAACACCGTGTAGAAAATCCCTTATAATAAAGTGGTGAAATTAGACTTAAGTAAATTATCCCACATCGAAATTTATGATGCGGTGATGAAATTCTCTATTATAAATAAGAGTGGTCATTCATCAAATAAAAGCTCATATTGCTATAGCTATAAATTTATGTAAAATTTATCCCATATCGGGAAATTATAATAAGGTGATGATATTCTACTATATAAATAAAAGTAATCGTTCATTTATAGATATCAACGAGAAATCTTTTGAACGAAAAATTATAAGTTGATTGAATTCTACTATATAATTAAGAGTAACCATTCGTCTTTATATGTCAATCTAGAATCTTAATTATGATGGAGGTGATGAAATTCTACATCATCAATAAGAGAAATGATTCGTTTTCAGATATTACCAAAAAATCATTGTAATCTTATAATAGCTCTTAAGGCTATAAATTGAATTAAAATTATCCCACATCGAAAAATTGCAATAAGGTGATGAAATTCTATTATATAAATAAAAGTAATCATCATCGTTGGAGATCAATCAGAAATCTTTTGAGTCCTAAAAAGAATTCTTAAAACTATAAATTTAAGTAGAATTATCACACATCGAAAAATTATGATGAGCTGATGAAATTTTATATTATATTATAGATAAAAGAAATCATTCGTTTTAGATATTAACCTGAAAAATCATTTGAGTCTTGTAACAACTCTCAATGCTATAAATCGAAGTAAAATTATCCCACATCGAGAAATTATAATAAACGATAAAATTCTATTATATAAATAAAAATAATCGTTCGTCTATAGATATCAACGAAAAATCTTTTGAGTCCTAAAAATCATTCTTAAGACTATAATTAAACTCAAGTAGAATTATCCCACATCGAAAAATTATAAGTTGATTGAATTCTATTACGAGTATATAATTAAGAGCAATAATTCGTCTTTGTATGTCAATATGTACTCTTTTGAGTTCTAAAAGAACTTTTAAGACTATAAAGCTAAGTAGATTTATCCCACATCCAAAAATTAGGATGAGGTGATGAAATTCTATAAAATATATAAAAGACATCATTCGTTTTTAGACATTAACAAAAAAATTGTCTTATAAAAGCTCATAAAGCTATAAATTTAAGTAAAATTATCTTACATCGAGAAATTATAATAAATTTAAGTCTAACTTTCCTCCTACATTCGGGGCCTCCATCGATAATTAATCGATGGTAAGCCCCAAAATTTGTTTAATTCTCAATATCTGATAATCAAATCTTATTCAATAAAAGTCTCTCTTTTATGAGAGTTATTTTTTCGTCCTTTATTTCAAGGTTTCTGTCCTTTAATTCGAGGTTTCAGTCCTTTACATTAGTATAGGGCTTAGATTTCAAGAACTATGTGCAAGATCATGAGAGCAATGAAATTTCTACGTACGGTGATACAATTGAGGTCAGATCTCGGTCTACTATTTATCAAAATAGAGAAAGTTCATCATTTTGGGGACTATTTCATCAGATCTATAGATTCTTTCGCGAGAGGCTGTGTAAATAAACAGCGATATATAGAAGACTATGCAAAAACGCTTTATTCTAATAGTGATCTTTGTCTCAATGATGTTCTTTATTTATTTTTTACAAATATGTATTCAGTTCAATTTGACATCGTTTGTAGATGTCGGATGACTTATTATTAATGAAATTGATCTTCACTTCAAAAAAAGAAATTATAATAAGATGATGAAATTCTACTATATAAACACAGAGTAAAAGCAATCATTCGTCTTTAGATATCAACAAGAAATCTTTTGAGTCCTAAAAAACTTTTTAAAACTAGAAACTTAAGTAAAATTATCGCACATCGAAAAATTATGATGAGGTGATGAAATTCTACATCATCAATAAGAGAAATATTTGTTTTTAGAAGTAAAAATTATTCCACATCGAAAAATTACAAAAAGTGATGAAAATTATATAAATACAAGTAATCATCGTTTTTAGATATCAATCAGAAATCTTTTGAGTTCTAAAAAGAATTCTTAAAGCTATAAATTTAAGTAAAATTATCACACATCGAAAAATTATGATGAGATATCATAAATAAGAGAAATCATTCGTTTTAGATAATCATTTGTCCAAAAATATACTCCGTAATTTGGTGATCGAATTCAATTATATAAACAAGAGTAATCGTTCGTCCTTATTAACTTAGATGGAAAAACAAAATCTTTTGGGTCTTAAAAAAAATTCTTAATACCGTAAACTTGATTAAGTAAAATTACCCACATTTTTTAGTCTTAAAAAAACTCTTAAGACTATAAACTTGAGTAAAATTTCTCCGAAAAATTATTACAAAGTCATGAATTTCATAGATATAAACCAAACATCTTTTGAGTTTTAGAAAAACTCTTAAGACTATAATAAACTTAAGTAAAAATTTCTCTTTTGAGTCTTAAAAAAGCTATTAAGACTATAAACGTGTGTGGAAATTTTTCACATCGAAAAATTATTATAAAGTTATGAATTTCATATTATTTCTTTGAAAAAGTAATGAATTCATTACATATAGAAATAGTAAAATCATCTCGGATCGAAAAAAATATAGTAAGGTGATAAATGTTTACTATATTATAAATAAGAAATAATCATTCGTTCGTAGATATCAAAAAAAAATCTTTTGATCCTTAATCTCTATTAAGTAAAATTATCCACATCGAAAAATTATGATGAGCTAATTAATATCTATATTATAAATAAGAGTGATCATTCGTCCAAAGATATTAACCAAACATCTTTTAAGTCTTTGAAAAATTCTATCTTACATCGAAAAATTATATAATAGGGCGATGAATTTTCATTATATAATTCGTCATTAGATATCAACAAAATTTAACGAGCTTTTAATACTATAAAATTAAGTAAAATTATCTCATATTAAAAGAATAATGTAATTCAAAGAATAACGTCATATGTATAAATTAACGAAATTACTTTTTTCCTAACGCAACTTTACTCAATCCTAACGTATTTTTCTTAATATTTCCAAATAGAGAGAACATGAACATCACTTTTGAGGACGTTGGGAAATGACGGGGGCAAATAGGTAAAATGTCGTTAGGATTGAGTAAACGCTCTTTAGGAAAAAGTACGACCCTAAATTAATTATAAGTAAAATGTGAGGTTAATGTAGTAAAAAGATTGGACCAAATAAAAAATACTTCTGATGAGAAGAAGATAGAAAGACGAACGAAAATAGAATATGGAAGAAGATGGAAGAAAGAAGGAAGTACTCCGTAGTATAATTGTATCACATTGAAAGATTATCTTAAGGGGATGATCCTATGATTATAAATTGAGGTCATTATTGTCTCTTGGATATCAACTATCAACCCAAATATTTACCGAGTATTGTCTTAAAGAGAGATATTACAAGTTTTAAATATAACTCACGCGTATAATTTAATTTGACGTTTACCGTATATATGACCTCCCAAAAAACACATTCACGTACGTGGATAGTATTCTTTTTACAATCCTCTAACTTGGTGTCATCATTATTGTCACTAAAAATCGGTCCGTACATCGCACGGGCTTTCCCACTAGTATTTTAATGAAATGTGACAACTGACAATCTTAGTGTGACGGAGGTAGTAATAAATAAGACAATTACATTATAATGTTGACCATTTTATGTCCGTCTCCAACGTAAATTGAAAAACTATCACTTAATGTGACATTACATTTAAAATGTCTGATTAAAATAAATACACTACTAATATTTGAGACTTTTTTATAAAATAATGTTCGAAATACAATTAATTATCGAAATAAGGTTTTTTTTTTCAAAGTATTTATAAAAAATGGGTCCATGTAGAATCGACTAGAAGGAGCAAGTGGTTTGGTAGATAACCGCTATCGTAGATAGCGACTAAGTACCGCTGCACATCACGAACCAGACACCCACCCCTTTAATCATTCATCATCTCCATGAACAGTGAACACCTATAAAAAAATTCAAAAAAATTCCAAAGCCTAACCGACCCATTTCGAACTCAATAACCTCTTAACTTCAATTAAAATCCACCAAATTAGTACCTATATGATATTAATACATCAATTATCTATTTCTTGGTGATTTTTTGCCCAAATATTAGGCAATTTGTTTTTCCCTATTTCCTTCTTCATTTATGTTTTAATTGTTCAAATTGTTTCCTAGCCTCATGCCATCATATGTAGTTAATTCATTGCTTAGATGATAACGCCCTATTGAAGATGAAGATGTACAATGAAAATGCCATCGTAGATAGCAGCTTAACACTACAACGCTAACTACGATACGACTTACCCAGTTTGCTATTTTCCCACCCGAAATGATTATGGTTCTACGTTGGCTAGCATTTAAGCTATCTTAGATAGCGTTTTATGACAAAAACACTATCTTAGATAGCGATCTTCACGAATCTATTTTTATGTTTAAAGTTCATATGGTCGCTATTAAAGTTAGCGTATTTGCACCAAACCTAGTTAAGAAGATGACGTGGATCCATTTTTGATAATTATTTTGATATAAATGCTATTTCGATAATTAATTGTTTTTCGAACATTATTTTCTAAAAAAATTCAATATTTGATTTAAAATTTTAAAAATAAACATTATTAAAATATTAGCAAATTTGAGAAAAAAAGCACATTTATGTAATTATACAATTGTGAAACCACCACATTTTAAAGCATAGTTTGTTTAATCATATAAATATATATTTGTAGACACCCGCATTTTGCCTGCTAGTGTCTATGGCAGTTTTCAACAAACACCCGATGATGATCAGACGTAAACATGACTTAATACGCTCGATTTTGGACCCGGAATCAATAGTATTTGGCGCAAGATTTTAACGGAGTAAAAATCTCACCAAACAAACCTCAAATTCAGGCCCAGTGGGTCATTTCCAATCAAATGAGACTAATTTGGGTCAAAACCGTCACCAAGGGCAAAATCGTCTTTTAGCGATCGAGTCAAACCCCGGTCGAAGGCATTTCCGAGCCATAAAAAATCAGTCATGCAGCTTTGGAACTCTGATTCGAAGTCAAATACCACAAAAATATCAGCAATGAAGAAGAATTAAGCAACTAAACCTCTCCGCTAGAGATAAAACTCGATCTCTAAAAAGAGTCTTCTACCCGACCAGACCCGCTCCATCGAATGGACTGGCCCACTCGGTCGAGTAGGCTCGCAAAACCGCATAAAACCGTCGTCAGACCGGGCACTCGATCGAGTGACCTCTTTTCCAGCTGAAATCGGATTCCTTTTTCTATCCACAATCGGAATCCTTCTATCCACAATCGGATTCCTTTTTCCTTTTCTCTTTTCTAATATCGATATTATCGTACTGTCATAAAGCGTCATCCCTAGGATTCGATATCGACTCTATAGTCGAATGTCGGATCCAAAGGAATCAATCAATAAACCATATCAAGCGCGATCCCGTTGACGCCGAAATAATGGTCATACGGTCCAAAAAGACTAATACGACATTATAACGCAGAGGGAAACATCTCGTCCTAACTAAGTTTAAAACGATTTACAAACGTCTTTTTACAAAATTCAATCTAAATATTAGATATTGATTTTATAATCAAGTATCGAATATGACGAGTATCGAAAACTGAATCGGGTGTAAATCATATTATATTTTCACGCGATCTAGCAAAATTATCGATTTCAAAACTAAGAGCAAATTCACGAACTACTGTTCGCACAGGGGGCACTCGACCAAGTGCCTAGCCCACTCGGTCGAGTGGCATCCCGAAATCAGGCAGAAAGTTTTCTTTGAGGACCACTCGGTCGAGTCCTTCCATGACTTGATCGAGTGACCTTTGTCACATCAAAACCGTGAGTCTTGCATCGTATTTCGAGTCCCGATAAAATTCTTTTAACGACTTCGATTGTCACGTGTCAAGTCCAACACGTGCTCGCCTTTTCAAAACCATGCATCGTACCATATTTACATCTTCTAAATCATTTACGCTCCGTTATTATCGCAATTGTTGTATATTATCATTTGTCGCATTGTATTTTCGGGTGGTATGCCACTCGTATGTTGTAATCTATTGTCACACCTTTTTTCGTTATTTGTTTTATTGTACTAAAACGAACCTCGCATGCTAAAATAACTTTGACGTTAGTTTAGATGCATAAACGACGTAGTCAAACATAATTCACATGTTTAGTCAAAACGTTGTTTGCATAACATTCAACCGTCAAACTAACACGCGTACACGAAAAACGAACGATATCTAAGTAGAGGCCGCTAAGTGCGGGCGGGGTTAGGTGTTCTTTGTGAAATTCCCAACACGTACCCTCACCCCTTACTCAGAACCGTGGTTTCCGGATGTCCGAAACCGTTGGCACACGAGAGTCATTCAATACACGATTCCCAATAACTCGTCGTCGGTATCGCAATGCAAAGGGACGAACCCCATAAACTCTGAAATCGGAATGGGTCGTACTCTGTGCACGGCTCACTAAGATATAGAGTGGGTTCGAACGGGTCCGAATTCCCACAAAATTCGGTGGCGACTCCATTTAGATTTAAATTTCAATCTGAGATTCATCTCACACGAGATTCATTCGCCGCCCCAGACCCGCGCGTGGCCGCGGTAAGGGTGGACCTATGTCTAGGGGTGTTCACCGGTCCAAACCCGGACCTGGCCGACTTGACCCGCGGACCGGCAACCCAAAAATACCAAACCCGCGGACCGGACCGGTTAACAAAAAACCCGGACCGGACCGGCAAAATACACTAAATTTGATTAATTTTTTTAAGGGTAGACCGGACCGGACTGGACCGCGGACCGGCAACCAAGTTTTTGGAGACCCGCGGACCGGAACGGACCGTACGGTCCGGGTCGGTCAGGTTTGCCGGTCCGGGTCACTTTTTGAACACCCCTACCTATGTCATCTCCACAATATTCTTTAGAGTTCTTTTAAATTAAAATAATACTTATGAAATCCAAAAGTTTTTTGGTTCAAATCTAGACCAATGATTTCTTATTTATAATACGTCATAAAATCTCATTACCTCATTACTTCTATAATTTTCTGATTTGAGACAATTTTAAATATACTATTTATATATGTAATAGATTTATCATTGCTTATAACAAAAAAAATCATCATATTTTTCAACCAAATAATACGAAATACTATATATATATATATATATATATATATATATATATATATATATATATATATATATATATATATATATATATATATATATATATATATATTGTTTTATTGGTACGCCATATTTCTCTATTTTTAAATCGAAAACTTATATCATTACAGAGTAAACTCGTGAGAAATCGTTTCAAACTAACTTAGTGCGAGACATATAATGAAGATAAAATGGAATTAGTAATAACATGCGTCATACAAGATATTGAGAGGTCTCTAACTAAAACTATCGAGAGGCCGTTTCTTTGAAGTTCTGTCCATTATTATAAGACGATTACATTAATGTTGACTTGTACCAATCTTTCTCCAATGTAAAAATAAAGTTAAAATTTTAAAAAGTAACACATAAATTAGATGTTGCATATAAAATTCGGAGTATCTAATTTAATAAGTACTCCATCCGTTCTTAAAAGATTGTCCCATTTTTCTATTATATGTGAGGAATATTTTAATGAAACAGGACAATCATAGTGGGGATGATGGTAGTATATGTTAGAAACAAAGAATAACAATTTGAAAAGAAGAGGCTTTTATATAGCCATTAGAATCCTAAAACATAGCCGCGACTACAAACGTGGTAACAAACTAGAACTTAGTCAAAATATGAGTAAATGCCTAGATAATAGAAAGACTTAAACTAGCCTACTAACAAATGCCTTAATAATAGGAAACTTATAAGCTGATAACTGCTTCATTTCTTCCCCTAAACTAAACTGTATGTCACAGTTAGTTTATTTCAGGTGCTGCACAAACTCCTAGCTGCTCTAGTGCTCTCTCATCGTCTGAAAAGACTCCAGTTTCAATGGCTTAGTAAACACATCGGCTACTTGATCCTCCGTACCACAGTATTTCAAGTCTACGACTCCATCACTTACTAGATTACGTAGAAAGTGAAACCGAACATCTATATGCTTACTTTTACCATGGAATACGGGATTCTTCGCTAGCTTAATTTCTGAGCTATTATCACATAAAATGAGAGTGCTCCCGCTTCCTTTATACTCAAGCTTCTCCAACACCCTTCTCATCCATATTACTTGAGTTGAACAGTTAGCAGCGGCCACATACTCTGCTTCAGTTGAACTTAAAGTAACAATAGGCTGCTTTCGGAAGGACTAGGCTACAGCAGCTGAACTCAAGATAAACGCATAACCCGATGTGCTTTTTCTATCATCCAAATCACTAGCATAGTTACTGTCAGTAAATCCAATAAGCTCCTTGTTCCCTTCCTTCTTATAAAAAATTCCAAAACCCGAAGTTCCTTGAAGATAACGAAGGATTCTTTTGGCAACCATTAGATGAAGCTCGGTAGGTCTTGACATATATCTGCTCACTGAATACATAATATCTGGTCTAATAGTTGTGATATACAGCATACTACCCACAAGTTGCCTGTAGTAGGTTTCATCCATCTTATTTCCATCTTCATCTCAACAAACCATTGAACCTGGAACAATTGGATTTTGAACCGAATTGCAATGCTCCATCCCAAACTTCTTCAAGATCTCCACTACGTATTTTCTTTGATTAACAAAAATTCCTTCATTAATTTGCGAGACTTCAATCCCAAGAAAATATCTCATTTTACCAAGGTCGGTCATGTCAAGTTCATTCATCATTGACTTCTTAAACTTGGCAACCATATCCTCATCATCTCCCGCGTAGATTAAATCATCTACGTATAGGCTGATAACCAAAAGTTTACCTTGCTTGTTCGTCTTAGTGAAAAGTGTTTATTCATTGTCACATTTCTCAAAACCTTCTTTTGTAAAGTACGCTTCAATGCGACTAAACCATGCTCTTGGTGCCTGCTTGAGTCCATACAAAGCTTTATTGAGCTTGTAAGCTTTGTCTGCTTCATTTTTCACTTCATAGCCCTTTGGTTGATCAACATAAACATCTTCTTTCAAGTTACCATGGAGAAAAGTTGATTTAACGTCAAGTTGATACACATACCAGCCTCTTTGTTCAGCTAAGGCGAGAAACATGCGAACGGTGTCCATACGTGACACTGGCGCATATACCTCTTCATAGTCAGCCCCATACTCTTGTGCGTACCCCTTAGCAACCAAACGAGCTTTGTATTTCTCTATTTCACCATTCTCGTTGATCTTTGTCTTGTAGACCCATTTAACCTCAATTTTCTTTGCACCTTCGGGTAGCTCGGTTAGGTACCATGTATTGTTTTTTTCAATTGCCTTTATCTCTGAATCCATGACTTTTCTCCATTTAGCATCAATTGCTGCTTCCTCATAGCTCTTTGCGTCTGTCTCAACAGAAAGGGCCAAGGCCAAATTAGCCACTTCGTCTTCATCCGAGAGACCTTCTCCAGAGGCATAATCTTGCATCCATGTTGGTGATCTTCTTGCTCTTTCATTTGAGTGTACACCAACAGTGTGTACATCCTCATGATCCTCCACACCTGTAATTTCATTATTTTGGACGCCTGCATCATCATCATTATCATCATCAGCTACATCATCATTATCTTCAGCTGCATCATCAGCACCTTCTTCTGAATGATTATATTGCTCTCTGAGTCACATATCTCTTCATCATCTCCCCACTCCAAATCAAGAACAATATTTTTTTCATAGCTTTGATCTCAATTCCAATTCTTGTCTTCTTCAAAAACGACATCTCGGCTTACTATTACTCTTTTTCCTATTGGATCATAAAGACGGTAAGCCTTCGATTCTTCGCTCACTCCCAAAAGAACACAACTCCGACTCTTATCTTCCAATTTAGTTCTACGTGCATCTGGAATATGTACGTGATCAATACTTTCGAACACTCTGAAATGGGATACAGAAGGTTTTAACCCACTCCATGGCGCTCTTGTGGTGTCATGTTTTTGATGAATAAATTAAAGTAGGAGATCTATTTAATATATAGATACTCCAATTGACAGTTTCAGGCCAAAAAGACTTTGGAATACCTTTCTCAGATAACATACTGTAAACACAAATTTGTGATTCTGCAATTAAATAACAAAAACACAAATATAGTAACAAAATAATTTTATTAGAATTTAAATATTTCGGGTACAATTTCTAATTTGATCCGCTGATTCGATCTCCACTTGAAATTGAATGACGGTTCTGAAAGATTGACTAGATGACTCGGTTTTCTTTGATGATATGTCGCTTCTTTCACTCTTGACTGCACGATTTGAGATGCTTTACGTCAATTTGAAGGAAGCGGTTGATTTAAGAGAAGAGTCGTCGGACTTGATCCCCTTTGGTAGACTTGACTTGGTGAAGATGAGTAGTCGGCCTTGATCTCCTTTACGCCTTGGATGAATGCACGATTTGGACTGCTTGGCGTCGGGATCCTCGAAGAACTCGAAGAACAATTGCTTGTTTTCTAAAGAGAGTCGAAGAGGTCGATCTCTAGCCTTCTAC
This sequence comes from Agrostemma githago, assembly GCA_958450325.1. NCBI lineage: Eukaryota > Viridiplantae > Streptophyta > Magnoliopsida > Caryophyllales > Caryophyllaceae > Agrostemma > Agrostemma githago. The sequence goes on along the minus strand of OY288254.1, from coordinate 10,681,322 downwards.
TTTGTCGGAATTGAAAAAAGCGATTTCTAGAGAGAGTTGAATGTCGATCTCTAGTTCTCGGGATTTGAAAGAGTTTGATTACTACAGAGATTCTCACAAGTCGATCTCTAGTTTCTGTTTTTCTTCCCCTCTCCTCTTCTAATGACCGAGTATTTATAGAAAAGGAATCATTCAAAACCCTAGGGTTTATTGGACTTGGGCTTAGACTTGAAAGTCAATTTGGTCCGTCTAAACGGATCTGACCAAATTAGGTGAATTTGACCCATTTGACGGGTTTTTATTATTTTAAAGACGATTTTATTTAAAATAATTAAAATGGACTATTTTATTTAATTTTCGTCCAAATTAAATTATTTCAACTTTTTACGTCAATTATTTGACGGGTCAATATTTTGACTTTGACTTGTCTCGTATCTGACGTGGCACGTTGACAAATTTTATGTGCCTACAAATTGCCCCCTCGAGACTTGATTATGTACACGATTTAATTGTTTAAACCTGATCGGGTCTCGACTTGTGATATCTCGACTTGAAAATGGAGCGTTATCTGGCAATGTTAAATGTAGGCACGTATGAACCTTACCATTTGGACTCTCCCAAATGGTTGCTTCGTGGCATTTGAAGTTCTTTGACTTGTTTTCATTTAAGAAAAACAACTTCTTTTGACTTTTGGGTTTCTTCAAAGACTTCTTGATAAGTTTGACTCTTCTCATATCTTATCTCCTTTGACTCTACCTAAATGTACGCCTTTAGCAGGCCCGTCTAAGCCCAGGTGCAGTAGGAGCATTTGCACCGGGCCTTCAAAATCTGGGGGCCCAATCCATGAATCCATCCACCCATTAAAAAAAAATTAATAATTGCAACTAGATGAACGAACAGACGCTATGTACCTACCTACAACCCATTCCTTTCCCCAATTCTTCATCAATCAATTATTTCCATCCCCCAATAACTTATTCCTTTTCCAAAACTAAAATCAATCTTTTCATCTTTCATCCATCAGAGATTCAGAGTAACGTTTTTTTTTTTTCCTCCTTAAATATGATTACCCCAAATTTCCCAATTATTTTTCTCACAAATCCTTCAAAGTTTTCAATCAAAGAAATTAAATTTAAAGATTTGTATTTAAAGATAATAGATTTAGTCATTTAGACAAAAGAATCAGTATAAGACTACAAGTGATTTCAAGTTTCAATTTTCAAAGAGGTTGAAAGAGGTAAATTTATTCTTATGTGTATATATATATTTTTTTTATGCATTTCAGTTTTATTTTATGTATCTATATCATCAATTATTCAATTTCTTTATTTTTTATGTACTGTTTAAACTTTTAATATTTAATTTTCACTTGCTATGTCACTGCCAGGGCTCAGGCGTCGGGTTCGGGTTGGGCGTTTTCGCTTTTGGCAACCGACGACCGTCGACGGGCACGACTGCTGACTGACGTTGTGACGCGGTTGACGGGCCACGGGCGACTAATCTGGACTAAAGGTTGTTTCTTTCCATTATTTAACCTATAAATTTTAATATGCTACCTAGAATTAGGAAGTTTGAGTCTGGATGTGAAAAACGGAAGAGAAAAAAGCGAATCGAAAAATTAGTTGAATCACAAAAGGGAGCCCTCGATAGATTTATTATAAAAGAGTCTAATACGATTAATGATAATGTCAATGATAATGAAGATGCAGTTATGAATGAGAATGATGTGGTGCCTAATGATTCCGATAAATCCTTTTATATTGATATGACCGTAGACAATAATAATGAGAAAAATGATGTTAATGATGCTGAAAATGTCAATAATAATACTAGTGATGATGTTAATTTAGAAATGAATGACAATATTAATGATGAGGATGATGAAGGGTGTTTTGATGAAGTACAAGAACAAAGTGATCATGTTGAAAATGGTAGGCATAAGGATAATATGTTTGATATTTGATCCAAGAAATTGGGATTCACTTAATTCCGATATGATTAACACTTTAGCCCGGAAAGGTCCTAAAAAAGACTTGTCCATTGAAAAAGGTCCTAAAGGCAAATTAGGTAGACGATTTAAATCAACTTGTTATACAAGAATTTTACCAAATGGAGAAAAGTGTGATAGAGATTGGATTGTGTACTCAAAAGAGCTTGATAAAATATTTTGTTTTTGTTGTAAAATATTTAGGAAAGGTAATCCTAAAAGTCAATTAGCTAATGAAGGTTTTTCGGATTGGTCTCATATTCTTGTTAGACTTAAACAACATGAAGTTTGTAGTGAGCACATGGTTAATATGACCGCTTGGTATGATTTGAGTGAACGAGTTCAAAAGAGTCAAACAATTGATAAAAAGTACATAAGAGCAATAGATAAAGAGAAAGAGCATTGGAAAAAAGTGTTAGAAAGAATTATATTAGTTGTCGTATATTTAGGAAAACATAACTTGGCTTTTCGTGGTAGTAAACGTAAGTTATATCAAAAAAGTAATGGAAATTTTTTGGGTTTGATTGAAATGTTAGCGAAATTTGATCCCATCATTCAAGATCATGTGCATCGTATAACTAATGACACTATACATAATCATTATCTTGGTCATAACATTCAAAATGAGATAATACTTCTTGTTGCTTCCGCTATTAAATGTAAAATTATTGAAAGTGTAAAAGAAGCAAAATATTTTTCGGTGATACTAGATTGCACTCCGGATGTTAGTCATCAAGAACAAATGTCTTTGATTTTAAGATATGTTGATGTGTCTTCAAGTTGTGTGCTCATTAAGGAATCATTTTTAGGATTTTTATGTGTTAATGATACTACCGGACAAGGTCTATTTGATGTTTTACTTGATGAGTTGAATTCTCTTAATCTTAATGTTGATGATGTGAGAGGACAAAGTCATGACAATGGGTCAAATATGAAAGGAAAAAATTTAGGTGTACAAAGAAGACTCTTAGATGTGAATTCTCGAGCATTTTTTACTCCTTGTGCATCTCATATTCTTAATTAAACATTGTGTGATATGGCAAATAGTTGTGGCAAAGCAAAAGATTTTTTTGGAGTAATACAACGAATATATACTATTTTTGCAAATTCTAATAAAAGATAAGATATATTGAAAGCTCACGCAACAAAATTTACATTAAAACAATATTCATCTACTCGTTGGGAAAGTTGCATTGATAGTGTTAAAGCAATAGGATTTCAAATTGGAGAGATATGTGATGCTTTACTTGAAGTTGGGGAAACCGATAATGATGGCAAAATAAGAAGTGAAGCTAAATCTTTAACCATGAATGAGCTTGGTGACTTTGAGTTTCTAGTAGCACTTATTATTTGGTATGAAATATTGTACAAAATTAATTTTGTTAGCAAACAATTGCAATCAAAGAATATGATTTTGGATGTGGCCATTGATGATATTAAAAAATTGGTTTCATTTTTCGAAGGCTATAGAGAATCCGGATTCAACGATGCTATAAAAACCGCTAAGGAAATTGCAATTGAATTAAACATCGATCCCGTATTTCCAAAGAAGCGTGTCACTCGAAGGAAAAAAAATTGACGAGAATCGAATTGACACATCCGAAGTTGTTTCTCAAACAAGTGAAGAATCATTTAGAGTGAATTATTTCTTATTTGTTGTTGATCAAGCAATTGTTTCACTTAAAAAGAGATTTGATCAATATGAAGAATTTCAAAATATTTTTGGTTTTTTGTTCACTTCTAGTAACTTGCACTCATTTGCACTCATTAGATAATGCTAGCTTAGAATCTCATTGTCTTAATCTTCAAATAGCTCTTACGAGTCGTGAACATTGTGATATTGATGGGAATGAATTGTATATGGAGTTAAAGTTACTCAAAGATATTTTGCCAAATGAAGAGATGGAGGCTATTAATATTTTGAAATTTTTGAAACGTAAATCATTTTTTCGTAATGCATTTGTTGCATATCGAATATTGTTGACTATTCCTGTGACGGTTGCATCTGCAGAGAGAAGTTTATCCAAGCTAAAGTTATTGAAATCTTACCTACAGTCTACAATGTTACAAGAAAGGCTTAATGGATTGGCATTAATATCTATAGAGGAAGATTTTTTGGAGAAAATTGATTACTCAAGTTTGATAGAAGAATTCTCTTCAAGAAAAGATACAAGGAAGAAACTTTTTTCGAAAAAATTATAGTTTATATGATGTTTAGAAATATTGTATTTTTTTGTGTTACAAACAAACATATCAAAATTAGTGTTTTGTCTTAATAAGGCTTTAATTTTATCATTTTAGGGCCTCATTTGTTATTTTAGCACCGGGCCTCGGTTTTTGTTGAGATGGCCCTGGCCTTTAGTTTTGCATTTGTGAGTTGTTATACGGAGTTCTGTATGACTCAAGTGTCCTGCAACTTGTCAACCTCTTGGGTGTATAAATATATGGCCTCCATTATGTTCATCACACCATGGTCACCATCAATGAGCAAACTCGATTATGTTCAGTTCAACATCTAATTATTGATACCAATGCCGACAACGAGTCCCACTCATGTGACGAAGGAGTGAAATCAACCGAGTGCCCTTCAGAGCCCGCAGCCACAACTACATGGTGACCACTCATCCAAGAGATGAAGTAGCTGTTTGCACCAAGCAAATAGAGAGAGCACCCTGAACGAGCTGCAATTTTCACTCTCTGTTTTTTTTTTTGTTTTTTTTTTTTTGCAGATGTTCGAATCATCATTTTGATCGAGACCTCCTTACGATCCAGATGAAACGTTACAAGTCGTCCCGAGTCAGTTTTCGTCGTAAAGAAGAGAAGCCTGCCTCGAAGTGTGTAGCTAGCAGAACTTTCATAGCTAAAGGCCGGTGGGGAGTTTCGATCAAAGGCGCAACTAGGCATCCATGTCACCACCCTAACATACGATGTCTAGTGAGGAAGTTATCGCTGCTACTGAGATTCCGGCTCCAGTAGGATAAATCAACCAACACGGTGGCGAAAAAGGGCGTCTTTAATTTACACCGTCTCCCATTTTTCATTTGTGCAGGTACTTGAATCGTCACTTTGAATTGAAGCCATTGGTATGCAGCGGTCCTGCTTGACTACATGGTCTTGCACAAAGACGACTCTCAAGCCTCAAGGAGACGTGCACGAAGTCACTTCTCTATATCAAAACCAGAGCCGTGTTCAGTTTTTTTTTTTTTTTTTTTTTTTTTTTTTGCAGACTGCAATTTCTTCTACGTCATCGAGGTTCAGTCCCATTTTTGTGTTTGCCCCCACACAAGATGGATTCGCTTTCCAGCCAGAACATGTATGACGCACACAATTTCTTGCCGAACCACGACGTTTCCGTTTCAATGTAACCCAGGTCTTAATATGCCTTCCTCACGTCGACAGAATCAACTGGAGGTGGTCTCATGCCTATCGGATTTACATGAACCGTCGCCGGGACTACGATGCTTTGAACGATTCATGGCCCAATGACTACCGTCAGGTTAGACGCGGTCCGCGATTTTTAAAGTTCACGCTTTAGGCGTGGGCTGCGTAATCGGGGTGGTCGTTTAATCTGTTCGGTAGTAATTCCTTGGGTCTCGACCTCCTTTACACTCGGAGAACCATGATGAGATTACGAACCGGACGGCGGACGCCACTTCTCGTTACTTTTGCCTCGACGGTCCACAAGTTTCGACTTGATTTAAAACATATGAATGCCCAGATGAGCCTCGACCCAACTTTATTCGTCATGTTTCTTGGGTGGTGTACTTGACACAGATCGTCATGTTCATTTATATGTCGACGACCAGACGAGGCCTTGCTAATGTCGTTCACGACTTCATGTTGATGCCAATTGATCGATGTACTTCGACAACTTGCAAATTGGTCGAAGAAATCATTGCCTTGATAAAATTTGATTGAGTTTGAGGACAAAATGATCACACAAACCAATAGTTTTTTTTTCAATTGATTTCGCAAACCTTAAATTTCATTTTGGATTTTTTTTTATTTTTTTTTTCGATTGATTTCGCAAACCTTAAATTTGATTTTGGATTATTTTTTTTAACAAATTTGAGGATGATTTGAGAATCAATTTTTTTTTGAGAAATTCGAGATTTGAGAATCATTTTTTTTTTTTTGAAAAATTTGAGGGTGATTTGAGAATCATATTTTTATTTTTGTGACGTATTATTGGTGCTTTTGAGCTTACTCCAATTAATTGTCAAAGTTTATAGCAGACCCCGGTGCTTAAAAGCTTTCTCCGAGTGCAACTTTCTTTGAGTAGAGCGACGACAATGACATCTTGATTTTTTTTTTGGTGTAATCACGGTGCTTAATTAGAAGCTTTCTCCGGATTAACTTTATATTTGGTTTTATCGATGAAACTTTGGTGCTTGAGAGCTTTCTCCAATTTCCATCTTTCGACTTCACGGAAATATCTCAGTGCTTGGAAGCTTTCTCTGAGACTCCGTAAATATTTGAATCACCTTGACGAAATATACGGCTTGTAAGCTTTGTTCGTCGTGGGATACGTTGAAGACTTTTGGTGCTTGTAAGCTTTCTCCGAGTCTTCAATTTTTTTACTTCAAAATCGTGCAACTTGGGATCAAGTAAAAGATTTGATACCTGAAGATGCCCCCAATATCCGAACTTCGAAGTTTTTTTTGGTGCGGCTAGACTCGAGTGAGATTCAAGCTGCCTACGTACTCGTGGAATGAGAAGTCATTTTGCAAGATCAAGCCGACGTAGTTCATGGATTTTTTTTTTTTGGTTGATTTTTTTTTCTTGTACGCAGTTTCAACGTGTGCTTAGGAGTTTCATCTGTTTGGAGTGTCAAGAAGAGAGTACGTCAAGTTGATTCATTGCCCCCTTTTATTTGTTCGGAGGATCAATCACGACTCCATTTGTTGTCGAGACTTACTTTCGGTGATGGCCACACAACTCCACTTCTTGCTTTGATTTTATTGGCGGGAGAGAGGCCCTCCGTGGCTCGCAAACACCATCTCCATGTCGTGAGCTCGAGTTGCCAATTCTTGAAATGTCCTATGTTTAATTCCTTGAAGAATGTAGACCAAGTCCAGGTTCATGCCTTGAACGCACATCTCTACTGCCGATTTTTCACAGAGACGATCCTTGCACTCTAAGTTTATTGCACGCCATCGGTCAATAAATTCGATCACAGACGCTTCTTCATTTTGCTTTGTGCTCGTCAGCTCGACCATGCTAACCACTCGCCAGGTGATGTATGTAGAAGCGGTTCAAGAACTCATCTTCCATTTGCTCCCAGCTGTCGATGGATTGGTGGGCTAAATACCAATCAAACGCAATTTCTTTGAGAGAGCGGACGAATTGTTTCACCAGGAGGTCACCTTCCGAGCCGGCATTGCTACATGTTTCAACGAACTGAGCGACATGCTGTTTTAGATTGCCTTTTCCGTCGAATTGCTGAAACTTTGGTGGCTTGTATCCAAATGGCATTTGAATTTCATCAAATCGCCTCGTATATGGCTTCATGTAGAGGTTATTATCGTTTGGAGTTTCACCAAAATTTTCTTTGACGAGCTTTGTGACCATATGCTGGATCCTCTTAATGGAAAGAGGCCGGTCTTTGAGCTGCTATCGTCATATCTTCATCGGATTCGATCTCAGAATCCAACTTTCTTTGAAGTGCGGCGATTTGAGCATATTTTCCAAGACTTTGCTTCTGGAGCTCCTGAAGAGTCACTTTCATTTTCGCGAGTTCCTCTTCGGTTGTCATTGCTCTGATCGTCATCACAGAAGCAACAGGATCAGTTTGCATCGCCGAGGGCTCTTCGCTTTTGTTTGTGCGTATGGATGTGCGTTGATCATCAAAGTCGACACCATGATTGGTGGATACTTCTTTGGCGGATCGAAGCGTCACGGTCTCTGTCTTTGCACCATGCTTTCTTAACGGTGAATTCATTCGGACGAACTTGATGATCTGGATTCGGGAGAAAGAGATGAGCGGTAGAAATTGTCCCACCGAGCGTGCCAAATTTGTGTTCAAATTTGTAAACACAAATTTGTGATTCTGCAATTAAATAACAAAAACACAGATATGGTAACAAAATAATTTTATTAGAATTTAAATATTTCGGGTACAATTTCTAATTTGATCCGCTGATTCGATCTCCACTTGAATTGAATGACGGTTCTGAAAGATTGACTAGATGACTCGGTTTTCTTTGATGATATGTCGCTGCTTTCACTCTTAACTGCACGATTTGAGATGCTTTACGTCAATTTGAAGGAAGAGGTTGATTTAAGTGAAGGGACGTCGGACTTGATCCCCTTTGGTAGACTTGACTTGGTGAAGATGAGTAGTCGGCCTTGATCTCCTTTACTTCTTGGATGACTGCACGATTTGGAGTGCTTAGCGTCGGGATCCTCGAAGAACAATTGCTTGTTTTCTAGAGAGAGTCTAAGAGGTCGATTTCTAGCCTTCTACTTTGTCGGATTTGAAAAATGCGATTTCTAGAGAGAGTTGAATGTCGATCTCTAGTTCTCGGGATTTGAAGGAGTTTGATTACTAGAGAGAGTCTCACAAGTCGATCTCTAGTTTCTGTTTTTCTTCCCCTCTCCTCTTCTAATGACCGAGTATATATAGAAAAGGAATCATTCAAAACCCTAGGGTTTATTGGACTTGGGCTTAGACTTGAAAGTCAATTTGGTCCGTCTAAACGGATCTTACCCAATTAGGTGAATTTGACACATTTGACGGGTTTTTATTACTTTACAACACGGTTTTATTTAAAATAATTAAAATGGACTATTTTATTTAATTTGACTTGTCTCGTATCCGACGTGGCACGTTGACAAATTTTATGTGCCTACCCATACTCCTGACCTTATTCATTACTGTTCGATTTTTCCTTTCGGCAACGCCATTTTGCTGGGGCGTAAATGTTGCAGTTAATTGCCTCTGAATCCCGTTTTCTCTGCAAAAATCATTAAACTCATCGGAAGTGAACTCCCCACCACGGTCTGTCCTTAAACACTTAATAGGCAGACCGATTTCTTTCTCTACATGACTCTTAAATAGCTTAAAATAAGAGAAGACATTTAATAATAGGAAACTTATAAGTTGATAACTGTTTCAGTATATTACTGTTGTACGCTCATTATTTAAAATTTTGGGTTGAAAATTTAAATATAACCAATGTTAATAAACTACCAAATGTATATAGAAGAACATATGAGATGATAGTATGTAACTATATACAATAGTCGTGAGATTCAAAAGATTTTTTATTGATAACTATGAACCATATTCAAACACGGAATCTTGTCATGTTATTGTAATTTTTCGATGTGGACAATTGATACGAAAGTTAAGGCTTTCGTATGTCTAACGTAGCGGAAGACATTTGTTGTAACGGAGGCGTCCCGTTACCAACGGTTTGTTGACTACGCGAGAAGAACGAAACAAATAGCAAACAATAATAAACTGACACACAGATTCACGTGGTTCATCAGCAAAATCACTGGCTACGTCCACACCGAGAAGGAGACCAAATTCACTATTGTGGAGATAATAGTACAACAGTAGACTGTAATACACGCGCTTAATAGCTCACAGCTAAAGCCAAAAGTACTACCAATTCTACCAACCAGATAGTAATCTCTAATTGGAAAGAGACTACCCAGATTGAGTTCGACCTGCCACGAACTCACCGACGAGACGAAGGACAAACGATCTTGCGGCCAACCAAGATCCGAACAAACTCCAACGGTCTCCAACGAAGATGAGATCAATAGAACCACCAAATAATAGGGACTCAGAACAAACTGAGTTTTTCCCTCAAGAAAACCTCACAAATCAGCCCTCTATATTGTGCTCTCAAATCATTTCTCCGTCCTAATTAACCTAGAAACTAGTCAAGTCTTTATATAGTATTATTCCACCCAAACTAGATCCCCAAACTAATTACGAAACAAAGGTCAATCTTTCCTAAAACCAAACAATCTTATGTTCCCAAAAACAAGAAGATCAACTTTAGGAAAGATATAGGAACAAATCAATTCAAGACCCAAAAAGGACAATTGCTAGGCACTTATTTCCTAACAACTTTTCTTTGGAAGGCTTTGTTTTGTGAAACGAAGGGATATTCACTCGACCTAGACCTATAGGACGAATAATGGGAGAACAATTAAGACCTATTAATTGTTACCTGAGTCAATGTTTGAAACGCGTCAAACAACAACAATGTTTGGATCGAAACTCGTCGAACCGATAAACACAATTGCAACGCAAAAGTTCAAAATTCTTATTCATAAACTTCATTTTCTATAACGAATACAAAGACTCATATTTACACTACTAGAATAAACTAATCTTAAGTATGGAAATAATATTATATCATAATATAATTCCTAAATATCACTAGAAAATAAATTAATTAGATACTTATTCCAAATATATTTGTAAATATGGAAAAAGACTAACTATCGAAACTTCATACTAATGATTTCCTAAATAATTAATTAGATACTTATTATTTTCGGATCATCCCCTCCTCCTTTGAAGAGAATTGCCCTCAATTCTTGTAATTTCAAGCCGCCAGGGTCAAATACGAACACACTCGTGACCAATAAACTCGAACCAACCTCGACGCTAACCTTTATCTCGGTTCTTTCTCTTGATATTATTAGATCTCTCTTGTGCCATCCACCCCACCACTCTCTGTGCACAAGTCTAAACAACTTTTCACGAGCCGCATTGTTGAACAAATAACAAACTTGATATTGAATAAACCCAATAGGATCAACCGTGTGTTTATTTGGCGTAGATGTTAGACTGAACCCAAACCCATAATCCATTCGAACGCGGCTCCTGGACACAAGTAACCAAAACTTCTCCGTCTCCATAATCATCAAAAATAGGTGGCAATGTTGGATCAAAAGCCACACTTTCCTTGTCTTTATTTTCCAACGAAAATATTCCCAACATTTGTTTTTCTTTTTTTCTCTCTCCGTGAACAGTACACGTGAATAGTAACAATATTTTTTTTTGAAAAAGATCGGAGCTTCAACAAAGAACCACAACACAATCAAAACCGACTAACCCTCGACCTACCTCGCTCGAGTTTAATCTTTGAATTCCAATCGCAACCAGAAATTCAACCAATAACTTGGTCTTGACACGCCTTAGACCGTCTCGATTTTAAGAAAAATCAAGATTTGTAGCTCTGATACCATATGATACAAAAATTACGGCTTTTGTATGTCTAACGTAGCGGAAGACTTTTTTTTGGAAGGCTTTGTTTTGTGAAACGAAGGGATATTTACTCGACCTAGACCTATAGGACGAATAATGGTGAGAACAATTAAGACCTATTAATTGTTACCCGAGTCAATGTTTGAAACGCATCAAACAATAACAAAGTTTGGATCGAAACTTGTTAGTGCTATTTTTAGCACTACTTGTGAGTATATATCGTCCTATTTATAGTGTTTACGAGTGGATTTTGGACGATATAGTGACATTCGAAGTGATTTCCGATGATCTCACATGGTTTGATTATATATGTGTTTTTTGATGACGCTTCTAGCTATTTTGAAGAGCCGAGAAATTCATGTATAATGCCCGGATTATAGTGGTGGTATACGTGTCAAATGCCGGGTTATATCGAGGATTGAATAAAGAAAAGAAGAAAAGAAAAGCAAAGAAAAATCAAAGAAGAAAGAATTGGGGTTTTGAAGTGCAGCTACTAGCGGATGACGAAGAGCAAAACTGCCGCTAGTAGAGGCTTCATCAGAGTGGAGCTTCCAAAGCGCCGCTAGTAGCGAAATGTGCCGCTACTAGCGAACAGCTACCCGTGCAATGACTCTTGATCTCCCCTCTATTCTATCCTACTTATATTAGATTACTCTTATTATTAGAAAGAACAATATATATATATATATATCATTCCTAGACTAGAAACATCAAACTTATGCAATTTCATTAGATTTATGCAATTCTAGTTTAATTATTCCAAGATTTTGAAGAAGACGGTTGTTCATCCTTTTGTTCATCAATCAAGACTAAGTTTCTCTAATTCTCTATTTTTTATCTTATTTGTTGATTGTTAGTTTGATTATGAGTTGTGAGTAGTTCTTTTATCTAGGGCTCGGTGAGCCGATAATATGGGTTATTGATGCTTTGATTTTAACCGCGCTTTGTTGAATTATTGAATTGGGTTTGTTTCGGTTGTGCTTAATAATTGATTGATTAGTTTGAATGGCTAGGTTTGAGTCTAGATTATCATTACAACGAGAGTTGAATGTTTTCATATGAATCATGCCTAAAAGTTTATATCTTTATCGATTAATTTCTACTCAATTTTAATTACGACGAGAGTCGGGTTTTAATTTAGAGAGCCGAAACAAGATTTGAATTTTCACATGAGAATAGTGAATTGGAATAATTGGGACATGTTAGCATCGATTCTTAATGCGTCTAGTTTTGTTATTCGTGCCATGAGAATAGGATTTATAACATGCTAGATAGGCTTTTTATGTCTCGGCGGAGAATTTAAACTATCGATTAAAATAGGAATGCTAGTCTCACCCAAGACCGTAATTTGACAAAGTTGTGTAACATTTTGATTGCATCGATTATCCATGTTAATGGTGAACCATTGCCCTAGGTCTTTTTAATTATTGATTTCATCTCGATTTATTACATCTAGTTTGTTAAAATTAGTTATACAATCACCATTTTGAATTATTTGGCGTAGATAACTTGAGTAAAAAATTAGCTAGTACTTAATCATTCACCTCCCTGAGATCGACCCGTATGCTACAATACCCGTACGCTTGCGGTACTACAAAATAAAATGTAACAAGTTTTTGGCGCCGTTGCCGGGGAGGGAATGGATTGATATTAGCTTAAATTTTTGATTTGTTAGACTACGTTATTTTCATTAAATTATGTTTTATCTCGGTTTTCCTCAATATGAAGATGAAGAATTTTTGGTTTACCTTGATCGACTTAAACAATACCTTGTCTCACTGGATGGTCATGGCTTTAGCGACGAAGAGCTATGTCTAACAATAGAGAAAGGTATCAACAGTTGTACACAATCATTGCTTAACTTTTCTAATGGAAATTTTCCTTCCAGGTCCGTTGATGAAGCATTGAAATTCTATGACTGGCTATCTCGTGACGGTTGTAAGCCAAATTTCTCTTTTTCTTTGGGTGTTAAAGATAATATTTATGTGGAAGCTAGTGATAAATGTGAGCTTGTAAATAATAGTATTGAGCATGACAGGAGCATGAGTGAAATTTACCATCCTATTGAGGGGTTTTTGGCCGAGGAGGAAGTTAAGGATTGTGATTGGGAGGAACTTGTTCCTCACAACCATTCTAATATCACTCTTTATGGTTGCACTTCATATCCATCTTTCAAATATAATCCCCTTAATATGGTTCCATCTTTTCCTCTCCTTTATCCTCCACCTTGTCTAAGCTCATTACCCTCTTATAATTCCATAAGAATGAAGGAGTTTGATTGGCGTCGATCACCTTCGCTTTGTGATAGTTTTGGAACAGATAAAGGTAGGCCTCCTGAAATTTCTAAGATGATTATTAATGATATTGTGCCTCTACCTTGTGATAATGTGGATAATGTCTCATCCTCCAAATCTCATGCTACAAAATTTGATGGACTTAAGACTCTGACATGGATTGATGTGTTTATGTATGATAATAGTTCCTCAAAAATGTATGATAAGTTCGTACGATCTCTTGGTGGGGTCTTTATCTATTGGTAAACAAGTTGTTATTCACAGTTATCTAAGTCGCATTCACAGGTTTATGATCGTCTCCTAAGAGCTTTGACTGCATCTTCTTAAGAATTACACTACAAAAGCATGCATGCATCAAGCTAATGATGTTAAACAAGCGCTTCTTGGGAGGCAACCCAAGTTACGTATGTATTTTTTTTCCGTTTTATTTAGGTAAAGAAAAAATGGACAAAAAAAAGAAAAAAAAAGGGGGGGGGAAAGAAAAAAAAGAAAAGGAAAAGGGGAAAATTTGTGAAGGTGCGGGGAAAGTGGAATGGCTTACTTGGGAGTGTTGATGCCCGAAGCTACGATGGTGTCTAATTGGGTTGACTTGTTTGTATTGAGCTGCCTTAAGTGTAAAAAGAACGTTAAAGGAAAAATTAGCATGGGTGGCATGGTTACATTAATACTTACCCATTTGGAAGTCACTATTCCTAGCACAGTTACTCCGGTGACGGGAGGTCAATTGCTTGATTTTGATACATTGGAGCGTACATTTATGCTTCAAGATTCAGTGACCCGTGGTTATTTTTTATGGAGACGTGGTCCGAAAGCTTCACCTTACTTACGATTGCCTCGTTCTACGGAGCAATCTATTCCTACCGGGCCAAGGACCATCGATTTTTATATATACCACGTGACCCACTTACTCTCTTAGAGCCGGGTGACAAAAGGGTAGCGAAGCAAGTTCTAGAAAGTGATGATAAGATGTTGGACGATGATGATATGGATGGTAGTGATGATGAAAATGCGACTGAGAGACCACCACCATCATCCACACATGCCTCTTCTTCTTCTAGGGAGTCCGATATGTGGAGGTTGGAGGTCGATGATTGGCGAGCGGAACAAGGGTTAGCTATGTGGGAAGTGCTAGAGTTATGTCGAGGTTTCGACAAGTTTTTTATCGGCTAGGCATTCCGACACATACACTTTCCCTTCGGAGCAATTCTATGCGGAGTTGGGAGCTGAGAAGAACAATATTAATAGTCGTCGAGAGGCACGTAGTGGCTCTCGTCAACCTTCTGAGATTCCTCTGATTCTTCATGATAGGTGATTTGTCCCCTCTTTCCTATTTTATTTTTGTCTTTGTCGCATTGAGGACATTGCTCGATTCAAGCATGGGGGAGGGACATTTCACTTTTGTATATATTTTTTCTCCAAAAAAAAAAAAATCCCGCTAAGTCGAAAACCCGAAAGGACGGCTTAGGCAAAAAAATGGGAGGCCTCGCTAGAATGAAAATCTCCAAGGGCAGACGTTCTAGGCAACATTGAGGCTGTGAGTGAAAAAAGTGAGCTAAAAATAATAAGAGCTAGGTTGAAAACCCGAAAGGGCGGCCTAGGCAAAATGAGGAATGAAAAAAAATGAAAAAAATGAATAAAGAGAAAAATGAATAAAGAGAAAAAGAAAAAAAGAGCCGCAAGAAAGAAAAGGGACCATAATATCCCGTACTATGGGCAAATAGTAAACATCATGGCGGTCGGCGACATAAGAAGACGGCGTTTGGAGGTAAGGGTAGGATTAGGATCATTTTTTGGCGTCGTAATTTTGTGTCGGAATTGGATTGTGTGTTGGGGATCGTTGGTTGCTGTGACCTTGTTTTTGGATATGCTTGTGAATTGATGTTTATTGATGTAGATATTATTGGCTTGTGGTTAGAGATTGTTTTTGAGCTCATGGGGGAGTCATACACTGACTTGACTCCTTGGTTTATCTTTTGGTGTTGACCATGCTAAGCTAGACGATTTCGGAGTAGGTAGTGAGGGCGATATAAGAAGGAAGTTATGAGTTAACCACTTGTGAGTGAGGGAGTTCGCTAGACCTTGCATTGATATCGTCTTATGCCTTTTGAGTTTACTCGAGGACGAGTAAAGGTTTAGCATGGGGGAATTTGTTAGTGCTATTTTTAGCACTACTTGTGAGTATATATCGTCATATTTATATTGTTTACGAATGGATTTTGGACGATATAGTGACATTCGAAGTGATTTCCAATGATCTCACATGGTTTGATTATATATGTGTTTTTTGATGACGCTTCTAGCTATTTTGAAGAGCCGAGAAATTCATGTATTATGCCCGGATTATAGTGGTGGTATACGTGTCAAATGCCGGGTTATATCGAGGATTGACTAAAGAAAAGAAGAAAAGAAAAGCAAAGAAAAATCAAAGAAGAAAGAATTGGGGTTTTGAAGTGCCGCTACTAGCGGATGACGAAGAGCAAAACTGCCGCTAGTAGAGGCTTCATCAGAATTCATGCAATTTGTGGAGCTTCCAAAGCGCCGCTAGTAGCGAAATGTGCCGCTACTAGCGAACAGCTACCCGTGCAATGACTCTTGATCTCCCCTCTATTCTATCCTACTTATATTAGATTGCTATTATTATTAGAAAGAACAATATATATATCATTCCTAGACTAGAAACATCAAACTTATGCAATTTCATTAGATTTATGCAATTCTAGTTTAATTATTCCAAGATTTTGAAGAAGACGGTTGTTCATCCTTTTGTTCATCAATCAAGACTAAGTTTCTCTAATTCTCTATTTTTTATCTTATTTGTTGATTGTTAGTTTGATTATGAGTTGTGAGTAGTTCTTTTATCTAGGGCTCGGTGAGCCGATAATATGGGTTATTGATGCTTTGATTTTAATCTCACTTTGTTGAATTATTGAATTCGGTTGTGCTTAATAATTGATTGATTAGTTTGAATTGCTAGGTTTGAGTCTAGATTATCATTACAACGAGAGTTGAATGTTTTCATATGAATCATGCCTAAAAGTTTATATCTTTATCGATTAATTTCTACTCAATTTTAATTACGACGAGAGTCGGGTTTTAATTTAGAGAGCCGAAACAAGATTTGAATTTTCACATGAGAATAGTGAATTGGAATAATTGGGACATGTTAGCATCGATTCTTAATGCGTCTAGTTTTGTTATTCGTGCCATGAGAATAGGATTTATAACATGCTAGATAGACTTTTTATGTCTCGACGGAGAATTTAAAGTATCGATTAAAATAGGAATGCTAGTCTCACCCAAGACGGTAATTTGACAAAGCTGTGTAACATTTTGATTGCATCGATTATCCATGTTAATGGTGAACCATTGCCCTAGGTCTTTTTAATTATTGATTTCATCTCGATTTATTACATCTAGTTTGTTAAAATTAGTTAGACAATCACCATTTTGAATTATTTGGCGTAGATAACTTGAGTAAAAAATTAGCTAGTACTTAATCATTCACCTCCCTGAGATCGACCTGTATGCTACAATACCCGTACGCTTGCGGTACTACAAAATAAAACGTAACAAAACTCGTCGAACCGATAAACACAATTGCAACGCAAAGGTTCAAAATTCTTATTCATAAACTTCATTTTCTATAACGAATACAAAGACTCATATTTATACTACTAGAATAAACTAATCTTAAGTATGGAAATAATATTATAGAATAATATAATTCCTAAATATCACTAGAAAATAAACTAATTAGATACTTATTTTAAATATATTCTTAAATATGGAAAAAGACTAACTATCGAAAATTCATACTAATGATTTCCTAAATAATTAATTAGATACTTATTATTTTCGGATCATCAATTTTGCTCTTTATATATGGAGTATGCATGTATTAGATTCACTATTACAACGTACGTATTCCCTCATTCAACTTCACTCTTCACATATTTATTTTCGACACTCTTCACACTTGAGGGGAATCTTCGATATTTATGACAATCTATACGAGATAATAATATATCCATATGAGATCTTGTTTGATTCGTCTTTCGGAGTACATTATTATTCATATCGAAATTCTATATTTTTTTTTTGCTAATATATAATGAAAAATATTAACAGTACAAATGCGCATTGGCAAACGTGAAAAAATAAATGTGAAGAGTGGAGTTGAATAGAGAGAGTACTAAAAAGCATAACGACTTTTTCATGCAAATAATATGAAAATTATACTCTAAGCATAACATTTTTTACCACAAATGATCTAATTATATCATATTTCTTTTTTTTGCAAGAAAATTAACTATTTATTCATTCATGAAGGAAATAAAGATAGGACTAGGCATTTTCTTGTCATCTTTAGGATTTGTATATAGAGGTCGTATATATATTAAGAAGAAGAGTAAGAGCAAGTACAATGGTGAGCTAGTACTTTCTAGCTAGAAATTGTGACATCATATTTTTAAGCTACAACCTTACACAATGGTTGAGCAAGTTTTTTAAGGCTGTTGAGTTTTACCCATCCAATTGAACAACCCTTTGATAACATGTTTGGAGAATGGATAGTTGAGGAAAGATGGTCAATCCCCTCATCTTCATTGGGCCATCCAATTAGTGTGGGGCCGATTACAATTTCGATCTCATATATATATAATGCTAAGTTTAGTGGTGGAATAATGTTTCGCAAACTACGTTGTTAGTTGTTGAGTTGGCAACAACTGTATTAACTGCAAATCATTATTACATCATACGGACACGGTTTTTAAAGCAAATATCAAATTTTGTTTAAAAAAATTACTCCGTAGTTAGTTTAAGATAATTATTAAAATTAAAAGAATAAAATAGTGAAGGGCAAAGTTGGAAAAACAAAAACAAAAAGATGCGGTATTTAGTACTCACTTTGGGGCGCTGGCGGTATTTAGTACTCACTTTGGGGCGCTGGCGGTACTTAGTAAACATCTTTGTAACAACACAAATTATCCGTCGTAAGTGTGCGACAGGTCAAAATACTACCCATGTGGATAGATAAGACAAAAGCAAAATGGCTACCCATGTTTTGTCTTATCTACCACATGGGTAATATTTGACCCGTCGCAGGCAAGACTTGCCGTTGTAACAAAAGGACATCATTTTCTTACTTTCACTTTAGTCGGCTACAAACCTCTCTTATCTCTAAGACAAACCTAATACTGAATTTGAATTAGAAGTAGTGTACATACATTACAAGTAGACTAGCTAGGAGTTGATTAGTAATGATATTATTAGATTATTGCTTAGGGTAAGTCAAAAGGAGGATGTGGATTTAGATGTGGATTTTTAAAACGAGTAGCCCAAATCATAGGCGTGGGACGAGGGACGTGGGAACACTCAAGTTCGCAGTAATAATTGTGTAAATGTGAAATGGAATAGTATACGGATTAGGAGTAGTATAAAATGACCACATTTTTCCACAAGCCTCATCCCCACACTCGAAGCTTACAAATTCCACGAACAATTATTAATCGGACTTCATTTATAGGTATGTTTCTTAACTTCTTCATTAATTGCATACGGACAGTGACGGATCTAGACCAAGGCGGTATACGCTATAGTCCAAGTAACTTTATGGAATAATTACAATTTGTGTATGATGCTTATCATTGTGATAGAGTAGAGGAGTTGGTAACATGAGTGTTTGGTGTGTTAATGGGGAGTAGGAGGTCAGGATTCTGAAACAGAATCAGTGCAAATTGAGTATATAATTTTTTTGATTTTTCTTCTCTAGTGGTTTTTGTTTTCCTTTTTTTGGGTTCGTCCCTCTCCTTAGCACCAAAAAAAAAATTCAATAGTTCATTAAATACGTAATTAAATTGTACTACTCCGTATCTCATCTCTTATTTTTTTCGGAGAAAGTAACAATTTAGATGGACATAACCCATAACAATTTCATATTTTTTGAAAAATTATTTTAATACACAACCGAGTAATTATTAGGTTGTGTTTAAAAACAAATTTTCAATTTTTAAGATGAAAATCTTCTTTTATTTACTAATGAATCATTTTTAATTACTATGGAACTTGTACCATAATTAAATTGTAATTATCATTCTTCATATATATAAGAATAAGAATATTTTTTTTAATATTTACTCATGTACTTTTAGAAAATGGTCACAACTCACAAGTCACAACCTATTACACTTTCCATCTCGATTATTTGTTTACTTTTATATTATTTCTGAAAATTATTTTAATAAAGTTAAACAACTAACCGAGAGACGGAGGGATGAGAGGCTAAAGTCGTATGCCTCAAATTACAATTTATAATCACTTATAACCAACAAACTAAAACAATAGTATAATGGAAATAAGGGTCGAACCCACAGAGAATCGGTTTAATTATAACCGTGTACTAACATAGAACGATAAATAACTAATTAATTAAACAATAAGAAATGGAGGTTTTGGATGATTATCTAACAATAAATCTAATAAAGATGAAAACTTTAACTAAATCAAATGATAAAAAGGTCTCGGTCAAGAACAAATCCACAACTTAATCACAATTGATTACCGAAATCCGGTTCAAATTATTATTCTTGACTACTTTATCGTGAATCGTAGATTCTAATCCTCCTTATGAATAACTAATTAAAACGTATCTCGTTCATAATTAGATCTAACTGTTAAACAACCTAAACAATCCAGTTCTAGATTTAATTCAACAGCAGCATTAATAAATAAAGAATTCGATAAAGAGATAAATAAACACATACAATCCAGTTGTGCTATAAATCTATGATAATTGCTCCTAAGTCTTAATATCAACGAATCTCGTTCAATAATTAAGTCTTAGATGTTACTCAGGTCAAGTTAATCAACAAATCTTGTTCAATTAACAAGACTAACAATAGAACGATGAAATAGAAAACTAGTTGATCACTCTAGAAATCAATAACAACATTCATATAATCAAACTGAGCAATTAATCAATAATCAAGAATAAAGATAAGAACTTTCAAACTCACAATCGATAATTAAGCGTTTCAATGTCTTGAACCGAGAAAAGAAAATTAGTTACACATCATCTTGAAAAAAACTAGGGTAACGTTAAACTTGAATAATGGAATAATTAATTAAAACTCGTTCTAATAATCTATACTTGTAGACACCCACATTTTGACCGCCAGGTGTCTATAGCAGTTTTCGACAAACACCCGATGATGATCGGACGCAAACGTGCTTTAAATACTCAGAAACGGGCTCAAAATCATTGGCATTTGGCTTGGGCTCATTATAGAGTACATATCTCACAAAACCAACCTCAAAATCAGGCCCAGTGGGTCGTTTCGAGTCAAATAAGACTAACTTGGGTCGATTCCGACACCAGGGGTAAAACCGTCTTTTTACGACCGAGTCAAAACCCGGTCAAAGATTTTCCCGGGACACGTGAGTCAGCCGTGACACCTCACACGGCTGATTCCTACTTTAATCCTACAAAAAAATCAGCTTCACAAAATATTAAACAAATCCGTTTAAGGATGGAATTCGATCTCAAGTAGGAATCCTATCCGAAAACCGATTCAGACACCCGACCGAGTGCAAACACTCGGCCGAACAGCATATTCCAGCCGTGTTCCCTTTCTTCCTTGACAAGAAAGCGGAATTCCCATGCCTTACAGCTTCCTATATTTCCTATCTCTAGCGATAGTTCAAACTCTCCTAGCCAAGGTCGGGAATTCCCTATAAATAGCCCCTTGCACACACACTTTTACACATCAATTATTATCAACAACATCAATTAGCATCTACAATATACATTCATCATCAATTAACATCTACATTCATTCATTATCAATCATCAATCATCTACAACATCAACTCTCATACACACACACATAAAATTTAGCATCGAGAAACCGATATTACAAACCCGAAGGAAACCGGCCCGATACCCGACACCCTTCACACGTCACGCCCAAACCGAGCCACCATAACTCACCGACATCCACTCGACGCTCTTGTGCCTAAGCCACGTCCCGACGAGCCCCGATCCGAGTAAACATAAGCATGTAGGTTGAGGGTGCAACAAAACCCGATTTCTCTTCTTCTT
Organism: Agrostemma githago; assembly: GCA_958450325.1. Classification (NCBI taxonomy): domain Eukaryota; kingdom Viridiplantae; phylum Streptophyta; class Magnoliopsida; order Caryophyllales; family Caryophyllaceae; genus Agrostemma; species Agrostemma githago. The sequence goes on along the minus strand of OY288254.1, from coordinate 10,659,729 downwards.
CTCTCTTCCTCCTCGTTCGTCGTTTTTTTTATGGGTCGGTCGTCGTTTATTTTATTTTCTAATATCGATACTATTAAAAACTATTTTCATACAACAACATTCTTAAAAATATGATATCGATTTTCTATAATCGAATATTGTATCGAAAAGAATTATATTAAAATCTCGACGATATTAAAAATCGTTACATCTTTTTTTCGTTCAAATTCTTTTTTACAAAACCCTTTTCTAAAAATCATTCCGAATACTCGATATCGATTTCATAATCGAATATCGAGTACGACGAATATCGAAAACATAAATCGAGTATAAATTAATTCATATTTGTACGCGAATTATCAAAATTAACAATTTTCGAACAACGAGCAAAACCGGGACAAACCCGCACGCGAGTCGCGCCCCACCTAGGCGACTCGCGCACGGGCCTGAAACCCGAGTCCTCTTTTAGCTTTTTTTCGTTTGTTTTATTTTATTATTCTACGAAACGATTTCAAAATTTATATCTTTTCTAAAACTATTCGAAATATTTGATATTAATTTCGTAGTCAATTATCGAATATAACGAATATCGAAAATATTAAGTCGAGTACGAATTATGCAATATTCGTACGCGGTTTAATAAAAGCATCGAATTTTCAAAAAACCGCTTTCGAAATCAGCCCGACACGCGACTCGCCGGCATCCCGGGCGAGCCGCGCGGCCGACTGCCACGACGCGCCTTTATCGTTTTTTTATTATTTTTCGAACTTCGTTTTTTATACAAAACAGCGTTTTTAGCAATATTTTCCAGATTTCGATTAATATTTATTTTTTTCGATCTCGTATATTTATTTGCTATATTATTATTTACAAATCGATACTAACTCGTTTGTTCATCTTTTGTAGCAAATTCATCTTTATTTCATTATTTGTTTTATTATACTAAAACGAATTTCACATGCTAAATTCAACTTTGACGTTAAATTTATCATGCATTAAACCGACTTAGCAACCCATTCAATTCCTCGCATGTTTAGGAAAACAATGTTTGCATATCATTCATCGTATTACTAACGCGCGTATTCAAAAATCAAACGATATCCTAGTAGAGGCCGCTAATGTGCGGGCGGGGTTGGGTGTTCTTAGTGAACTTCCCAACACGTACCCTCACCCCTTACTCAGAACCGTGGTTTCCGGATGTCCGAATCCATTGGCAACGAGAGTCATTCAATATACGATTAACCGCTCAAGTCGGCATCTATATCGATATGCAAAGGGACGAGCCCAATAAACTCTGACATCGGAACTGGGCCGTATTTTGTATACGGCCCACTACGACATAGAGTGGGCTCGAACGGTTCCGAATAACCATAAAATTCGGTGGCGACTCCAACTTCGATTTAAATTTCCATTTGACCATCTCATGGAGATTCATTCGCCTCCCCAAACCCGCGCGTGGCCGCGTCGGGGTGGACCTATGTCATGTCCACAATTTGGCGACTCCGCTGGGGATAGCTGATACGTTACTGACCTTCAGCATCCTCAGGGTGAGGCTCGAATAGAAATCGTTTGACTAGTACAATACGCGTTTTAGTTTTACGGTTCATGCATAACCCCATATTTTCCCGGGCCGGTACTGGTGACCGACGTCCCACTATACTATCGATGTAGTCCAAATTGGATATGTCGAAGGTGTCCATTAGCCGATTCGTATGGGTTTTACGGCAGGTTCTAAGCTCAACTCGACTTAGGAAGTCCGCCCCGATTCTCGATAGGCTGTGTACACTGGTATAGACCCTTTCAGACTGACCGAGATTTAGAATTAGAGCATACATGGCGTCGTTATACTGCTTCCATGACTACGTGCTACCTGATTTACAAGTCGTTTTTCAAAAACCGTCTTTTTTCAAAAATTGCATCCTTTTCAAAATATCCAATTTTCAAAACCCGGGACATATACCGAATTTAGGATCCACGATTTTGCTCAAAATAGCCTATTTTTAGCAGGTATTACGCCCATTTCAAAACTCGAAAATATTTTCGAAACTTTTCAAAACCGTCCCCGGTCCGCCTTTCCGTTTTCTTTCTCGAAAAAGGGCCGGTTCTCCGAATTTTTCTTTCGGGCTTTTCAAAAAAAAATCAAATTTCAAAACCTTCATCTTCTTAGGACTTCCCGTATTTAGCAGTGTCGGGTCGTGTCGTAAGTCGTCGAGGTCTCTAGCGTCGAAACTCCGTCGATCTTATATCACGGATTTCTTCCCTATCCCAGTCCGCCTTATTATACTAAGGCAAGGCCCACCTACGTAGGACATACTCCGACAAAGGTTGGCCCGTTTACGCAAATCGAGTCTAGAAGTCTGGGGAACGTCTCACGTGAACCTCTTTTCGAACAGGGCCCAGCCCACACAGCTGGATCCTAAAGGAGGCCCACCTTTCACGAGTCGCCCGTCTAAGTGTCTTTTCCGAGTCGACCTTTTACAAGGCATAGCCCTATAACAAAAGGTTTGTGACCCTTACGTCTAAGGGTCACTCGTCCGACACTCGAGTCTTAACCAAATTATCGATCCCACTTGGGGGCTACCCTTCAGCAGAGCGATCAATCACGGTTGCTCTAAGGGTCATGTCTTACACGTGTCTCGCGTACCCCACTTTCGAGCCACTTAGATGTCACACCATCTGAGTCCTACCAGAGTCTTTAGCCTCACTTGGGGGCTATTCTCCGACAGAGCGATTAATCACGGTCACTCCGAGGATCATACCCTACACATTTGTCTTAGGAGAGTCTAACCCGAGTCAAACTGGAGTCGTCTCTCCTCCCGCGCTATTTCCTATGCCTTGGTGAATTTGAGTTTCGAATCAACTTTCCTGATTACGCGGTGTACTTACAGACAGGCCACCTCACACCCGAACCATGACTAAGGACGCTATCGATCAACTGAACACCGCTTTGGCCAAGATCCAAGAACAACTCGACCAAATCAGGAGTGACCAGATCACCATTGTTACCCGGGTTAGTGCCATAGAGCAGGATAGGCCGGATGATGAAGACGAAACTAAGGGCCCATTAGCCGAACTGACTAGCGCGGTCCTTAAGCTACAAGAGCAGGTCCACTTATCGACCCACAACTCGATACATACGGAAAATGCTCGTTTCTATTCACCTTTGACTGACGAGCTGCCCGCTAACCTCAACCTGACGGGCCTACCAATGTTCGACGGAACTGAAGACCCGGTAGTACATATCCGGGCTTTCAAAGAATTCATGGCCATTAAAGGAGTGAAATCAACCATGTTCAAGCACCTGTTTGCTTCCTCCCTCGAGAAGCACCCGAAAGCCTGGTACTACAGGCTTGACCCCAAGAAGTACAAGACTTGGGATGACGTGGCGACGGAATTCGCTCGGAATTATGCCGATAATACCGAGATCCAGACCACGATGTGTACTTTGGAAATCATGGCCCAAGAGCCCAAGGAAGGTTTCACCAAGTACCTTCAAAGGTGGAGGGCCGAAAGTGTGAAGTTGGTAGACAAGCCCAACGAGAAGACACTAGTGGAGGCATTCATCAACAACGTCCTACCTTCTTACCGCGTCCATCTTAGGTACGCCGGCATTTCGAACTTTACGATGCTAACCGAAATGGGCATTAGGATTGAAGACGATCTTCGACATAATGAAGATTTGGGTGAAGCTTCTACTGAAGGCTATACTAGGCATCAGCTTGAGTCCTTAGAAGCTGAATTGACAACATCATCCGAGAGTCCAGATTTGATTTAAGTCTGAGTCTGAGTCCGAGTCTAGGATGTGCTATTTCTTCCAAAGTCAAAGTCAAAGTCAGAGTCAGAGTCTTTTGCATTCTGTCCTCTTTTTCAAAATTCAATAAAATCAGCTTTCAATATTCTTGCTCATATATACTTTCCTTATGTGTTTCCGAGAACATGATGAACACCGTCATACACTGTGAGCACATGCACGTGACTATTACAGGCACATCTATAATGACTGCAGGAAATCGAGACCCGTGTTTTCCTTTACCTGTTCCATGTCTGACATAGGAAGCCACAAAACTACACTTAGCAGGAGCGGTATCGAATCCAATGACGAATCTAGGTAGTCTCCTAGTTTGGGTTCAAGACGGGAGGCAAGCCCATTTCCCACAATAAACACCCCTCCGACAAGATCAACCATACCTACCTACGGTGTTAGTCTGACCAACAAAAAAAAAAGACAAAAAACTGGACAAAAAAAAAATCAAAAAGTCCGAGGAAAAAAGCAAAAGGCCAAAACAAAAAAGCAGGTCATCATCAAAAAAGGGCATCCACGACCAGAACGGTCAACACAAATGAAGATCCCATGACCGGGGCTAAGAGGTCAACCAACAAAAAATATTCAAGTGCCCATGACCGTGGTCAACGGTCCACTCAAGATCAATACTCATACCATCCAATAAGGGAGAAACAATCAAGCTGGTCAACTAACACCACATTTAGCCTTCCCACATTACAACCCTCAAGACCTTCCCGAGACCCAGGCTAAAGACAGCCCGGAATTTTGAGGATTCAAGCTCCATAGGATACCCCTAACCATAGGGCCAGACATGGAAACCAGATCCCGCATCATCAAACATATATATCCCGATCAAAGTTCGAGCCATTTTACTCGGCTTCCCCCTTTATATAACAAAATTCACAATCACCATATGCAAACCCGAGATCAAAACTCGTCAAAGACCCGAGATCAAAACTCGTCAAAGACCCGAGAGCAAAACTCGTCAAATCCCTTACCTAATCATACACAATCCCGAGAGCAAAACTCGTTAAAATCCCCGAGAGCAAAACTCGTTAAAATCCCCGAGAGCAAAACTCGTTAAAATCCCTGAGAGCAAAACTCATCAAATCCCTAAGAGCAGAACTCGTTAAAACCCCCGAGTGCAAAACTCGTTAAAATCCCCGAGAGCAAATTAAAACTCGTTAAAATCTCATCCAAATTCCTCTCATCCAAACCAGTTACCAACCCCAAACACGGGAATTTAACTTGCAGTCGGCATAGAACATGCTCAAATAGTGCACACCACCTCTGGGGGCTACCTCAGAGAACGCTCACAGTCACAGGATCAATATCCTAACCATTCTAGCCCTTTGATCAAGACATCACTGGGAATGCACCTAGCCTACACCATTGCTATGGCTAGTTACACATGAAGCCCTATTAGACTAGGCATCATAATATATCTTCCGACACTGAACTACGGCATGGTTTGATTTCACTATACGTGAATACGTAGGCAGCCTTTCAACAGAGGCACAACCACCCACATTGACACACATTCAAAAAGCGCCATCATTCCGGTCACGACACCGTCATGTTCTTAACAGCTAGCTCTGTCGTCCTGGTGGCTTCTCTTAGGCAGAAAGCCTCCATCCACTCACAAAATCCAGATAAAATTCAAAAAATCTAGCCTCCTTTCTATAGTGTGTCCTAGTACTCGGCTCAATCGAAGACAAGAATCTGTCAGGACTCGAGGCAATACCCACTTTGGAAATGTACCCTAACATCAAAAATTCAGGAGAGCACTAGACTACAACAGTCTCATTACAGACTACTGCAACCCCGTATAGCATATCTATCCCACTTCGATGTTCGACCATGTTGCCACTCGTCTAGGCTACGGAATAGCGCAACTTAAGAGTCTTGTTAGGTGGCCCACCCCCATACCGAGTCACGGTCCAATCCCTCGAGAGTCCAGTCGTGTCTGTCAACTCGTCCGGTCACGCCCAGCGTCGAGTCTGTCGATAGGTCTCTCTCTTCAAATTCTTTTTTTTAAAATCTGCAAAACTTAGCCATTTGAGAAAACCCTTTTCGACAAGGTCAAATTTCGGTCTATTTAAATTGCAAATTTCTTTTCTACCCATTTCAGTTTTGAAAACCTATTTCCTAGCACGTAAGTTGTTTTCAGAAACTTCGATTTCAAAACTAAGCAAAAATCATTTTTATTCCCCAGCGCGAGTCATATTTGTTTCACCTACATGTTGCATGCAAAATTTTATGTAACTTGTACAGGTACAATTCAAGACCGCGCAATTCACATAACTCCCCAGCGGCATAGACTTATACGACAAGTCCGATTCCCCACGGAGTTATCATCGTCAACTCAGGTACATTTCTAGTCTCCGGCCGGCGGGCCCTTTACGCAGGTCTAATGGACCTTAAACGACCCGACCGGAAGTCTGCCAGGTCTTAATCTTTGATTGGCCTGGTAGCTACTCTGACTTTCGCCTTGTCCAAGCCTCAGTCAGAGTGGGGGCTCTGTAGACACCCACATTTTGACCGCCAGGTGTCTATAGCAGTTTTCGACAAACACCCGATGATGATCGGACGCAAACGTGCTTTAAATACTCAGAAACGGGCTCAAAATCATTGGCATTTGGCTTGGGCTCATTATAGAGTACATATCTCACAAAACCAACCTCAAAATCAGGCCCAGTGGGTCGTTTCGAGTCAAATAAGACTAACTTGGGTCGATTCCGACACCAGGGGTAAAACCGTCTTTTTACGACCGAGTCAAAACCCGGTCAAAGATTTTCCCGGGACACGTGAGTCAGCCGTGACACCTCACACGGCTGATTCCTACTTTAATCCTACAAAAAAATCAGCTTCACAAAATATTAAACAAATCCGTTTAAGGATGGAATTCGATCTCAAGTAGGAATCCTATCCGAAAACCGATTCAGACACCCGACCGAGTGCAAACACTCGGCCGAACAGCATATTCCAGCCGTGTTCCCTTTCTTCCTTGACAAGAAAGCGGAATTCCCATGCCTTACAGCTTCCTATATTTCCTATCTCTAGCGGTAGTTCAAACTCTCCTAGCCAAGGTCGGGAATTCCCTATAAATAGCCCCTTGCACACACACTTTTACACATCAATTATTATCAACAACATCAATTAGCATCTACAATATACATTCATCATCAATTAACATCTACATTCATTCATTATCAATCATCAATCATCCACAACATCAACTCTCATACACACACACATAAATTTTAGCATCGAGAAACCGATATTACAAACCCGAAGGAAACCGGCCCGATACCCGACACCCTTCACACGTCACACCCAAACCGAGCCACCATAACTCACCGACATCCACTCGACGCTCTTGTGCCTAAGCCACGTCCCGACGAGCCCCGATCCGAGTAAACAGAAGCATGTAGGTTGAGGGTGTAACAAAACCCGATTTCTCTTCTTCTTCTCTCTTCCTCCTCGTCCGTCTTATTAAACCCTCAGCATGTAGGTTGAGGGTGTAACTGCCACGACGCGCCTTTATCGTTTTTTTATTATTTTTTGAACTTCGTTTTTTATACAAAACAGCGTTTTTAGCAATATTTTCCAGATTTCGATTAATATTTATTTTTTTCGATCTCGTATATTTATTTGCTATATTATTATTTACAAATCGATACTAGCTCGTTTGTTCATTTTTTGTAGCAAATTCATCTTTATTTCATCATTTGTTTTATTATACTAAAACGAATTTCACATGCTAAATTCAACTTTGACGTTAAATTTTTCATGCATTAAACCGACTTAGCAACCCATTCAATTCCTCGCATGTTTAGGAAAACAATGTTTGCATATCATTCATCGTATTACTAACGCGCGTATTCAAAAATCAAACGATATCCTAGTAGAGGCCGCTAATGTGCGGGCGGGGTTGGGTGTTCTTAGTGAACTTCCCAACACGTACCCTCACCCCTTACTCAGAACCGTGGTTTCCGGATGTCCGAATCCATTGGCAACGAGAGTCATTCAATATACGATTAACCGCTCAAGTCGGCATCTATATCGATATGCAAAGGGACGAGCCCAATAAACTCTGACATCGGAACTGGGCCGTATTTTGTATACGGCCCACTACGACATTGAGTGGGCTCGAACGGTTCCGAATAACCATAAAATTCGGTGGCGACTCCAACTTCGATTTAAATTTCCATTTGACCATCTCATGGAGATTCATTCGCCTCCCCAAACCCGCGCGTGGCCGCGTCGGGGTGGACCTATGTCATGTCCACAATACTCAATAGTAGTCTAATACTAGTAAATAATTAAGGTAAGTCTATTACTTACCAAACTCTAGTAATAAAGTAAGATAAAATAAAATAATAATAATAATAATATACTCCCTCAGATTCACAAAGATGTTCCCCTTTGTTTAATATATGTGAGGTATATTAATCAAAGGGGAAGATCTTTGTGAATCAGAGGGAGTATTAATTAATAAGCTGACACAGAATCTAAGGCGACTTAAATTCCTTCTTCAATTTCCGAGCTGTGCGAGACGGTCGGTTCTTCGGCTTCGGTTGGGCTTTTTCTTCTAGATCTTTGTCTTGGGGCCGAATCAACTACAGAATCATGTCGTACTCCAAAATCCTCAAATTAGCTCATATAATAACCCCACGGACATTACACAAATACGACAGAATAACACCAAATTAGTCAACCAAATTACACCTAAATCATCGTTATAACCATGACTAAATATGGCCCTTCAAATATCCTCACGCTTGAACCTTTACTCGTCCTCGAGTAAAACTCGAAGAACACAATAAAAACAACCATCACTAGTCCAAAACGCGCGGGAAAAACATTACACACAACGACCCTCGCTCGTCATCTTCTAACTCCCTCAAAATATACATCAAAACAATGCAAGAGCAATTCCACACAAAAATTGAATATCAAACCAATTGCTCAAGTGCATCAACACAACACAACGTCAAACTATTATCATCGGCTTAACTCATCAAAACAAAGGACATTAGCAAATAAAGATAAGCTAATACCAACATCTAACGCCCCTTATTTCTCCAATCCTAAATGGATCACATGTGCTACAAATGTCACCGGTGATAAAAGATGTATGCCACAAAATTACATAACCCGCACATTTGATCAATCCTAAACGCCTCTAATAGTTCAACACACCAAATAAACATCACCAATCGCATAAAATATAGTGCTACGACTACATCACCTTTGCCAACTATCCTACCCGATCGACCTTCTATGTCACCCTTCTTATGACGCCAACACCAAGAAATGGAGAAGGTAATTGTGAGTTTTTTTCCTAATTCCCTCATTTTGCCTAGAGCGTCTGCCCTTGCGGATTTTCACTCTAGCTTTCATTTTTTTTTCTCACACTACTCTCGTGGCACGCAACTTGATTTTTCTTTTTACCCGGAGCGTCCTTTCGGGTTTTCACTCCGTCCTCGGCCACATCTCCCATTCTTGCCTAGGCGCCCTTTCGGGTTTTCACCTAGCCGGGTTTTTTTTTTTCATTCAATCTATTTTTTTTCTTGATTTTTTTTCCTTTTCTATCATCATTTTTTTTTGAAAAATTACAACATGAATGACGGTTACAAGATGAGAAATATATAAATCCTTCCCCACGCTTATTTCGAGCATTGTCCTCAATGTGAGACCAAGGACAGTAATATAAACAATAAACGGGAAAAATGATCTTCAACACCGATAAACAACTCGTCGTAACTCGTACCAGGGCAAATTTCTATAATCAGTCAAACTTTCGTCTCACATGCAACCTCACTAACTCTCGTAACTCTCAACCCCTAACTCTCGAGACAAAAAAACACCGGCGCCACCAAACAAAGATAACACTAGTAGTCAACACAAGCCAACTTCACCCCTAAAACAACAATAAATTTGGCCAAACGCAACTCACACCCACTACAAAACTTGACCAAATCGGTATAATCCAAACTGACTCCATGGCTAAGTCAAACGAGCAACAGCAACAGCAACAAACCCAACTCCCACAAATTCCATACCAAAGCAATTCAGCACAATTGAAACCGTATAAACATACAATTCAACGGATATCAACAGAAATCATATGAAGATAGATATGGAAAGACAGATTCCATACCCACAACCAGTGAGATAAATCTGACTCACGGTGGACTTATTTTCGACCCATCCGACGCACCTTGATGGATTCAGACAGAACTCCCTCACGCCCCATTCTGACCAAATATTCCCGACTCGGGTCGATTAATTGTCCCCGACGTTTTCAATTCGAGTTCCGTTCATGGAACCTAGATACAAAGCAAATCAACTTACCCCCAATTTCTAGAGTTTAAATGGAAAATTCGAATTGGGTAGTAAGTTGATGAGACGAAAGAAGTTTGTGAATGAGAAACGGAAGAAAGTGGAGAGGATATGGGTTGAAAGTGAATTGAATTTTTGATTAGGAAGGTAGAAGGAGAAGAATGTTAAAGGTAGAAGATGATGGAGAAAAGATTGAAGGAGGAAAAGAAAAGGATGAAGGGGAAATAGGAAGAAGAAGGTATGTAACTTTTTTTTTCAACCAGAAAAACAGACCTATAGGTTGATTGAGGCGCGCGACCCGCATGGAGCCTCCGCGACTTGCCCCAATCGCTGGATGTTCGTACTCCAAAACGAATTTCTTCAATTTGTCTTCGGTTTGTAGTGGTCCGCCATGGTAGTCGCAAGGATTCCTGAAAAAATTATCTCTCTCGTTCCTACAAGTACTAAAAATTAGAAAAATACTTACAATTAAAATTATAAATTATAAATATAAACGACTCTACGAAAAATATGAAAAACGATTATTAATCTAATAACGAAACACGACCCTTAATAAATTACAAAAAAATAAAAAATATGCAAGATACGGGTTGCCTCCCGGAAGCGCTTTTGTTTAATGTCGTTCGCTCGACTTCTTGCAGAAAATTGACCCGAATTAATAGTACTAAATTACTTACCTCAACCGACAATCAAGCAATCGAGTGAAGTGAATGCTACATTAGGCGCGGAACAACTCAATGCCCTTAGCAATCGATCAAAAATACTCGCAAATAGATTAGAATAGTGACGATAAGAGATAAAAATCAATTGACACCAGCTATAAATAAGCACATCATAATAATCATGCAATGAACATCTTTCCGACCCTCTATGCTCAAAAAATGAATTAAAATCAATATACTCCTCTTTATAAGATGGATTTTTCGTAGGTACGGTCAAATAGGCTTGAGGATGAATATAAAACTTTCCCGGAATTAACACCAATGAAGACTCGAATGGTATCGATGGTGGTCCTTCATTGTGAATATTAAATTCAATATTCATGCCCTCTATTTCTTCCACCTTTTCATCGCCGTTCATGCTCATTAATTCACTTCTCTTAGGGAAATCGTCTTTCGACTCATCAAAAACAACTATATCCTCTTCTCCTACTCCGACTTCCATAGTCTCCTCAATGGTCACACTTATTTCCTCTTGCTCATTCTCAACAATCATAACTAGAGAATCCTCCAAGACTGAAACATCACTCGTATCATTGTGACTTAAGGAATCTTCCATAATGCGTGTTTCGTCAGTGCAAGAGTAGTCAATATGTGTAGAAACTGTGGAGGAGGGTGGGGAGTATATCCAATCATCATAGTCATCTTCCTCGTCATCCCAAAAACCATCATCACTATCAACATCACACTCTTTATAAGAGTGACATACCAAATCGGGTTTAAGGAGGAGAGTGTCATTAAACTCTATGTTCTTACTAACTCTAGACTCCTTAAAATTAAGAGAAAACTCATCTTGTGCCTCTAGTCTATCATTAGATTCTGTTATTTGCACTAAAGGACTCTGAAGGTTCTCGATACTAGCATTGTTCTCTTGCTCGTATTGAGCCATACTAGCTCGAATGGTCGCTTAAGCAGTAATCAAGTCTCTAATCATGTCTTCCGTGGATATACGAGAATCATGTTGGGTGTTCAAATTTTTATTGAGACTCATTGAAGGTGTCCTAGAGCGTGAGTTTGCCAACTCCCATTCTTCAGTGTCGTGAGCCAAGTACATGAAAAGTTCCCACTTCTCCTCATAACTAAGTCCATCAACGAATCTCCCCTCAGTTAAAGAATCAACATGCATCAAAGTTTCATCATTAAACCCATTGTATACCACATGGCAGAGTTCCCAAATTTGATATCGGTGACGACATCTACAGACATACTCACTCAATCTATCAAAATATTTGTAAAACAGTTCATGCTCATATTGAGGAAAATATTTAGTTGCCATCTATCGGAAAAAACTAAGACTCACTAAAAACACTCAACAAAAATTAAGACTAAACTAGATTCTAAAAAAATAACGATTAAAAAAAACTAACTAATTAAAAATCTCTACACTAACACACAAAAATAATTAACGTCAATTCCCCGGCAACGGCGCCAAAATTTGACAGGCTAAAGTCGTATGCCTCAAATTACAATTTATAATCACTTATAACCAACAAACTAAAACAATAGTATAATGGAAATAAGGGTCGAACCCACAGAGAATCGGTTTAATTATAACCGTGTACTAACATAGAACGATAAATAACTAATTAATTAAACAATAAGAAATGGAGGTTTTGGATGATTATCTAACAATAAATCTAATAAAGATGAAAACTTTAACTAAATCAAATGATAAAAAGGTCTCGGTCAAGAACAAATCCACAACTTAATCACAATTGATCATCGAAATCCGGTTCAAATTATTATTCTTGACTACTTTATCGTGAATCGTAGATTCTAATCCTCCTTATGAATAACTAATTAAAACGTATTCCGTTCTTAATTAGATCTAACTGTTAAACAACCTAAACAATCCAGTTCTAGATTTAATTCAACAGCAGCATTAATAAATAGAGAATTCGATAAAGAGATAAATAAACACATACAATCCAATTGTGCTATAAATCTATGATAATTGCTCCTAAGTCTTAATATCAACGAATCCCGTTCAATAATTAAGTCTTAGATGTTACTCAGGTTAAGTTAATCAACAAATCTTGTTCAATTAACAAGACTAACAATAGAACGATGAAATAGAAAACTAATTGATCACTCTAGAAATCAATAACAACATTCATATAATCAAACTGAGCAATTAATCAATAATCAAGAATAAAGATAAGAACTTTCAAACTCACAATCGATAATTAAGCGTTTCAATGTCTTGAACCGAGAAAAGAAAATTATTTACACATCGTCTTGAAAAAAACTAGGGTAACGTTAAACTTGAATAATGGAATAATTAATTAAAACTCGTTCTAATAATCTATACTAAATAGTAGTCTAATACTAGTAAATAATTAAGGTAAGTCTATTACTTACCAAATAAGATAAAATAAAATAATAATAATAATAATAATAATAATAATAATATATTAATTAATAAGCTGACACGGGATCTAAGGCGACTTAAATTCCTTCTTCAATTTCTGAGCTGTGCGAGACGGTCGGTTCTTCGGCTTCGGTTGGGCTTTTTCTTCTAGATCTTTGTCTTGGGCCGAATCAACTAAAGAAGCATGTCGTACTCCAAAATCCTCAAATTAGCTCATATAATAACCCCACGGACATTACACAAATACGACAGAATAACACCAAATTAGTCAACCAAATTACACCTAAATCATCGTTATAACCATGACTAAATATGGCACATCAAGGGAGTATAATTCACTCGGGAAAAAAAATAATTTTGTACGATAAAACCACAAATGTTAATTTAGCCCTAGTTAGTCTGGATTCCTGAATCCGCCCCTGCATACGGACATTTATTGTTATGCAAAACTTATTGGAGACGGTTCACATAAAAGAACGGTTATTAATTTACTTTTTTGGTAGGAGATGATGTCTCAATTGATTTAGTATGAAATGTTAATTTATAAACTGATTTACTCTTATAACTAGAAAATTTACTTTCAATGGTTTAAGGGTTCTTTTGGCATCCCACTACGTACTCCGCTAAAGTTGGGCTACTTTCTAGGCTTATCTTTTCTAGCCAATTTTTATTACTTGACATGTCGTCAATTTAAAGGGAGACTTACTTCACCCATAATTTATCGTTTTGTAAATCATAGAGACAAAGATTCATCATCATTTATTATTCTCTTAAATACTCCGTAAGATCCTCCGGACTCACCACCCACATCCACCACCAACAATATAAACTACCTTCTGCCAGGATGTTACCAACGCTCCACTTTGCCGGTGAAGCTCCCCGCACACCACCCTCAAGGCCTCAACCCATCACACAACCACTACTCCCAAAATGAACGACACACCGACACAAGTGAAACCCACCACCCTCCTCCCCATCCCAAAATAAGGGACACACCTTGTATATAGTTAACCTAGAATAATACCCAAAACTCAATTCAATCGATTAAACTCAACTCAACTCAACATAACCGAACTTGAATGTATCTGAATCGATGACAACCAAACCGATTGACCTAATTTAAAAATACTTATTTTCTCATAAAAACATCCAAATTTGAGAATTTTTTATTTGATTATGTATTCATTGATGGTACTTTGACTTACTCGTATTACATAAAATTTGGAAAGTATTACTCCCTCTCATCCAAACGAAATTTTACGGTTACTATAAACGAAGTTTGATTGGATGAAAGGGGTAATTATGTCAAGTTTTTAATCTTCAACACAAGAAATTTTTGGCCCAAAAACTCAACTAAAGTGATATTAACCAGACCGAACTGTAACTAACTCGAGATAGGACAAATCTGTGACTAAACAAAATGAGCTCGATCAAAATCGAATTAAAATTAAGAATAACCCGATTATAACCGAACCGGTGATAACATATACAAGTAGTATTCCCAAACTGAATGACCCGTTTACCAGGTATGATGTAGCGGAAAGTGATTATGCTCAAACTGTCAAACATATACAAGTAGTATTCCGTAGTAATGAGCAAGATATTTTTTGAAACAGGTGATAACATAATGAAGTCTTGGGTAATCGTCACAATAACATGGACCATTCTTCAATTATCAGCTTCGATAGTAGATGCAATCGTATTGGACCTCGCTAATCCAACCGAAGCTAAATACTCTAGTTTCCTCACCAGCATTCGAGATGATGTTAAGGATCCAAAACTCAATTACGGTGACACCGGTATACCCGTCATAGGGGCACCCACGACCACATATCTTAGGATCGATCTCAGAGTTTCTACGGGAACAGTCTCTCTTGCCCTTAAACGTAGTGACTTGTATCTGTCCGCGATACTGGCTAAGAACAACGGAAACGTATATCGAGCATATTACTTCAGTGATCTAATTACCCCCGCTCAGTTAGACAAAATTTTCCCTGAAGCAAAGACTATCAGAAATCAGCAAAAGATAACAGAGTACCAAGAAAACTACACGTCAATAGAAAAAATGGCCCGACAAAGTAGAAAAGAAGTCGGGTTAGGGATCAGCAAACTTATAACTTACCTTGGAAATGTAAATGGCCATGCACGTCAGTTACAAAATGAAGCAAAGTTTATGCTGGTTGCGATTCAAATGGTGTGTGAGGCGGCACGATTTGGGTACATCCAGCGGATGGTACTTGATAATTTTCCATACGGGTTCAGTCCTGACGATGATGTGATTATATTCGAGAGGAATTGGAAAAGGATTTCAGAAGCAATCAAAGGTTCTAAGAAGGGAGTGTTCCCAGAACCGCTTGTGTTGGATTGTCCGGACATATCGACCACTTTGGTGGTGAGCAATGCGGCCGAGCTGAATATGGAACTCCTCAAGTATCTCGGAAATGCGCTACTGGAGTCGTCTTTTGTACACAAGCATGGTCTTAAACTCATGATGTTTGTGTTCTCGGTCATTTGTGATACTATACCATACAGAAGGTATGCATCCTAAGTCTCCAACAGCTCTCACCCGTCACCACCCTATATAATATTATAGTCATAGACGTAATTATTTGCAAATTCACAATAAGCAATATTCTTGGTGTATCTCATCACATATATTGAGAATTTTTTTCGCTGGAAGATGGGGGTATATTATATTAAATCAATTTCCGCTAATGCAAGAATCGCATCCGGAAAAGATGAAAGATACACCACTTCCTCCCCACTCCTTTGGCAAAGACGGGCTACATGATGTGCTACCGTATTGCCTTCACGTTTAACATGATTCCAAATACAAAGGGAAAAATCAGAACTAAAAGCCAACAGGTCCTCAACACATAAACCACACACATCCCTCGTGACACTCCTGTACTTGACGGCCTCCACAAGGCACTTGGAGTCACTTTCAAAGACAACCTTATCCATTTGAAGTTGATTAGCCAGCTCCAAACCCCATTCCAGTGCCTTTGCCTCGGCGACAAATGGATCCCAAGAGGCCTGACATCGTTTACTCGCAGCCAGGAGTACTCGTCCCTGCCAATCCCGCCCAACCACCCCGTAACCAACCTCACCATTGGCAAAGATAGCAGCATCTGAGTTAATCTTTACCACATTCCTCTCAGGTTTGCTCCACTTCACTTCACTCGCAGCATGGCCAGGACTCGGTTTTACACCTCGCTCCCTCCTGAATCGATCGTACTCCACATATGAAAGCATACCACTGATAACAGCACTGGGTAACGGAGGGTTGGGTTCAAAGACGCACAGGTTACGAAGGTACCAAATAGCCCATAACGTCGCAAGGAGTCGGTTCTGTGCACCGCCCTGGACCTCATCCAACAGCCAGATAAGGCGCCTAGTAAAAGAGGATGACGGGGCATTAGAAATCAGGTCATCAAATTCACTCTCCTTCCATATCAGGCTCGCCAAGTTGCACTCAAACATGGCATGGAAACTCGACTCATCCTCCCGTCCACAGAGCCCACAGAGAGACTCTGTCCCACAATGTCGCCGGACCAGATTTACTCTCACTCCAAGAGTGTTAGAACAAGCCCTCCACAAGAAATGAGAAAGTTTTGGCACGGTCCTCAGGCCCCAAATCCTATTCCACACCCCGTCGATAGTCGGATCTTCCACACCAAGACTGATGGAGTTAACGGACCGTACCCCGAGCCAATAAGCCGACCTAACAGAGAACTCCCCGTTTTTGCTCGGCCACCAAAACAACTTATCCTCCGGTAAACGTCGGCTCAGAGGGATATTAAGGATACTGCTGGCGTCTTCCGGGTTGAAAATTGAAAGCACCAAGGGTCGATTCCAACAGGCATCATTCGGGACAATAAGGTCAGCCACCTTCATAGACGGATCAGCCTCTATATTCGGATGGAGGGCACGGAAACTCCCTTGTCTCGGAATCCAGTCAGACTCCCACACATGAATAGACTGCCCGTTACCCACCCTCCACCGAAGGCCATCCAAGAGGACAGCTTTTGCATTCCAGATGCTACGCCATACAAAGCTTGGGTCATGTCCCCTATGCGCGGTCAGAATTGACCCATTCTTGAAATACCTCGCCCGGAACACCCGACCGACCAGGGAGTCAGAATTAGTGAGAAAACGCCAAGCTTGTTTAGCGAGTAGAGCCTGATTGAATACTCCCAGGTTACGGAACCCCATGCCCCCGTCTCTCTTTGGTTGACACATCTTATCCCATGACCACCAATGGATCTTCCGCTTTGCCTCCGTCGTTCCCCACCAAAACTTGGCTATAATACCATGAATCTCTTGAATAATCCCTTCCGGAATCAAAAACAAGCTCATCAAGTAGGTCGGGATTGCTTGGGCAATAGCTTTGATAACTATCTCTTTGCCAGGTTTCGATAAGAGGCGCTCCTTCCACCCTTGGAGTTTCCTCCAAATACGCTCCTTGATACCCGCAAATATCGCCTTCTTGGACTTTCCAATAACGGTTGGTAACCCCAGGTATTTTTCATATCTATCCACTTCACGGACAGCAAGTAGATTCTTAAGTAGATCTTGACGGTTTCCTGTAACCTTTTTGCTATACACAATTTCGGACTTGGTGTAATTAATCTTCTGCCCCGAGGCTCCTTCAAAAACGCTAATAATCTTAGCCAAAGTCGAGCACTCCCTAATATTAGCCCTAGCAAAAAGAATACAGTCATCGGCGAAAAATAAATGAGAAATTCGAGGCGCCCCCCGACAAATTCTAGCTCCATGGATACTTCGGTTCGCTGCAGCCTGAGAGATAAGATGTGAAAAAACATCAACACACAAGAGAAAGAGATACGGAGAAATTGGGTCCCCTTGACGGAGACCCCGAGTTGGCGTGACCGAGCCCATCAGTTTCCCGTTAACCCGAAAGGCATGGGTGACCGTCGTAACACAATTCATAACCCGCCTAGTCCAATTCTCGTCAAAACCCAGCCGAGCCATCACAGACTCAAGAAAACCCCACTCAACTCTATCATAAGCCTTGCTCAGGTCCAGTTTAAGCGCGATAGTTCCCTCACTCCCCTCCCCACCTCTCTTCATCGCGTGGAAAGTCTCAAACGCAATGAGGGCATTGTCCGTAATTAACCGACCTGAGATAAAGGCGCTTTGATTTTCAGAAATAATGTGATCGAGGAAGGGTTTTAGTCTATTTGCAAGCATTTTAGATATAATTTTATAGATGACGTTGCAAAGACTAATTGGACGATACTCCGACATCGTTCTGGGTGAGGTGCACTTCGGGATCAACACAACAACGGTCCTGTTAACAGCACTAAGATCCGCCTCTCCATTCCACCATTGCCTTACAAAATTACACACAGAGGGACCCACAATATCCCAGTACTTTTGAAAAAATAAGGCGTTCATCCCATCTAAGCCCGGTGACTTATTAGGGTGCATTTGGAACAACGCCTGTCGAACCTCCTCATCAGTCACGCACATGGTAAGCCGAGAGTTCATCTCGCTAGTTACTGCTACCGGGATCCCCCCAACCGCCTCTTCAAGATTTGTCGGGGTGACCGACGTAAACAGGGAAGAGAAATACTCCGAAACGGCACGCTGAATATCCTCTTCCTCCGTTTGCCACACACCTGCCTGATCCTCAATTCCCGAGATTAACTTTCTCCTCGTCCGTTGTTTAGCTTTTTGGTGGAAGTAAGCAGTATTACGGTCCCCATCACGAAACTCGTTCGCCTTTGCTCTTGTATACCAGAAAGTTTCAACGCGTTGACGCAGTTGCGCCACTTCCTGAGATAGTTGCTTACACCGTTCCAGCATATCCGCCGAAGGAGGCTTGCGCTGCCACCATCCCAAAGCCTCCTCAGCCTTCTTCAGCCTTTTGTTCACATCTCCAAACTTATCCCTAGCCCACGCGCTCAGACGAGAGGAACATCGAGTGATCTTCTCCACAACCCCCATCCCGCTTGATTCCGCCCACGCCTCCCTAACCACATTCCCGCAGTGCGGCTCTGAGAGCCACATAGGCTCAAAACGGAAATTCTTTTTGTTGCGTGCCCCTATCCGACTAACTCTAGGCCTGATCATGATCGGTGCGTGGTCCGAAGCGTAAATGGGGAAGTGAATAACCTCCATCTCGGGAAACAAGTCACGCCACTCCCTAGAAGCTATGGCTCGATCAAGTCTCTCCCGGACAAAGTACTCGACATACCGACCCCGTTGCCAGGTAAATTTGTTCCCCACAAAACCCATGTCCTGAAGCGCACACTCGCCCATAACCTCCCTAAACGCATCCAAGTAGGATTCATTCCGCCTCCTACCCCCCTCTTTTTCATCATGGCTTAAAATTTCGTTGAAATCACCGAAAAAGATCAGAGGAACAGGAGATGCGCGATAGATATTCCGTATGAGAGACCACGTCTTATATTTGTTAGCCTGTTCCGGCCAGCCATAGATACCAGCTGCTCTCCACTGTGCTATCCCGTCGTCGTCCCTCACCTCAGCCACAATGTGGTTTCGGTCATAAGAAACTAGAACCATATTGATGTCTTTCCACCACATACCAATACCACCCGACCGACCCCTACTACTCACACATATACCATCCCGGAACCCACACTTACCTCGAACCGTAGTGAGATCACTCTCACTCATCATCGTCTCCATAACGAAGACGATGTTTGGGCACTCCCTCCAACATCTCTCGGTGAGGGAGCCAACCGTCAGGGGGTTGCCCAACCCCTGACAGTTCCAACTTAGGATTTTCATTGTTGTTCGCGGTGCTGGTCTTCGCCAGCATCCGCTACTTGATAAATCATGTTCATATCCTGACCCTCACGACGAGTCCGTTTTTCAACTAACGCCTCGCCATGCAAAGAATTCAGAGAGATTACCTCCTCCTCAGCCCTTCGTTTAGACCCCACCACAGGCAGTCCCATACCCTCCTTCGCGCCAGCTACTATCTCCTCACCCTTCCTAGCCTTAGTGATTTTAATAAATTTTCTAGTTTGGGTTTTTTCTCCACTTTTCTCCCCAGCCAGACGCATAACTCTCCTACTTTCCTGTTGACTAACAGGAGAAGGCATATCAACATCCACTTCACTCTCTTGTATTCTAGCAACCATGGACTCATTGACAGCCACATCCTTCTGTATATAAACTCCCCTCAATCTCTCCACCAAGCGTGTTAATTCTTCCTCTTCCCTGGCCCTCGGCTCCCCCTCTTGGAACAATTGTTTAGCACAGCTAGAAGACGATTCACCCTGTCTGTCCTCCCCTCGGCTGACAACCCGCCAAGGAGAAGCTTTCAACCATTCCCCATACCTCCGTCCCTCCCCCACCGGACCCTTCCTTTCACCGCAGTCCTTCTCACCATGTCCCAGCCGACCACAGACATAGCAAAAAAGCGGGAGACTCTCGTAGCTCACCCTTACCCTCCACACTTTCCCAAGATGTGATTTTAGGGTAATGGCATCCAGGAGGGGTTTTCGAACGTCCAAGACAACCTTCAGCCGCATGGATCTGTTAATCTCCGGATTAACGGAGTTGTCCACACTAACGAAAGTACCAATCGTGTTACCAATGTTCCGGGCATTTTCAGGTTTTAGGCGACCCTGGATAGGGAGATCATAAATACGAACCCAACAAGGGGAAAAGAAGAGTGGTACCTCAGTGGGGATCATATCGTTACGGAGGTCCGCTAGGACGAGAACATGGCGCTCAAAATGCCACGGTTCCTCAGCCAGAACCCTTTCTTTGTCGGCGAAGTTTTGGAACTTGAACGTAACAATCTTAGCCACCCTATCAACCACCTCACCATCCACACCCCCCTTCGTCTTCCATACACGAACCATAGTATCGATCATCGCTCGAAGGTTTATATTACGCTCCGTCCAGAGCCTTCCAACCACACACAGCCCCTCCGCCTCAATCGCCGGTTCCCCGTCCACCGCCCATTCCACCGCAGACCCCTCTTCCCCCTCCCTGAGTGCATGGTTCAAGTCAATAGCGTGGTGTGCCATGAAAGAGGATTAGGGCAGAAAACGAAGAAAAAACGGGGACCACACCAATAAAGCAACTAAAAAAGACCACGTAGAAAACCCTAGCAGCCAACTTGTAGTAACCAATGATTAAGAGCAAGCGAAGACAAGATCTGTGTAAAAAACTGTGAGAAAGATGGGAACGAACGACAAGAAACCCTGACAAAGTCAGGGGGCGCACCTAGTAACTGCCTAGGAGCACACCCTCCCAAGAAACCCTAGAGGGAACACATATATTGAGATTAAATATGCTGAAAAGTCGATGAATGTTTGTAGTTGAATTAAGTTGAATAATACAAATAAATATTATGGTGTCTGATGAGGCTGCAACCCAAGAAAAGAAAAAAAACATTTAGGCAGGATAAACGAAGAAAAGACTTTGAAGCTTAACTGAACCTATACAAATACGGAGTAGTAGGCAAACTGCACAGTACATTGTAGCTTTGGGTTGGGTGTGCTTGGACCCCGAAAACTTTCAGTGTATGGGCTCAACCTCTACTTCCGATTCTACGACAAATTAGAATATGTAATAGGTATGCACAATCACGACAAATTTACATGTACAGGCAACAACAACATACTAAAACAGGGTCTCGCCTGACTCATTCCGCCACTATTTCAACAAATGTCGTTGTTGCAACTTGTTGACAACAAAATCATCAGCCAGTCAATTGTGTATCAGCAAGATCGAGTTCGGCTCGACATATACAGCACCTACCACCTCCTGTACGTGTTTGGATTCACAGAAACGGGATTCATATATCGTTCTGTTCTCTGGCCTTGGCCCCCAACTGATACACAAAGTAATGAAATACTCTATATGAGAAACTTGTCATCAAAAGATACAAACTGAAGAAACACGTACACTCGTAAGAAATACGTGAGTGAACAACATAGGAACTCCAAAGTTTATAACAAAATGAGTGATTACATAAATAAAACTACATAAGCATTTAAGTTGAGCTCACATATGGCACATTATCTTACAAGACTTGCTTTATAAAAGCTCAGAGGAAAGAAAAGAAAAGAAAGAGGGACTTACAGTGTAATGTGAGAATTTGAAAACCACCAGTGTAACATCCAGGTATTACAGGTCTGCCAGGGCCTATATCATATGGGTTATAGCTGGTACCTGGAGAAGGAAAAAGGTAGCTTGTGCGATTAGTAGAGAGCAAAGGTGCACGTCCTAAGATAGAATCTCCATGCGGGAAATGTTGCCTATGACGAATCTGTCTTTCATGAAAATCTGACCTATGGTGTTTATTCGGTATTAGTGACGATGTGGAGGGTGCTTTTCTTTTCTTCTCAGGATCTGAGTTGGCAACTGATAGGTTGGGGGTGGGGCTCGTTTTTGACAGAGTAGTAGATACGGATCCTTTTAATCTAATTTTCGTTTTCCTCAGCACAGATTCTGTTGCTTTCCTCCTTACTTCCATCTCCTTTTCGAGCTGTGTGATGCGTAATTCAAGGGATGCAGGTGGGTATATGGATTCGAGCTTAAAAATAGAGATACACTGAAGCACGTTTCTGAGGGCACTTAGCTCCAAGTTGGCTGCATCATCCTGAGCATTTCAAATTACTCCTAAAATTAGTAAAGAGGACTAAAAGACAAGAACCAAACTGAAAATTGAAAATCTGAGCTAAGAATTGAGATACAACCAGACCAGAACCAAATTGAAATGATGGAAGTAGGGATAAAGAGCAATGACAATGACTGGGTCAATCGATCCAAAATGGAACGGAAGGGTCATTCAGTTCTTTGGATCAGATTAAAGCGGGCCGGTTACACACGGATAGACCTTGATTGGTTTCCTAGGAATAGAGAGACAACAACTCACTTTGTGTATTAAAGTTGTCATACATATTGCATATAGTGGTTTAAGAAGATCAAAAAAATGTTGATTCGAAAAGCTCACAGAAGCTAAATATGACACACACAAAAGAAGAAAAACCTGAGCTGTTCCGCAGGCTTTCTTGACTATCTCTTCCACCCGCTGACGGGTATACTCGAGATGGGCTTCAAATAAAAAGTCAGGGGGGTAAACATCTTCCATCTTAAAAACACAGCTGCACATTACTGCTTGCAAATGTTTATGTTCGGCAATTAAAGATTTAATTAGACCTGTTCATGTATAGAAAACAAAAAAAAAATCCAGGGCATTGTAAGTATGAAGTACGCAAGGAGTACGTTCAAGATTTACCTAAAAGGTAAGTACCCAAAAAAACCATCTGAAAACAGGTGGTGGAAAGAAATCAAAGAACCAAGAGTAATGGATAAAGAAGCCAGAATAGACGGTGGGGTACTTAAGCAGAATTCTGCACCAACAACTTGTTAGGCCATTTTAGTGTCTCTAAAAAACAAGAAAATTGCCTAATAACTCACTTCAATTAAAAACTTTTGCACATTAGAATGAATTTTGTATCTTTATCTCTATATTCACTATATTTTTATTGTGTTCCTTATCCTTCTAAGTTTTCTCTGAAGTTGGCCTTCATTCTGTTATATTACTCTAGTGATTAACAATTTTCATGATTGTCATGTTAGCCAATCCCAGCTCATTTCGGATCAAACTTATGTCTTTGCAAACGATTGTAGCAACTTGGCAGAGTTACTTTTACTATAGAGCAAACAGGAGTTCACTTATATACTTATGTCCACCGTATAAAAACATTACTTGTGTCAAAAGTTACGAGTATAAAAGAGTGCATTGATTCTACAGGAAATTAAAAATTCATTGGAGTGCATATATCCAAGCGGACGGAAATTCAAAGCTGGGCTGTAATAGACAAATTCTTTGCGTGGATTAAAACTTGAATACTAAATTAAGAAGTAAACATAAGTTAGGGTGAACGGAAACATCCTCTCAGCGGCTTGCTAGGGAGAAACTGAGTAAAATAGCAGATATATGAAGCGAGGGAATGTCATTTTAACAGTAGACCTAACAAAGCGATTCTCTGAAGCAAGAAGTATTTTCCAATCCTACAGCTTTCAGACAACGGGTAAGCTTTATGGTTGTAGCAACAAATGCAGAAGTCAGAACTATATGATTATTATTACTTGCTCCTGAATGTTACAACTAACTAATGCTACAAGGCGTGAGAATGTTACAACTAACTAATGCCACTGAATGACAAAAGCAGCACGCTCCATTGTGTAGATTCCTAAGTAGATGTGTCCTCTAAAATAATCCTAGTAAAATGGTTAGTCACTAAGAGACCATAATTATCATCAGAGAATTATATGACAATCATGCTTTACATCTTTCTAAGGCAGGTTAACAGCAATTCTCAAGGAAAAAAAAATCCAAATGTAGGTAAGGAAAACAATTTCACTGTCACACATAGAATGGCCAAAGCATCATCACGACATTCTAGTTATCAATGTCATTCGTCTCGAGCCGCACAATGGTCAAGTAATCTAACCAGCTTTAGCTTTCATGCCCTTATTCCTACCGAACTTACGAATTGCAAGTTGCTGACATTAACTGAACATAATCTGTACTATCAAAACTGAATCACATGCATAATTAGAACTCTCCCAAAAACACAAATTTAAGCACATTTCGATATTCAGTAGTCAAGGAGATCGGAAGTACCTGGAATTTCCTTTTTCAGAGCAAGCATATTTTCATGCCACATATCAACCCTCTCAGAATTCGCAGTTATATATGATGCAGTGGCTGTTGCATCATCATTTCTGAATACCAACTGTATTTCAGCGGACAACGAAGCAACCACACTTGTGACTAGCGAATTCTCTAACTCGGGTTCCTCTTTAATTAATACTACTTTACCCACTGCATCTTGTTTGGACAAATTGGAACAGTTCTTCATAAGCCATGTATCTTTACGATTGATTTGCCCCTCTAAAGCTTTAAACTCCTCATTGTCTTCCTTCTCTTTTAGCTCTAGCACTTTCAAACTAGAACTAATCTCTTTTTCCTTGACCTCCAAAGCCCTCCATTGTTCATTCAGCCTCTCCTGTTTCAACTCCACTTCTCTGCCTTTTTCAGACACTTGGCTCTCTTTCAATACAAGCGCTCTGTGAAGCTCAATCAGTTCATCTTTCTTTAACTTTAGGTCCTCCCAACAAGCTTGGAAACCCATCTCTATGTCTTTCTCCTTCCCCTCAAGCTTTCTTTCAAGCTCAAGCAATGCCTTATCTCGCAATGCCAGAGCATTGTCACGTTCCTTCATTTCCGTCTCTCTCAACTCCAACTCTTTATCCCTCTCATGAAGCTCCATTACCTTCTCCTCCAACCATCGACTCGTTCCATCCACCCCTTTCTCCTTCTTCTCAAGCTTTCTTTGAAGCTCAAGCAATGCCTTATCTCGCAATGCCAGTGCATTGTCACGTTCCTTCATTTCCGTCTCTCTCAACTTCAACTCTTTATCCCTCTCATGAAGCTCCATTTCCTTCCCCTCCAACCATCGACTCTTTCCATCCGCCCCTTTCTCCTTCTCCTCAAGCTTTCTTTGGAGCTCAAGCAATGCCTTATCTCGCAATGCCAGAGCATTGCCACGTTCCCTCATTTCCGACTCTTTCAACTCCAACTCTTTACCCCTCTTATGAAGCTCCTTTTCCTTCCCCTCCAACCCTCGACTCGTTCCATCTGCCCCTTTCTTCCTCTCCTCCAACCACCTACGTGCCTCGACAATTTCCTTAGCTCTCATCTCCAACGCTTCCCCAAGTTCCTTCATTTCATTCCCTCTAAACCGTTGAATTTTGTCACGATCTTCAACCTCCTTCTCCCTCGCCTCCAAACCCCTGCACCTTTCTTCGATTCTCCACTCCCTGTCCTCCAATGTCCTGAATTCTTCCACCATTCCACTCTTTTTCGACACAAGCACCTTTATCTCTTCCTTGATTTCCTTCTCTCTCAATTCCAACCGTCCACATGTTTCCCTCAATTCCCTCTCCTTTGCCTCCAAACACTTACATTCCTCCCCAATTTCGCGCCTCCTCTCCTCAAGCACGCGAAATTCTTCACTCAGCTTCGTCTTTTTCATCTCGGCCGCTCTCTTCATCTCCCTAATGCCCTTCTCCTTAACCTCCAACGCCTCATCAACATTTTTCTCCTTAGATTCTAAAACTTTCAGCCTCTCCGCAAAATCCTCCTCTCTTAACCCTAACTCCTTTCCACGATCCTCAATCTCCTTCTTCTTCACCTCAAACACGTCACAGCACTCTCCCACACTCCTCTCTCTCAGCTCCACCTTTTTCACCTTCTCCTTCAAACCCCTCTCCTCTTCCTTCAATTTCTCCTCTCTCGCCTTCAATTCGCTCAAAATTCTCTCAATTTTGCTCTCATTCTCGATAACAGCTTTCTCCTTCGATTCGAGTTCCTTCGCACGGCTTTCAATGGAAGCTTCGACCGTGGCGAAGGAACTCTGTATACTCTCCCATTGTTCGTAAAGCGATAACAGAGGTGCTGCATGTAACTTAAATTTTTCTACGGTTTCGGTGATTTTGTACAAGACTGACCTGGCGCTTTGCATGTCGGTAGGTGAAGGAAGTTCCGCCATTGATGAGGTATGTGGAGCTTGCCAAGGGGGTGGAATTGCAAAGAGATAAAACCCTAGAAAAGAGAGAAGTGATCAAGCGCACGGCATTGTTGCAAACTTAAGGAAATGAAATTTAGTTACAAATAGAAATGTCAGAGTATTGGTGAAAGATGAAACGATGCTTTAAGAAAAGGTGATTTTCCCACAACGAGCCTATAATAAAACGTACGACAAAATTGATATGTGTGACGGAGTTATCCGTTGGATCAAATAAAAAATATTTACGATGGGAAGAAGATAGAAAGACAGACGAAAATAGAATATGGAAGAAGATTAAAGGAATGAGGAAGTACTCCCTTACTATTAATTACCTTCGACTTACCTAGCCTCACAAATTTATGCAGTGCAAGTAGTTTATCTAGAAAAGACAACGTAATACTTTTTCTATAATATTTTGTATTTTTCTATATAAACGGAACGTATTTGATTTTTACTATATTATAGAAGCAGTAACTCTCATACAAGTTTTTGTGTTATACTCCCTCCATTCAATTCCACTCTTCACCTATTCCTTTTTGGTCCATTCGAATCCACTTATCACATTTCCTTTTTTGACAATTAATAAGACAAATTTACCCTCACTATTTTACTTTCTTTACACCATATGCCCCTACTATAATCCACATACTTTATCTAAAGTACCCTATAACCACTCATTTATCACTCCAATTAAACTAACAAAATTACCTACACTTTTAATTACTTCCTCCAAAATTAATTGACCCACACCCACCAACCTCCTTTACTCCGTAATAAAAGCACCCCAACCACCTTTATCCATCCCCATTTATTTACCTTTATCCATCCCCATTTATTCACTCCCCTCATTATACCCATCCTTATCACTCTTCTCATAAGAACCCTAAAAATTGTACCCATTTATTCATACAAATTCCTACCCCCCATTCTCTCCTTGATTAACTCACTTTTTTAATTGAAACCCTAAAAAACTCTTTTACTATCCGATCTCTCTTTGCATGTTATTTTCCCTGATCATGTAAGTCGTTTTTAATCTCACTCTGTTTCTTGAGATCTAACTCGCTTTTTCTGATCATTAATGTCGTCGCCTCATCTTGACTCTTCTTCTGTGTCGTCTGATCCTGGCGATTCTGAGCCGATGTTCCCGATAGTCCGTGACTCATTAGACCCATTTGATATGGGAACTGAAGTTCAAGAGACACAATTTCCCGATCCAATTAACGTGCCGGAGTTTGACATCGTTTCAAACACCCCGGAGTTTGACAACATGCCTGAAAGCCCACCAGATGTGATGTCGAAGTTACGTTATTATGCTGGTAGGGGAGGTTTTACATTACCAGATTTTGAGGCTAAGATTGATGAAGGAACGACGAGTAATTTCGATGTAAACAAAGTCGACCCAGATGAACACTTTCGTGATGAAGGCGATTTAACAGATTCTCAGGTGAGAAAACTGCAAACCAAGAAGACCACTAACGAAGGGGTTCCTAATTGGAAAGATGTTTATCTCAAAGAGGATGGTAAATATATTCGATTAAATGACCTCGGTGATGAGGTTGAGTTATCCGATGATGAGCTCACTTCTGAATTTCGTAAGGGCTGTAAGTTATTCTCGCCCCTTTTTGGTATGACGGTTCAATTTGTCATTTTTCATCTTGTTTATTTGTTGGCTTCTCCACTTTGATTTATACTCAATTGGTTTAATAAAGGGTTATTTCATAACAATAATACCAACTATGGGGGTGCTTCTTATATTAATACCAACTATACGTAATCCCATTTTAATATGAACTATCCCCACATTAATCTCTCTTTAGAACAAGTTACCGGCTACCTGATGAGCCGGTTCCCTTTTCCTTTTAATTTCTTTTTGAATTAAAGTCCCCCTCCCACCATACTCGGTACACTTCCTCTCTCGTTACTACGTACTCTTCTCTCGCCATTGTTGAACTCGACATCTCCTCTCGCCATTGCTTTTCTTAAATTTTTTGAAATTGTGGTAAATAAATTAGAGCATCTGAAGTTTGCAAAAAAAAAATCTGACATTTGAAGAATACGAATTAGAGGAGGATCCAGATGAATAACCACATCTCATTGTATCAATGAGGGTTTTGAAGGTTGATAATGGAGGGTGACTTTTAATTTGATGAATATAAAGGGGAAGAAGAAGAAGAGGCGCACCAAAAAACCTAGCAGGTCACAATTACCGGTTTTATAGGTAAAAAAAGGCATTGGTTATAAAGAGAGATTAATGAGAGGATAGTTCATATTAAAACGGGATTATAGTTTGTATTAATATAAGAAGCACCCCCATAGTTGGTATTATTGTTATGAAATAACCCTTTAATAAATTATTAGTTGTGATGATAAATCGCTTTTTGTTAGCTTGTTTTTTCCACAGTTATTGTTTGTCAAATTGTCTCTTGATAAATTTGTTTGCTCCATTTTTTTCACTATGGGCAGGGACCTAATGCAATGTATATTTAGATGATGTCTACTTAGTGAATTCAGTTGGCGGCTTCAAATATTTGTTTCCGGATTTTACAAACTCGATGATGACACACCTTAGTGGTCTGAGAGTAGCTATCTCACAAAAAAAGTAAGCGTCTAATGAATGAATACAATAAATATAAAATTTCGTCGAGACTTATGTGTAAAGTCTGCCCCTATTCAGTTATAGAAGTCATCTCGACATTTTGTTTGACATGTCATGTACATGATGTTCTCTAAATGAATTGAGTTGGCGGCTTAACATATTTGTTTCCGAATTTTACAAACTCGATGATGACACCACCTTAGTGGTCTGAGAGTAGTTATCTCACAAAAAAAAAGTAAGCGTCTAATGAACAAATACAATAAACATAAAATTTCGTCGAGACTTATGTGTAAAGTCTGCCCCTATTTAGTTATTGAAGTCATCTCGACATTTTGTTTGACGCGTTATGTAATTGATGTTCTCTAACTAAATTGAGTTGGCGGCTTCGCATATTTGTTTCCGAAAAATATAAACTCGATGACGAGACTACCTTATTGGTCTGAGAGTTGTTTAACTAAAAGTAGATGCATTCCATTAGTCATTTCCATCAAACTACAATAACATTACTCTGTACATCATACAATTTGATTACATATCCCATGCATTGCATATGTTTACATGGTAAACATTTCCGTTGTTAAGGGAAATGTTTATCGTGTAAACAAGTCAAAATATTGTCTTCACCTAAAAAACACGTACCCTTTTTATCTAGGTGTGCTTCAAAAAGTCGTTACCTTACCTAAGGTAACTCAATGGTTCATGTTGCATCCCAAATCATGCATAAGTAACTCTAAACCATCTCTTTTTGATAATTGTTGTAAGTAATCAATGCATTCTCGTACTAGAACTTCACTTACCGTTAGATTCTTCGGTAGTAGACCTAGGGCAGCTAGATGTCCCTTTCCCATGTGCGGGATTGCAAAGTTATTGTTTCCTTTGGCCTTCATAATCTCCACCATTACAGACTGAAGTGTTAAGAAAATGTTGTTTAACTTTGATGGGTCGTAATCTATGAAAGTTTTCGGCACTGCTTCAACTAAATCTGTCACACTTCTTGCTGCCCTTTCCGACTGAAGTGACTGCAAAGCTCTAAAAAAACCCAAGTCATTGGTGTTTAAATCTGGGGAATTTGGGGGCTGAAACACTAATTGTATGTTAAAACCATCACTTGTTGCAACATTTTGGAAATCTGGGTCATCGTTCTTGATATGAGGCTTTGCATTATCTTGTTGAATAAATATATTCTTACTTGCTGACGCAGGCCATTTGCTTTTAATGGCTGGTATTATGTGGTTGATTAAACATTCTTTTGTCACTTCTTTTGTGATTGAGTCGATGGGCTTAGTCTCCATTGTTCCAGCGGGTCTGTTTTTGCTTCTTCTTGCAGCTGGTTGTTGTTTTGTGAAAGGGAAGATTCCTATTTTCCCATCGAATATCATTTCCCCATGGTCATTGTATAAAGGCCTAGTAATGGCGCACATGAACATTATCTTTGTGAGGTATCTCTTCGACTTGCAACATCGGTATGGTAATTCTTCCCCGGGAACCACGTAATATTTCTGCTTATCTTTTAAAATATAAAACCACTTCTCGTCAATGTGGACTGTGTTTGACATATCTTTGAATTTGATTTCAAGAGGTGGTAAGGTTGGAATTTCCATTGACGATGCAACAGTCCCACTATTCTCCACCATATTTGGTGAGACAATTGTCATTAATGATTCTGATTCCCCACTGATATTATTGTTGTTATGTGCTGTGAAATTGGGCACTTCAATGGCTGATTCCGATTCCACTGATGACATTGTTATAGTGATATCTCCGTGTGGACATGACATAGGTACACCCCGACGCGGCCACGCGCGGGTTTGGGTAGGCGAATGAATCTCCATATGAGAAGGATCGAATTGAAATTTAGGTCTATGTGGAGTCGCCACCGAATTTTATGGTTATTCGGAACCGTTCGAGCCCACTCTATGTCGTAGTGGGCCGTATACAAAATACGGTCCATTTCCGATGTCAGAGTTTATTGGGCTCGTCCCTTTGCATATCGATATAGATGCCGACTTGAGCGGTTAATCGTATATTGAATGACTCTCGTGCGCCAACGGTTTCGGGCATCCGGAAACCGAGGTTCTGAGTAAGGGGTGAGGGTACGTGTTGGGAAGCCCACAAAGGACACCCAACCCCGCCCGCACATTAGCGGCCTCTACTAAGAACTCGAATGACTTTCTAATACGCGTGCTAGTAAAACGGGAAAATGATATGCAAAGATTTATTTTCCATAAACATGCGAATGGAATTGAAAGGGTTTCTAAGTCAATTTAATGCAACTAAAATTAACGTCAAAGTTGTATTTTGGCATGCGGGTTCATTTAGTATAATAAACGAATAATAATTAAATTGACAAAAGAAACAAAAAAACGCGTTAGTAAACGATGTAAAGTAACGAATAATAACGGTTTGCAAGTATTGAATTGAATTGAAAAGATGCAAATATGAGGATGCATGATTTGAAAAGATAGTATACATGTGATTAATTATGCACGTGTTGACCTAAGTCGTAAAATACTATCTAGTTTGAAAAATAGAATAATGTACGACTCGTGTTTGAGTCGTTATGAGGCTACTCGATCGAGTGGTCGATGGACTCGATCGAGTGGACCCTAAAAAATTGATTCTGTTTTGCGTCATCGACCGTACTCGGCCGAGTTATTGACTAACTCGGTCGAGTACATGGCCACTCGACCGAATCACTGTGAGACTCGATCGAATGGGTGTTCTGATGAGCATTCTGACCCGATTTTGAGGTGCCACTCGACCGAGTGGGCTAGGCACTCGGTCGAGTGCCCTCTGTACGAATTAAAATTCGTTTGTAAAAAAAACGTGTTTTATGTCGAAAATCGTTTTAAGTAGGTCGTTGCTATAAAATTAAATTTCCTCCGCGTTTAATAATATCATGATTCTAACGAATTGTTTTGATAATTATTTTAGCCTCAACGGAAATTGCGTTTTGAATTGACTTCATGTGATTTAGGAGAATTGACTATTTGATTAAATAAATAAAATAAAAAACTTGATTCCCTCGACTTCTCCGACATCGAATAAATCCCTAGAGATCGTGATGTCGGATCCGTGTCAACGGGTTTCGACCCTTATTAAAATTGGTTTTAGAAAATTCGATGAATGCAATATTAAAGATGCTAATGACGAGAAATAAAAACGAATTCTTGTTTAAGTTGACTCATCTCAATAATCAAATAATCGGGATACCGGGATAAGCGACCGTCAACGCTGTGTGCAGTACACTTGTATGTTCGTGTTTTCTTATCCCGATATCCTTCTTACTCGACACAAATCAATGAGTATTTTAATATTTTGATGCAATAAAGATAACAAGGTAAATAATAACGATAACAAACGTAATAATAATAATAACAACAATAATAATAATAATAATAATAATAATAATAACAACGATAATACCGTAATAATAATAATAATAATAATAATAATAATAATAATAATACCGTAATAATAATAATAATAATAATAATAATAATAATAATAATAATAATAATAATAATAATAATAATAATAATACCGTAATACTAATAATATTGATAATAATAATAATAATAAACGAAAAAATGGAGAAAAGAGAAGAGAAAGAGGAAGGAGGTTTGTCACCCTCAACCTACATGTTTCTGTCTCGGACTAAGGCTCGTAAGCGTGGCTACAACACGGGAGTCTTCGAGGTGTATGGAGGCTAAGTTGTGGTGGCTCGGGTTGAATTCCTAAAACTAGGTTTAGGGTTTGCTAAAGTCGGTTTTCCTAGGGTTTTTCTAGGGTTTGTTGTAGATGCGTCGGATTAGGGTTGTGTAGCTTGCTAGGGTTGTAGAAGATTAGGGTTTTTGTAAGAGGTGAAAAGTTGTGAAAATGGGTGTTGCATGGGGTGTATATATAGAAAAGATTAGGGCACCCGGTTTAGGGCACTCGACCGAGTAAGAGGCCAACTCGGTCGAGTGACCCGTTATGCCAGCCGCCGGGCTCAAAGCAGGCCCACTCGATCGAGTGGATAGGTCACTCGATCGAGTAGCCTAGATGTGTCGCACGGGTCTCTTTATTTTGGACCTTGACCTTGACTTTGATGGGTTTTGACGTTTGACTTGGACTTTTGATGGTGGACGGGTTGTTTTGTGTGTCTCGGAAACGACTTTGACCGGGGTTGACCCAATCGTGAAAAGTCGGTTTTAATTCCGGTGTCGGTTTTGGCCCAAATTAGTCTTGTTTGACTCGGAATGATCCACTGGGCCTGGATTTGAAGTCCGTTTGGTGAGATTTGTACTCCGTAAGTGTGTTAGCCAGCGATTAATGGATTTGAGCCCGTATCCGAGCGCATAGAAACATGTTAACGTCCGATCATCATCGGGTGATTTTTGGAAACTACCATAGACACCTGGTAGTCAAAATGCGGGTGTCTACAGAGCCCCCACTCTGACTGAGGCTTGGACAGGGCGAAAGTCAGAGTAGCTACCAAGCCTGTTAAGACCTGGTAGACTTCCGGTCGGGTCGTTTATAGTCCGTTGGACTCGCGTGAAGGGCTCGCCAGCCATAAGACAGAGATCATACTTGCGCTGGATAATCGTACTCCGTGGGGAATTTGGGCTTGTCGCGTAAGTCCTGGGTGCGCCTGTGTGTTGGCCCATCCCGTGCTATCCCGGAAAATGCTGCTGGGGAGATTTGATGACTTGCGTGTTCCTGTTTGAGTCGTACCTGTATGAGTCACATAAAATGTATGCAACACGTAGGTGGTAAAATGACTCGTGCTGGGGAAAATGACCTTTGAATTTTTGAAATTTTGAGATTTGAAAATTTTGAATTTTTGAAATTTTTGACATCGACTCCTAAAGAAATTAGGAAAGTTCGGGATGATTATTTCCACACTAGTATCGAGACTAGGCTTGTGGCTTGATTCTACTTGCAATTACGAAACTTTTCCTAAAAGCGATATGGAAAGGAATTTGCAAGGCTATTGCTATATATAACCCTCCATGCCCTTGGTTTTCTTCATAATACCTATCACAAGAAAGTCTTTTACTTCCCTTAAGGCAAAAAGAAAGTCTCTTTATTCCTTTTAAGAAATTTATCATGGGAATCGACAGGTTGAGTGCTATGTTGCAGGCGTGGTCCCGTCAATTTAGGGATGCCGATAAGGTGGTTTTGAACCAGACGGGTATAACTCAGCTGTACCCGTTCCGTCAGATGGTGGTAGATCGTTACTTCTTGGATGCTTGTTTGGCCTACTGGGATGACATATATCATGTCTTTGCTTTCCCTCGGGGCGAGATCTGCCCTCTACCTGAAGAGTGCAGCTATAGGAGGATGGAACCCGATGCTTCGGCCTGCCGTCCCGTATTCAGTCTATGACCCAAAGAGGAAGCTGAAGGAATTTCTGGGGCTATCCCATAACGAAGTGTCCCGTATGATGGAAGGTGGCAATATTTCTCTAATCGACTTGGCTGAGAAATTCATGAACCCTCATGATGTTCGGGTGAGATCAGCCCATAGCCGTAGGGCCTTTTCTTTCTGTATGCTCCATGTTTACGCTTTTGAAGGTCACATGGATTGGTTATCTTGCATCGGTAATGCCCGTCTTATAACAGTGGTGGATTTGATGGAGACGGAACATAGCCCGGCTTGGTTAATTACGGGCGAAATCATCAAGGGATTGGATAATCGTAAAAGGGATCAGTCCGTTCGTCTTACCGGAAGCACCCGCTTGTTGCAAGTAAGTCGGATTTTTATTTTTTGATTCCTCGATTTTTTGAATTGAATTTTTTTTTTTTGAGAACTCGGCTACTGCAGTGGGCACTCGATCGAGTCACCCTGGCACTCGATCGAGTGTCGTCCGTTTTGTCTCGAAATCTAATGCTTTTGCTTTTTTTTTTTTTTTTTCAGATTTGGCTTTATGAGAGGCTATCGGTGATAGATCCCCCACTTGATGCCAGTACATACCGTCATAACCAGCTGATGACGAGACGACGGGCCATCGATTTTTCTCGTTTGATTAGCCAGAAGTATTGGGATGAGGTGCTATCCATCCATGGTGGGCGGTTGATTCGATGGGTCGTGCCATGGTGGCCCATCCCGGCTTGGTCAGGTTTGGACCCGAGGGAGAGAGCTCGTTACCAAGTGATCTTGTCCTTCAACCAAACGGTTCATCTATACCCGGATCACATACTAAGGCAGTATGGACGATCTCAGCGGATACCAGAAATAGAGGCAATTGTGAGTGATCCTACCCAATTGACGGATGTGATGTGCGACACGTGGATGCAAAGATGGTACACCCGGCACACTTGGCCCGTTTCCAAATCTCGGCA
The DNA here is from genome assembly GCA_958450325.1 of Agrostemma githago. Classification (NCBI taxonomy): domain Eukaryota; kingdom Viridiplantae; phylum Streptophyta; class Magnoliopsida; order Caryophyllales; family Caryophyllaceae; genus Agrostemma; species Agrostemma githago. The sequence goes on along the minus strand of OY288254.1, from coordinate 10,624,011 downwards.
TTCGATCTGGGTTTCAGACTCATATACCAAGTGGACTAAAGCAGGTGACGCTAAAGCCCGAGCTGCTTTGAAGGTGGATGAAGCCTTTGACCTGCTGAGGAGAGAACAGGCTAAGGACAACAGGGGGTTCTTTGATGAGGGAGACACTCCAGCTACCCTAGTCCGTCTAATGTCAGGGCAAAAGAAGAAGGCTAAGACTCAAGCTAAAGGGTCCGGTGCTAAAGGTGCTCGGGGGAAAGTGAGCCCCCGGACAGACTTGGAAAGGAGACTGGGCCCTAGGCTAGCCGTGCAGGACTGACTTGGCCCACGGGATAGGCTACCTGAGTATGTGCGGGCCCGACTTGGGCCGAAGACTGTGATTGATGACCCGTCGTCAAAGAAGCGGGCCCGTGCTAAGGAGGTTCCCCTTGTGATTAGGGAACGCTCATCCCCTCCTCGACGACCTCGGGCTCCCCACGACCCGAAAGACAAGGGAAGGGGGAAGATGCCCGGATATTAGTCTCCGTATTTTATTATTTGAATATTACAATTATTTTTTTGGTGTGATTTTTTGTAGTTTTGCCGTTTTTTTTTTTTGTAATTCCCGAGTTTATCGAGATATTAATAAAAGACATATTATTTGAAACCGTTCCCGTCTTTTCGATATTGCAGTGGTTGTACCCTTTTGAGGGGTTGCCTACGTATCCACAATTAGCGGAATCAAGCCAGACGTAGTTCAAAATTTGATTTGATTTTTTTTGCAATTTTCGAAGTACATCAAGATCATTGATTCGAGATGCGTGACGGTAGAATAATTAATTCTAACTTATTGACTTGTCTAAAATTTTGAAAATTTATAAAAAGACAAAGTTTTATAAATTTTTTGCAAATGACATTGAGACGGGGTTTATGGGTAGTAGCGCTTCAGCTGGTCCAAGTTGGTCGGGTTGACGAATTCGTTGCCATCCAGGTCCGTTAGCATCACCGCTCCTCCCGATAGGATTTTCTTGACTAAATATGGCCCAGCCCAATTGGGTTTGAATTTTCCCCTTGGGTCAACCGGTAGTAAGGCACGAACCGATTTTAGGACCAAATCTCCTTCTTTGATTTTTCTGGGCCTAACTCTTTTGTTGAAGGCCCGCTGGATTCTCTTTTGATATACCTGAATATTATTGAGGGCCCGGGATCGTCGTTCGTCCAAGAGGACTAGCGAATCGTATCGGGCTTGGACCCAATCTGCTTCTGGTACTTGGCTTTCAAGTATAATCCTTAGGGATGGTACTTCTAACTCAACCGGTTTGACGGCTTCCATTCCATATGTCAGGTAATACGAAGTTGCTCCGGTTGCAGTGCGGATTGAAGTTCGGTACCCCCATAAGGCAAAAGGTATCTTGTCGGGCCAGTCCCGATAATTCTCAGCCATCTTTTTAAGTATGGTGACAATTGTTTTGTTGGCCGCTTCTACCGCTCCGTTTGTTTGGGGTCGGTAAGGTTAGGATGTATGCCTCTGAATTTTGTATTTTGCCAGTAATGCAGTAGTTTCAGCTTGAAAGTGGGTCCCGTGATCACTGATAAATTCGTGCGGGATCCCATACCGGCATATAATCTTATTTTGGATAAATTTGGCCACGTGCTTGGCGTTCAAGACACGGTATGACTCGGCTTCTACCCACTTGGTGAAGTAGTCGATGGCCACCAAAATGAAGCAATGTCCTCCCGTCCCGGAAGGATGCACTTTCCCAATTATGTCTATGCCCCATGTCGAAAATGGCCATGGTGATGTCATGGTATATAATGGGGAAGATGACATATGTTGTACATTACCGAAGATCTGACAGTTATGGCAGTGTTTGACGTATAACTGGCAGTCTGTCTCCATGGTGTTCCAGTAATACCCGAGCCTCATGATTTTACGGGATAACATATGGGCGTTCATATGCGGACCGTTTTCACCGTCATGGACCTCGGCCATGACCTTCTCGGCTTGAATTTTGTCGATACATAGAAGGAGAGCCCCCTGTGCCGTCTTTTTATTCAGTTGCCCCTCATCAGTACGAACAAATTGGGTTGCTAATCTTCGTAGGGCCTTTTTGGCCCGATTTTCAGCTCCCGCGGGATATTCCCCCTTTGTCAGGTAGGTTAAGACGGTTTGATACCAGGGTTCTGGGTCAGTTATCTCGATATCTTGAATGGCATGGATGTAGGCCGGCTCTGACCGCCTTTCAACACAGATTGGCATGCTTGTCAGGTGATCCGGGATGTTCAGTAAAGATGCTAATTTGGAAAGTGCATCTGCAAACTGATTTTCCTCTCGGGGTAGGTAAATATACTCGACTTTCTGGAATTGCTTCTCTAGAACCCGTACTCGCGCTTGGTAAGCCACGAGATTGGCGTTCCGAGTTTTCCATTTTTGGAGTGCTTGATTGATGACCAATGATGAATCGCCGTGGACCCGGAGGTTTGTTACCCCTAAATCAGCGGCGGCTTGCAACCCGTGAATGCATGCTTCGTATTCGGCTGCGTTGTTGGTCATGTCGAAGTCCAACTTGATGGATAAGGGAGTGTGTTCCCCTCGGGGTGAGATTAATAGAATTCCGACCCCAAATCCTCGGAAGTTGGTTGCTCCATCGAAATACAGATCCCATGTCTCGGTATCGGTATGAAATATGTCCTCATCAGGAAAGGCCCATGTATCAGTGTGGCCTTTCTCGGGTATTGGGCTATCAGCGAGAAATTCGGCAACTACCCGGCCTTTGATGGATTTTAATGGTACGAACTTGAGGTCGAACTCAGATAACATTAAAGTCCATCTTGACATCCTGCCATTGAGGATGGGCTTTTCGAATAAGTACTTGATTGGATCCATTTTGGATAATACATGTACCTCGTGACTAAGCATGTAGTGTCTGAGCTTTTTAGTGGCCCAAACCAAAGCTAGACACGTTTTCTCGAGCATGGTGTATTTGCATTCGTACTCGAGGAACTTTTTACTGATGTAGTAAATAGCCCGTTCTTCTGAATCGACTGTCTGGGCCAGCATAGCCCCCATGGCTGACTCGGTCGTTGTTAGGTATAACGACAGAGGTAAACCGTGTTGAGGTGGCATTAGTACCGGCGGAGCAGACAGAATCTCCTTGATTTTGTTAAAGGCCGCTTGACATTTGTCGTCCCACAGCACCCGCTCCCCGATCTTCAGTTTCTTGAAAATGGGTTCACATACCATGGTTAGCTTTGAAATGAACCGGCTGATATACTGGACTTTCCCGAGAAACCCCCTTATTTCCTTTTCGGTCTTGGGTGGCTGCATCTCGGTAATGGCTTTGATTTTAGCTGGGTTGATCTCGATGCCGCGTTGGCTAACGATATGGCCCAGTAATTTACCCGACGTCACCCCAAAACTGCATTTTTGTGGGTTCAGTCTCATGTTGTACTTACGTAGTCTGGTAAAGAACTTTCTTAGGGCCGTGATGTGTCCGCTTCGGTCTTTAGACTTAACGATCATATCGTCCACATAGACTTCCACTTCTTTATGCATCATGTCGTGCAATAAGGTGGTAGCGGTCCGTTGATAAGTGGCTCCTGCATTAATCAGCCCAAATGGCATGACGGTGTAACAGTAAGTACCCCAAGGTGTGATGAAGGTAGTCTTACTCATATCCTCTTCTGCCATTTTAATCTGATTATATCCGGCATACCCGTCCATGAATGATAGAAGGGCATGGTCGGCCGTATTATCCACCAAAATATCGATGTGTGGTAACGGAAAATCATCTTTTGGGCTGGCCTTGTTTAGGTCCCGGAAGTCCACGCATACCCGCACCTTGCCGTCCTTCTTGGGTACCGGCACGATGTTTGCAACCCAGTCTGGATATTCAGACACTTGTATAAAGCCTGCTTTGAATTGTTTATCGACCTCTTCTTTGACTTTAAGAGACCATTCGGGCTTCATTCTTCTGAGTTTTTGTTTAACCGGTTTGTACCCATCTTTGATGGGTATTCGGTGTTCTGCTATTTCTCGATCTATTCCCGACATGTCTTTGTAGGACCATGCAAAGACGTCTTTAAATTCTAGGAGGAGGTCCGTGAACTGTTGTCTCTCCTCTGGATCTAAAGATTGGCCCAACTTAAGCATCTGGGGCTCTAAAGTGGTTCCCACGTTGATGGACTCGGTTTCTTCGATTACCGGATCTCGGGATTCCCTTTGCTCGAGCTGCTCGACCAGATGTTGTGGTAGAGGTACCTGTTCGTCGGGTTTCTCAATGTCATTGCATATAAAATTTTTGAAATTGAGAAAATTTTGGAAATAAGACAAGTCGTAAGCAGAACGGTGTTCGTTATTATTATTAATGGTGAATTTTGAAAATAGCTCGAATAGAGCTGCCATCTGATCGTTGGTCAGTGGCGGGATAGGGAGAGGTCTTGGGACAGACCCCGAGACCTCGGTGGCTAAGGGAAGAGGGATTACAGACTCGACTCCAGCACCAGACCCTCTAAACCTGGACTCAGACTCCGACTCAGACTCAGACTCAGACTCAGACTCAGACTCAGACTCGGACTCGGACTCGGTATCTGGCATGTCTCCTTCGCCGGCGGTTAGCTTGTAGACCCGTCCTTGACTGTCGGTCCACTTTACGGTCTTTCTCCGAGCCCTGGTTTCGGTGTTGGCGCCGACTTCGGTAATGAGCTTGGTTGGGTCGAACCGATCGCTGCGGAGGATCAAGTTGACCAAGTCATCTTTTGGAGCAGGGACGATTTTGTCTTCTCCAAATAAGAGCCCCAGCACGGGCTCGGAGTTGCTTTCCCTTTTCTCGGACTCATCCTGGATAACGGTGAATATGTCATCGGGGATGTAGTTGCATTCCCGAGCCGTTTTGGTCTCGGGATATGTGATGGTGGGTCGGTAGAGGCCCACTTGGATGGCTCCGAAGACTGGAGTGACAAATTTGATTGCAGAGGCCCGTCCCACATCCTCCGAGCTTATAGTATATCCCAATCCGAGTCGGGATTCTGCGTTGTCTAGGACCTCGATGATCTTCCCCGCCGGAAGATATGGTCTTGAGGTAGCTCCGGGTAGGTAACCCAGATTTTGTAGCATCGTGTCGATGCTAGGGGCGAAGTAGGGCTTGAAAAGATATTCTTCTTCAATCATGCCCACGAAATCGAAACCTCGTGGTTCGGCCCGGTTTGTGGCGTTGCAGCTCGCCACGGTCATTGGTGTTGCCTCCAGTGTTATGATACCGTCTTGAAGTGGCATCTTGACTTTGCGATGGAGGGTAGATGTCACGGCCTTGACTGTGTGAATCCAAGGCCTTCCTAGCAGGAGGTTGAATGATGAGGTGACATCTATCACCTGGAATTCTAGCTCCTTTTCGATTGGGCCCGTTATGATCTTCAATTTAACGGCCCCGGCGACTGGCTTTAGGCTTCCATCGAACGCCTGAATAGTTTGGGCTGTCGGGAGATAGTCGGCATCAGTGATGCCGAGGGCCCGGGCGGTCCTTAGTGGTAGGACGTTCACAGCTGATCCATCGTCGATAAGGGTCATGGGAAGGTACTTACCCTTGCAGATGACCGTGATGTATAGGGCCAGATTATGATTGGGCCCAAATGGAGGTAAATCAGCTTCAGAGAAGGTTATGAGTGGGCCTTCTTCTTTGGATTTGCCCTTAAGGTAGGGCATGATGGTGGCTACCATTTCAGCGGGGGTAGCTTCTGAGTCGACCTTGATTTCATCGAGAGCCTTAGTCAGTGCTTCCCGATGAGCTTGTGAGCTAACGAGTAGTTGCCATATGGTTAAGTCAGCTCGAACCCTCTTCATTTGTTGGACCAAGGCCGTGTCATTGCTTGGTTCCTCGGAGGTCGGTTCCGTCCTGGCAGGTTCAGTAACGGATGTTGGAGTGGCGCGCCCAGCAGTGGCGAGGTGGTTGGTGGCCAAGGCCTTGGACTTGGATTTTCGGACTTCTTCTCTGGTGACGGGGACAGCTTCCCCTTTAGCCAGGTATACATCATCCTCATCATCAAACCATATCCCGTTGATTTGTGGGATAAACGGGGAAATGAGGTGAGAACAGTCAATTACCTCTCCCGTAAATATGGCATAGGCACTGAACGGGTTGTCTTTGTTGCTCGGTTTGTCTCCGGGCAACGGGATTTTCCCGCTCTCAATAAGATCTTGGATTAAATGCTTTAACTTCCAACATTTTTCAGTATCATGTCCGTTGCCCCGGTGATACTAACAGTAGGCTTGAGCATTGTAGTACTTGGGCCTCTTCTCTACTGGAGGCTCTGGAGTTGGACCTATTGGTTGAATCAGACCCTTTGAAGATAGCCTTTGTAAGGCATAAGTATAGGTAGTCCCTATATCTGTGAATACCCGATTAGGTGTATTCTTTTTGGATGAGGTGTCGAGCAGATTTACCTCATCAAAGATGCTGCGGGTCGCAGCTGCAGGTGTGGGCTTGTTTGTGGATGAACTAGCCCCTTGATAGCCCTTGGTAGAGGCCTTAGTCAGGCTCTCCAACCTCAAATCATCTTCGATCCTTGTGCCCATTTCAGTAAGGACAGCAAAGTTTGGGATAATAGCATACCGGAGATGGACCCGGTAGGATGGGAGTAGATTCTTGACGAAGGCTTCTACTAGAGCCTTTTCACCGGGCTTGTCGACCAGCTTCACACTTTCGGCCCTCCATCGTTGCAGATATTTTGTGAACCCTTCTTTGGGCTCCTGGGCCATTACCTCCAGAGTACGCATTTTAGTCTGGATTTCAGTGTTATCGGCGTAGTTCCGAGCAAACTCGGTCGCCACATCATCCCAAGTCTTGTATTTCTTGGGGTCGAGCCTGTAGAACCAGGCCTTGGGGTGTTTCTCCAGAGAGGAGGGGAATAGGTGCTTGAACATTGTTGACTTCACCCCCTTGAGTGCCATGAAGTCTTTGAAAGCCCGGATGTGGTGGACCGGGTCTTCAGTACCCTCAAACATAGGAAGTCCCGTTAAGTTGAGGTTAGCAGGTAGCTCGTTATCCAAAGGCGAATAAATACGAGCATTCTCGGTGTGGATCGAGTTATTCGTTGATAGGTGAACTTGTTCCTCGAGCCTACGAACGATACTGACCAACTCGGCCATGGGCCCATTGGGCTCAGCTCCTTCGACTGGGGCCGCTTTTTCCACGGCACTTAGGCGGGTGACTATCGCTGCTTGGTTAGTCTGGATGGAGGTTAGTTGACTCTCGAGCTTAGCTAGTGCGCCCTTCAACTCGTCCATCTTGCGTTGGTGTCGGGTTACGGGTGGCCTATCTGTAAGAACACCACGTAATTAGAAACTAGCCCAAAATCCTGAAGTAGAAAGTACATCCCGAACAAGACTAAAAAAAGGAAAATGACTCGGAAAAGACACCTAGACGGGTGACTTGCGAAAGGTGGGCCTTCCTTAGGATTTGGCGAGTGGGCCTAGTCCTGTTCGAAGGAAGGTTCACGTGAGACATCCTCAGACTTTAGACTCGATTGTGTTGACGGGCCCCCCATTGTAGGGGTTTGTCCTACATAGGTGGGCCTTGCCTTAGTCTAATAAGGCGGACTAGGAAGGGGAAGAAACTCGTGATGTAAGATCGACAGAGTTTCGACGCTACGGACCTTGACAACTTAAAACCCGACCCGACACTGCTAAATACGGGAAGTCCTAGAAGAGGAAGGTTTTGAAAATTGATGCTTTGTTTTTGAAAAATGGACCGAGTAAACTCGGTTTGAGGACCCAATTTCCGAAAAAAGCGAAAAGTTATTGGGCCACTAGTTTTGAAAGTTCGAAAGTATTTTCGAGTTTTGAGTTGGGCAGCATACCGTCTAGAAAATAGGCTATTTTGAGTAAAAATCATAAGTCCTAAATTCGGTATGTGTCCCGGGTTTTGAAATTGAATAGTTTGAAAAAGATGTAATCTTTGAAAAAAGACGGTTTTTGAAAACGACTCGGAAACCAAGTAGCACGTAGTCACACAAGCATTATAACGACGCCATGTATGCTCTATACTAAGTCTCGGTCGGTCTATAGGGGGTCTATACCAGTGTACATAGTCTAGACGTTGATCGGGACGGACTTCCTAAGTCGAGTTGATCTTAGAACATGCCGTGAAACCCACTCGAATTGACTATGGACACCTTTCAACATATCCATATTGGAGTACATCGTCGGTATAGTGGGACGTCGGTCGCGAATACCGGCCCGGGAAAATATGGGTTATGCATGAACCGTAGAACTAACACGCGTATTGTATTTGTCAAACGATTTCTATTCGAGTCTCACCCTGAGGATGCCGATGGTAAGTCACGCATCAGTTAATCCCCAGCGGAGTCGCCAAATTGTGGACATGACATAGGTCCACCCCGACGCGGCCACGCGCGGGTTTGGGTAGGCGAATGAATCTCCATATGAGAAGGATCGAGTTGAAATTTAGGTCTATGTGGAGTCGCCACCGAATTTTATGGTTATTCGGAACCGTTCGAGCCCACTCTATGTCGTAGTGGGCCGTATACAAAATACGGCCCATTTCCGATGTCAGAGTTTATTGGGCTCGTCCCTTTGCATATCGATATAGATGCCGACTTGAGCGGTTAATCGTATATTGAATGACTCTCGTGCGCCAACGGTTTCGGGCATCCGGAAACCGAGGTTCTGAGTAAGGGGTGAGGGTACGTGTTGGGAAGCCCACAAAGGACACCCAACCCCGCCCGCACATTAGCGGCCTCTACTAAGAACTCGAATGACTTTCTAATACGCGTGCTAGTAAAACGGGAAAATGATATGCAAAGATTTATTTTCCCTAAACATGCGAATGGAATTGAAAGGGTTTCTAAGTCAATTTAATGCAACTAAAATTAACGTCAAAGTTGTATTTTGGCATGCGGGTTCATTTAGTATAATAAACGAATAATAATTAAATTGACAAAAGAAACAAAAAAACGCGTTAGTAAACGATGTAAAGTAACGAATAATAACGGTTTGCAAGTATTGAATTGAATTGAAAAGATGCAAATATGAGGATGCATGATTTGAAAAGATAGTATACATGTGATTAATTATGCACGTGTTGACCTAAGTCGTAAAATACTATCTAGTTTGAAAAATAGAATAATGTACGACTCGTGTTTGAGTCGTTATGAGGCTACTCGATCGAGTGGTCGATGGACTCGATCGAGTGGACTCTAAAAAATTGATTCTGTTTTGCGTCATCGACCGTACTCGGCCGAGTTATTGACTAACTCGGTCGAGTACATGGCCACTCGACCGAGTCACTGTGAGACTCGATCGAGTGGGTGTTCTGATGAGCATTCTGACCCGATTTTGAGGTGCCACTCGACCGAGTGGGCTAGGCACTCGGTCGAGTGCCCTCTGTACAAATTAAAATTCGTTTGTAAAAAAAAACGTGTTTTATGTCGAAAATCGTTTTAAGTAGGTCGTTACTATAAAATTAAATTTCCTCCGCGTTTAATAATATCATGATTCTAACGAATTGTTTTGATAATAATTTTAGCCTCAACGGAAATTGCGTTTTGAATTGACTTCATGTGATTTAGGAGAATTGACTATTTGATTAAATAAATAAAATAAAAAACTTGATTCCCTCGACTTCTCCGACATCGAATAAATCCCTAGAGATCGTGATGTCGGATCCGTGTCAACGGGTTTCGACCCTTATTAAAATTGGTTTTAGAAAATTCGATGAATGCAATATTAAAGATGCTAATGACGAGAAATAAAAACGAATTCTTGTTTAAGTTGACTCATCTCAATAATCAAATAATCGGGGTACCGGGATAAGCGACCGTCAACGCTGTGTGCAGTACACTTGTATGTTCGTGTTTTCTTATCCCGATATCCTTCTTACTCGACACAAATCAATGAGTATTTTAATATTTTGATGCAATAAAGATAACAAGGTAAATAATAACGATAACAAACGTAATAATAATAATAATAACAACAACAACAACAACAATAATAATAATAATAATAACGATAATACCGTAATAATAATAATAATAATAATACCGTAATAATAATAATAATAATAATAATAATAATAATAATAATAATAATAATAATAATAATAATAATAATAATAATAATAATAATAATACCGTAATACTAATAATATTGATAATAATAATAATAATAAACGAAAAAACGGAGAAAAGAGAAGAGAAAGAGGAAGGAGGTTTGTCACCCTCAACCTACATGTTTCTGTCTCGGACTAAGGCTCGTAAGCGTGGCTACAACACGGGAGTCTTCGAGGTGTATGGAGGCTAAGTTGTGGTGGCTCGGGTTCAATTCCTAAAACTAGGTTTAGGGTTTGCTAAAGTCGGTTTTCCTAGGGTTTTTCTAGGGTTTGTTTTAGATGCGTCGGATTAGGGTTGTGTAGCTTGCTAGGGTTGTAGAAGATTAGGGTTTTTGTAAGAGGTGAAAAGTTGTGAAAATGGGTGTTGCATGGGGTGTATATATAGAAAAGATTAGGGCACCCGGTTTAGGGCACTCGACCGAGTAAGAGGCCAACTCGGTCGAGTGGCCCGTTATGCCAGCCGCCGGGCTCAAAGCAGGCCCACTCGATCGAGTGGATAGGTCACTCGATCGAGTGGCCTAGATGGGTCGCACGGGTCTCTTTATTTTGGACTTGACCTTGACTTTGATGGGTTTTGACGTTTGACTTGGACTTTTGATGGTGGACGGGTTGTTTTGTGTGTCTCGGAAACGACTTTGACCGGGGTTGACCCAATCGTGAAAAGTCGGTTTTAATTCCGGTGCCGGTTTTGGCCCAAATTAGTCTTGTTTGACTCGGAATGATCCACTGGGCCTGGATTTGAGGTCCGTTTGGTGAGATTTGTACTCCGTAAGTGTGTTAGCCAGCGATTAATGGATTTGAGCCCGTATCCGAGCGCATATAAACATGTTAACGTCCGATCATCATCGGGTGATTTTTGGAAACTACCATAGACACCTGGCAGTCAAAATGCGGGTGTCTACACTTCGGAAATTTGTTGGGGTGTTACTACTGATGTTGTGCCTAATGTTTGGTTGGAACTTGATGTTGGTGGTAAGTTTACCACTTCGAGGGACTTCAAACAGAATTTAACTCTATCTACTTTGTTCAAGTCCGTTAATTGTGGGTGTAACGGACTTGAATGTGGCCTGATTAGGCCTTTATTGACCCATGAATGAACGGTACCAACAGAAGCACCTACATGTTTTGAAAGACGTGAAATGGTGTCCCGGACAGCAAAGTCGAGATTTTTGATTTGTTCCAGGTTAGGCAACACCCTTTTTCTGTTTGTATTTCCGATTCTCTTGCTTTGTACATTTAGTCGCTTACCCTCCAACATTTGTTGTTTAGCAGTATGCCAAATGTTTGAGATCGTTCTTCGATGAACTCCCCACTTTTCGGCGGCAACTCCGAGCGTCCCTCTCTTAAGAACGCCGTCCTTGGTTTTGTCAAGCAAGAAAATGGCGACATCTTCTCTTTCGGATTCGGTGAAGCACGTAAATCCCATGAAATAGTCCTTCGTAGAATTGTTATGTAAATGTGAGTTTATGTATTTTAATTTTATAATTTTTTATATGTAATTAATTTTTTAAGCAACTCTCTTACAAGGTGAAAAATCACCAAGTAAGAGAAAGTGGTGCGTGTAAGAAAAAAAGAAGTGTTTCTGGGAGATTTTGTAGGGGAAGACTTTGTTTTGGTGGGAAATTTAAAATATTCCCAAATATGGGAGAGATAAATTTGGTGGTCCACCAAATTAGGTGATTTGTATAGGTGATTATTTTTGTTAATATTCTTCATTAATAACCTTAATAAGGTTGTGGGTTGGTCCACACTTATGTCCTTTTATTCATTTTTTATTAGTTTCTTAATATTGGTGCAAATATGAATAGTGACAATTGGTAATGAATGGAGGGAGTAGAAGAGAGAAATATTTAATTTATACATACGAATTTATTTTTACAATGACATTATTCTTTCTATATGAGATAATTTTATTTAATTTTATAGTCTTAAAAAATCTTTAATTTTTGTAGATATTTAAGGACGAATTATATAAAATTCATCGCCCTATTATATAATTTTTCAATGTGGGATGGAGTTTTTCTAAGACTTAATATCTATGAACGAATGATTACTCTTATTTATAAGAGTTATTTAACAACAATAATACCAACCATAGGACGTCTTCCCAAAATAATTAAATCATAGTATAGGTGACCGGTTACCTGTAGAACTCTTTCACCTTCCTTTTTCACCTTTAATTTTATTTAACGGCAATAATACCAACTATAGAGTGTCTTCCGAAAATAATTTCAATTTTAATAAATCTGAGAATAATACGTATTTTTGGAGTAGTTAAACCGGAGTAGTATATGTTGTTAAGAATATTCCTTAATATTCTCCGAGATTCTCAGTATCACAAAGATATAGTACATAATTTTATTTGTTTATACTTTTCCATATTAACTTTATTGTGTAATTATTGTCATTGATTTTTAGCCTTAGTTAGATGATACAATATTCCTTATATAGCTGCTATCATATCAGCATATATTCTTTCCCTTTGTAGCTTTCTTCATGTATTTATAGTCTTGCACGTATAGTTTGTAATATACACAATAATAATAATATCAATCATTCCAATAATTAACATGGTATCAGAGCTTTAACTGATCCGTCTTCACACAATCAACTACGACCTCTCAAAACTCACGCCCAACCCGACAATGGCATCTAATCAACTCTCTAACCCCCATGAACCCAATGTGTCCCTACGTACATTGTCAATCTCTCCATAATCGATAAACTTGAACCAATTGAGTTTATGCAATGGCAAGAGAAGGTAGAATCGATGCTCTTTGGGTACGATCTACTCAAATACATTGATGGCTCACATCCGTGCCCAACGGATACAATACCCGATCCCACACATACCGACAAGGACAAACCCGCGGCTAACATACCAAATCCCGCCAACTACACATGGAAACGACAAGACCACCTCATCAAGGCGGCCCTCCTTAGCACCCTAACCGCTGACTCCCATGCTATGGTCACCCGTCTTCCCACATCCCGTGAGGTTTGGACCACACTCTCCAAAACTTACGCCAACCCTTCCCGGGGTCACATACTACAGGTAAAAGACCGACTCGACTCCATCACCAAAACCGACACTATAACCATAACCGACTATATGCATTCCATAAAAACATGTACTGATAAGCTAGCCGTCCTCGGAAAACCCATGGACTCCGAGGACATCACGGCCAAAATACTCAAAGGTCTTGACTACAAGACCTACAAACCTGTCATAGACACGGTAAACGCTCGAGACGAACCCATCTCATTCGACAATCTCCACGAAAAACTAATTAATTTTGACCGCACTATCACCAAACAACCTAAACAAACTGAGCCCAACCCTTTCCCTGCCTCAGCTCATGCGGCCCAATACAGGCCCAAAGACAATAAGCCTTATCACAACAACAATCAGCTTTACCACAACAACAATCAATTTCGGCCCAATACCTCCACTGACCAGCCCAATACTCAAGCCCCATTCAAAGGGAGGTGTCAATATTGCAATTATATTGGTCATGTTGTACCTAAGTGTCGCAAGTTTGCTAGAGACTTTCCCGGAGTGGTCTTCACCACCGTACACCACCCTACCTCGTCCCGGACCCACAACCAACCCGCCCCGGAACCCACCCCACGCCCACCTTGCTACCACCAATCAACCCTCGTCTTCCTCACCTTGGTTAATTGACACCGGCGCTACACACCATGTCACCAATGATCTATCTAATCTCGCTCTCCATGCACCATATGATGGAAGCGATGAACTCGTTATCGGAGATGGCTCGGCTTTACCCATCACTCACATCGGTTCGTTCACTTTTCGACACTCCTCCCTTACCTTTCATTTTTCTAATGTATTATATGTACCAACGATTTCGCGCAATATTCTTTCCGTTCCTCAATTTTGTCATGATAACAACGTTATTTTTGAATTTTCTGACACTTTCTTTCTTATTAAGGATTCCAAAACGAGTCAGACTCTTCTTTGCGGAAGGCTTAACGGGGGCGCCTATGAATGACTACCTACCATACCGACTGCACATACTTCCGTCTCCACCACTCCAGATTGGCATCACCGTCTTGGTCACCCATCCACCAAGATTTATAATTATTTAAGTACTAATTTTAATTTATCATCGAATAATTTAGCAAATCAAACTTGTAACTCTTGCCATATACACAAGAGTCATAAACTTGAATTTGCTACATCCACAATTTCTACTTCCGCTCCATTAGAATTATTATTTACGGACGTTTGGTCCTCTCCTTTTTTATCATATGACTCATTTAAGTACTATATTATTTTTGTAGATCACTTTACGAAGTATATTTGGCTTTATCCTATAAAACGCAAATCCGACTCTACTATGATTTTCACACGATTCAAACTCCTCGTGGAGAAATATTTTCAAAAACCAATTTTACAAATCTATTCCGACAAGGGTGGAGAATATATTAAAATGTCTCACACCCTAGCAAATAACGGAATTGGACATCTCACTACACCACCTCACACACCGGAATTAAATGGGTATGCTGAACGCCGTCACCGACACATTGTTGAAACCGGCCTTGCTCTTCTCACACATGCCCGTCTCCCAACAAATTTTTGGCCCCATGCCTTTTCCACCGCTGTTTATTTAATAAACCGACTCCCCACACCCATATTAGGGAATCGGTCACCCTACCTTACACTTTTTGGTTACACCCCTAACTATACCAAATTACGTTGCTTTGGATGTCTTTGTTATCCGTGGCTTCGACCCTACACGTCTCATAAATTGCAACCCCGATCCACCCCATGTATTTTTCTTGGATATTCCCCAACACAAAGTGCCTTTTATTGCTTTGATCCCACCAGATATAAGACCTTTGTCTCTAGGCATGTTAAATTCATTGAGACTTGTTTCCCCTTCCCTGATCTTAATACAAGGCCCACACCCAAAAATGACACAAGGACCACAAATGCATGGATCCATGACACCCTCCCCCCTTCAGCCCAATCCGGCCCAAGCACACCACCCATAGACCAGCCCACACACTTACACAATCAACCCACCTCCTCTCATCCTATTAACATATCCCCCAACCCAGTGGACAACCCAATATCCCAAAACACCCAACCCAGTGACTTCCCCCCTGACCAGCCCAGAACCCGACACAACTCACAATCCGACCAGCCTAGAAGCACTTCCCCTACCCCTCCGCTGCCACCATCACAACCCGACACCAGCACCACCTCACCCCCTCCGCCTCACCAAGTCAACCGCCCCGTTACTCGTCTCATTAACAACCTCCGCAAATCTAATCCCAAATATGTCAACCTTGTCACGGTCACTCCACCCTCGCAACTTCCTAACACTACCAAACAAGCTCTTGTCGTTCCACAATGGCGGGACGCCATGTTAGCCGAGTATGATGCCTTGTGTAAAAATGAAACATGGACCCTTGTACCTCGCCAACCCCATTTCAATGTTATCAGTTGCAAATGGATTTATAGAATAAAATACAAACCCGACAACACCATTGAACGGTACAAAGCCCATCTCGTCGCAAAAGGATTTCTAAAAAGACCCGGAGTAGACTACTCCGAAACCTTCAGCCCAGTTGTTAAACCAACCACATTTCGACTCCTTTTAATTCTCGCCCTTACAAATGGTTGGAAACTCCGCCAACTCGACATTAATAATGTTTTTTTAAAAGGAAAATTATCTAAAATGGTTTATATGACACAACCACTCGGGTTTGTGGACTCCCACAATCCTTCCCACGTCTGTAAACTCACCAAGGCCATTTATGGCCTCAAACAAGCCCCTCGAGCTTGGTACACCACCCTCAAGCAATACCTTCTCGAAAATGGCTTCAAAGGGTCAATAGCCGACCCGCCCCTATTTATTACCACGACAAAACACGACAAAATCTATCTACTTGTCTACGTCGATGATATTATCATCACAGGTCCAAACCCGGGTCTTGTTGCGTCTTTTGTCTCTAAACTTGCGTCCCGATTCGCACTCAAGGATCTTGGTGCATTATCATATTTTTTAGGGGTCGAAGTCACACCCACAAAATCGGGACTCCTACTCACACAGTCCAAATATATTCATGATTTATTGCACCGTCACCACATGCTTGAGGCAAAACCCACAAATACACCCATGGCATTATTTCCCTCGTTAGTCAAAGATGAATCTTCACCGATTCAAAAGGAAACTGAATACCAGACTATCATTGGTAGCCTCCAATATCTATCTTTCACCCGACC
The DNA here is from genome assembly GCA_958450325.1 of Agrostemma githago. Lineage (NCBI taxonomy): Eukaryota > Viridiplantae > Streptophyta > Magnoliopsida > Caryophyllales > Caryophyllaceae > Agrostemma > Agrostemma githago. Next base: position 10,607,664 of record OY288254.1, on the reverse strand, counting down.
AGACTTAGCCTTTTCAGTCAATCGTTTGGCCAAATTTATGCAACATCCCACCGACATGCACTGGACTGCCCTAAAACGCCTTCTTAGGTATTTACAAGGTACGACCCACGTTGGCCTACTACTTCATAAAATCTCTCCCCCCAAACTTCATGCTTATAGCGATGCGGACTTGGCCGAAGATCGCAATACCTACCTATCCACAATCGGCTTTATAACATATTTGGGTCGCAATCCTATATCTTGGTCCTCCAAGAAACAATCCGCCGTAGCCCAATCTACCACTGAGGCCGAATTTCGAGCTGTGGCTACCACGGCTTCCAAACTATTATGGATACAAAATCTTTTAACTGAACTTCACTTTCCCATAACATCACCACCAGTCATATTCTGTGACAACCTCAGTGCCACAAACTACTCTGCAAATCCCGTCTTCCACTCTAGAATGAAACACCTTGCACTAGCTTTCCACTTCGTCCGTGAACTAGTCAGCAACAGTGCTCTTCGAGTCCAGCATATATCCGGCGACGATCAACTCGCTGACACCCTCACGAAACCTTTACCCCGTGCGCGCTTCACAGACCTGGTTCTCAAGATCGGACTGTGCGGAGGATCGTCCGTCTTGCGGGAGCATGTTAAGAATATTCCTTAATATTCTCCGAGATTCTCAGTATCATAAAGATAGAGTACATAATTTTATTTGTTTATACTTTTCCATATTAACTTTATTGTGTAGTTATTGTCATTGATTTTTAGCCTTAGTTAGATGATACAATATTCCTTGTATAGTTGCTATCATATCAGCATATATTCTTTCCCTTTGTAGCTTTCTTCATGTATTTATAGTCTTGCACGTATAGTTTGTAATATACACAATAATAATAATATCAATCATTCCAATAATTAACATAAGTGACCAGCTACCGGTAGAACCGTTCACCTTTCTTTTTCGCTTTCAATAATACACAAAAAACAATACGTTAAAACAAACTAAACGTATAGAAAAAAAACTGAAGAAGAATGAAAGTGATGGAGAGAGAGGATGAAGGAGAGAAGTAAAGAAGAGTGACATGAAAAAACTGACCCGACCCGAATAAGTCAAACTGAACCCGACCCGACACCCGAATTGAAGACCTAATTTTGACCTGTAATCCGAATTGACCCGAGCTAACCAGAAACTGACCCGACTATTATTGTAGAAAACGAGTCGATATCCTTAAAAAAGTTGAAAACAGAAAACCTGATAATGACCCAAACCCGAAATTATCCGACCCGACCCGAAGTCAACCCGATTATTAAAACACGAAAGTGACCCGACTTGAATTTGACCCGACCCAAACCCGACTCGGTCACCCATTATCCAGGTCTAAAGAGCAGATAGCATGTTAAATATTAATTAGGTGACCTGATGTAGCAGCTTATAAAGTCACTTATACTACTCTGATTTAACTATTTCAATAATTAGTATTATTCTCAGATTTATTAAAATTGATATTATTTTGTGCAGATGCCCTATAGTTGGTATTATTGTCGTTAAATAACCCTATTTATAACATGGAATTTAATCAGCTCATCATAATTTTTCGATGTGGGATAATTTTAATTAATTTCATAGTCTTAAGAGATTAAGGTCAAAAGATTTGTTTGTTGAATCTAAGAACATTGATTATTCTTATTTATAATACAGAAATTTATCACCTGAATATAATTGTTCGATGTGAGATGATTTTACTATTTTTATATGTAATAGATTCATTACTTTTTCGAGCAAATAGTATGAAATTCATAACTTCATATTAGTTTTTAGATGTGGAAAAATTTCACACACGTTTGTAATCTTAAGAGATTTTTTAAGATTCAAAAGAGAAATTTTTACCTAAGTTTATTATAGTTCCAAGAGCTTTTCTAAAACTCAAAAGATGTTTGGTTTATATCTATGAAATTCATGACTTTGTAATAATTTTTCGAAGTGAGAAATTTTACTCAAGTTTATAGTCTCAAGAGTTTTTTTAAGACTCAAAAGTGTGGGGTAATTTTACTTTAAAGAAATTTAGTTAAGACCCAAAAGAGATTGTTTTTCCATCTAAGTTATTAAGGACGAAGGATTACTCTTATTTATATAATAGAATTCGACCACTTTATTACGGAGTATACCTTTGGACAAATGATTTCTCTTGTTTATTAGATCTCATCATAATTTTTCGATGTGTGATAATTCTAAAATTTATAGTTTTAAAACTCTTTTTAGAAACTCTTTTTAGGACTCAAAAGATTTCTGATTGAAATTTAAAGACGATGATTACTTTTATTTATATATAATATCACTTTTTTTTCGATGTGAGATAATTTGACTTCAATTTATAGCCTTAAGAGGAGTATTATAATTCAAAATATTTTTGATTAATATCTAAAAAAGAATAATTTCTCTTATTGATAATGTAGAAGTGTAGAATTTCATCACCTCATCATAATTTTTTGATGTGGATTAATTTTAATTAAGTTTATAGTCTTAAAAAGTTCGATTATTAGGACTCAAAAGATTTCTTGTTGATATTTAAAGACGAATGATTGCATTTACTCCGTATTAATATAGTAGAATTCATCACCTTATTATAGTTTCTCGATGTGGGATAATTTTACTTAAATTTATAGCTTTAAGAGCTTTTATAAGACAATATTTTTTTTTGTTAATGTCTAAAAAATAATGATGTCTCTTATTTGTGTATAAAATTTCATCACCTCGTCATAATTTCGATATGCGATAATTCTACTTAGGTTTATATTCTTAAGAACCCTTTTTTGAACTCAGATTTTTGGTTAATATCTAAACATGAATGATTTCTCTTTTCCATCAGCTAACGGTCCTAAGAACATTTTTAGACTCAATTTTTTTAGTTGATATCAAATGACAAATGATTATTATTTATAATATAGAATTTTATCACCTTATCATAATTTTTCGTTTTGAGACAACGTCAGGATAATTATAGTAATAAAATAGTTTGTTTTTATATTTAACTCAAGAATGGGCGATTACTTTTATTTATATAATAAAATTCGATCACCTTATTATAATTTTTCGATGTAGGATAATCTTACCTAAGTTTATAATCTCAAGTACTTTTGTACGACTCAATTTTTTTTTATATCTAAGAATGAATGATTAATCTTATTTATAATACAAAGTATCAAATTCCATCACCTCAGAATTTTCCGATATAGAATAATTTTGACTTAAGTTTAGATATAGTCTTAAGAACGCTTATAATAATTTTACTTGAATTTATAGTCTTAAGAGGTTTCTAAGACTCAATTGAGTATCGGAAGATTTCTAATAACGAATTATTAGTCATATTTAAGGACGAAAGATTACACTACTTATTTACAATATAGAATTCATCACCTCATCATAATTTGGAGGAATGATTACTTTTATTTATAATCGAATTTCATTGTCTTATTGTAGAATTGATTACTCTTATTTATTATTTATAATATAGAGTTTCATCACGTTGTTATAATTTTTCGATGTGAAATTATGTTACTTAAGTGTGTAGTCTTATTAAGATATTTTCTAAGATTCAAAAGTTTTTTTATTGATATTTAAAAATGAATGATTAGTCTTATTTATAATATAGAATTTCATTATCATAATTTTTTTGATGTGGGATAATTTACGGTCTTAAGAGCTTCTTTTGAAACCCAAAAGAACACATGATTACTCTTATTTATAATATAGAATCATCATCTTATTTTAATTGTTTCTATATGGGTCAATTTTAAGTTTGTAGTCTTATTAAGAGTTTTTTTAAGACTCAAAACTTCTTTGGTCGATATTCAAAAACAATAATTTCTCTTTTATATTATAAAATTCCTTAACGGTTATAATCTCAAGAGTTCTTTATCACTCAAAAGATTTTTGGTGGATATCTTGGGACGGATGATTACTATTATTTATAATATAAAGTTTTATCACCTTATTATAATTTGTCGTTGTGGGATAACTACTGTTTTTACATGTAATAAATTAATTCATCAGTTTTTCGAGCAAACAATATGAAACAAATAATATAAAATTTATACTCAAATGAAAGCATTTTCTACCAAGTATCTAATCATTCCATTTTTATAATTTTTTTTATGATAATTTTTTGTTAAACAAAATTTAAAGGTTTTAAGATGAAAAATATAAAACATCACATTAATATGATAGATTAAATAGATTATTATAATAATTAAAAGTTTCTCTACTTGATTTTTTTTATTATTAATGATACTTTCCTAAATTGAGTTTTGATGCAACGAACCAATCATATCGCTCGAACAGTTCCCCCTTATATATTTATATATATAATATTGATTATTAGTATTTGACCTGTTATAATAAAAAAGTGGCGGATACCTCCATCACAACTCACAAGGGAGACTAGCTAATAATAAAACGACGATTGTCGTACTCGGGGTCAGGGACCTCCAAAAAGTGATCTTCGCTGGTAAATTTGTGATTCTTAATCGATAGTCTTGCTTAGGATAGAATATCAGTCATTAATCTTAAAATGGGTCACTCAATGGCAAGTTACAAATGCTTGTGGAGTAGTTTGTTGTGCCATAATGATTTTTTGAAGCAATATTTCCCACGGTACCCTCGAAATTTGACGAAATACACATGGTACCCCATTATAAGTTTGTTCTTGTGGTAACCTTGTATTTTGTGTTTAATGCTTGTGGTACCCCTGATCAATTTTTCGTCATAACGACATTAAAAGTTGGTTTAATTAAGTTTGATTAGTGGTTAATTTATTTGAAGCGAAAATAGTAGAGAATTGAGGGAAAGCATATGATACTCTTGTGTTTCAATGTTTTTACAATGGTATCCACATGGTTTAAATTTTTTGCCCATGCTACCCATGTGGTTTTATTTTATTGCATACCCTGAATGAATTGTAACAATAAGTTAATAAATTAACCATTGTTCATTTGCTTATAAATAACAACTTATTGTGATTAGGGGTCAGCACAATAGGACAACAAATAAAGAACATACTCCACTTCACATAATGTCAATTTTCATCTCGTTCAAGAGGAGTTAATGTAGACAGCAAAACATGTGCGGGATTCAATATAAGAACAAATATACGAGCATTTGATCATAATATAGCAAACTCATTTAAGCTGTATTGCAAGTGCGATGAGTGTGGTTGATTTCAATGACGAAAAGTTAGAACGGAAGATGATAGTAATGAAGTTCGTAAGAGCACTATGTAAAGTGGAGTATGTTCATTAACCTAGCTTTTACAATTAATAATTGAGGTTTTGAATGTGATAATTTTTTTTTTTTTAAAAAAGAGTCAAAACAAGAGCGTGTAAAAATTGCTAAATACTATGGGAAAAAGAAAGATTGCTAAAAATAAATAATGGGAAAAATAAATATGATTTCTTGTATTATATCTAACCTATCAATTCCCAATACCATGTAAAAAATAAAGGGTACCATGGACAAACATTGAAACCACAAGGATACCATAGTGTAGACACCCGCATTTTGACTGCCACGTGTCTATGATAGTCTCCGAAAAACACCCGATGATGATTGGACGTCAACGTGACTTAGTATACTCGGATTTGGGCTCGGAATTCATAATATCCGACATGAACTTTTAACGGAGTAAAAATCTCACAAAACAGACCTCAAATTCAGGCCCAGTGGGTCATTCCGAGTCAAATAAGACTAATTTGGGCCAAAACCGACACCAAAAATATTTCCCGTCTTTTGGCGGCCGGGTCAAAACCCGGTCAAAGGCAAAAACGTCTCAGAAATCAGATGAAATCATTTAAGCGCCCAAATTCAAATTCAAAAAGTAAACAAAATCAACAAAGTCAAACTTCCCTATTTTGGCTCAACCGTTTGACCCACTCGATCGAGTGGATTGACCCCACTCGATCGAGTGGAGCCTTTTTACCCGGGCTTGGCCCATTTGTTAAGGCACTCGATCGAGTGCACTAGGGCCACTCGATCGAGTGCCCCCTAGGTCATGGGAAACGTCTATAAATACCGACTCATTCTCATGCATTTGCCAACTTTTTTCAGATCCTTTTCACCATCATTTTGCCCTACATTTTCAGTCACACTTCACCCTACATTCATCCTACAATCTACACTACAAACCCTAAGCAAAACACACCAAAAAACCGAGTTCTAGTCTCTCGATAAACCGACATATACACATACATATCCATACACACCGTAACTCGCGTGCATCCTCGATACTCCCAAGCTTTGTCGCTGTTCACGAGTCCGTTTCCGAGGTCCATACTAGCATGTACGTTGAGGGTGTTCCAAACTCCTTTTTAATCTCTTTTAAATATCGTTTTTATGCACATTTTCATATCGTTGTATCGTAGTAACACGTACACATACACTAACTTTTTCATCTTTTCGCATTTCTAATTTTGCATCTTTTTTATATCGTTACTAACTCTAATAATACCGCGTATATAATATTAATATCAAAAGTTGGTTTTGAAATGTTGAACTACGATAATCACATTCGATCCGTCTAATCCCTTTACGAGTAACGACGGAGGTGGAGCCCTTTCGAGGAGCCCCGCCCCAATGTACTCAAGGGCGTGACGTGATCGTGATTCGTCGTAGTTGAACATATTTAATTCCATTTCCATAATTGGTTCGAGACCCGTTGACACGAATACCGACATCACATAACCCGAAAGGGTTAGTTTCGATGTCGTGACGTAGAGGGATGCATCTCGTTACTAATTCAAAGTTTCATAATCTAACACAAACGTTTTCATAAAAACTCCGGTGACGGTATTATAATCGTTCATATACGATTATAGTACCGGAGGCCGAGTCGAATACAAATCGTGCGATATTTGTATTTGACTTGGCCGATCATCGATTTCAAGCCATAAAATCGAGCAAATCACTACTCGTACAGGGGGCACTCGACCGAGTGCCATAGGCCACTCGATCGAGTTGCACCCCAAAAACAGGGCAGTAGCCCCATTAACGACACACTCGACCGAGTGCCATAGGGCACTCGATCGAGTAACCCCCCAAAATATGGGCAGTAGCCACGTTAATAGCGCACTCGGTCGAGTCAATCAATGACTCGGTCGAGTGGGTCTGGCAACTCAGAAACCCGAGGGCTTGGACATATATTCCGAGCCCCGTTCTTATCGACTTTAGACCATCGACCGACCCTTCATCATTTTTCAAAACGCTACACATGTCACGACACGTAGAACGACTTTGACCACTTTTACGTGATAAGTCGGGACAAGACTACGGAATGTGAGACTAGGCTAGCAATACGCCACAATCTTATATTTTCGTCCTTCGCTTCATACGTAACATGATACGTATTTAAGTGGGGTAGTCCATCTACATAATTTCGCGGTCTAGTTTACATATGGGTCCGTTTTTATCTTTGTTTTACGTTATTTTGTTTATGTCGTATTGTGAATTCCGGGTTGTATTTCCGCCCGTGTAGCTTGTACGCTTTTTTATTTCTTTTTCGAGCTTTATTTATTATTTGCTTTTACGCTTTATAAATGAACCTCGCATGCTAACTCAACTCGACCATAATTAGATGCATTAAATGACGTAGTTAACGCAAAATTCGCATGTTTAGACAAAACGTTGTTTGCATATCATTTCATTATTTTACTAGCGCGCGTATCATGAACACGAACGATGTCTTAGTAGAGGCCGCCATGTGCGGGCGGGGTTGGGTGTCCTTAGTGGGCTTCCCAACACGTACCCTCACCCCTTACTCAGAACCTTTGGTTTCCGGATGTCCGAAACCCTTGGCGAACGAGAGTCATTCTTTACACGATTACCGGTGTAGATGGTATCGGTATCGCAATGCAAAGGGACGAGCCCCATGAACTCTGAAATCGGAGTGGGCTTACTTTGTGTAAAGCCCATGACGACATAGAGTGGGCTCGTATGGTTCCGAATAACCACAAAATTCGGTGGCGACTCCATTTTGACTTAAATTTCGAACCCGAGAACAATCTTACCACGAGATTCATTCGCCTACCCAAACCCGCGCTTCGCCGCGTCGGGGTGGACCTACGTCATGTCCACAATTTGGCGACTCCGCTGGGGATACCTGATGTACCACATGTCATCGGGGTTCCCAGGGTGAGACTCGAAGAGAAATCGTTCGTAGATTAGTGTGCGCGCGTTAGTCTAATGATTCATGCATAACCCATTTTTGCCCGGGCCGGTTACTTGTGACCGACGTCCCACTATACCGCGGTGCATTCCTACATGGGTGCGCTAAAAACATCGATGGTGGAACTCGTCTCGGTTTTGCGGCATGTCCTAAGACCAACTCGGCTTAGGGAGTCCGTCCATCACATGAGAAAGCCATCGTTGTTGGTATAGACCCTATTTTGACCGACCGAGACTTAGTGTAAAGCATACATGAGCGTCGTTATAATGCTTGTTTGACTTCGTGCTACTTGGTTTCCGTGTCATTTTTTTCAAAAACCGTCATTTCAAATTTGCATCTTTCCAAAAATACCCACCTTTTCGAAAAACCCGAAATACTGTCCATTTCGGGACCCGTCTTTCCAAAACACCCATTTTGAAAAACCCGAAATGCTGCCCGTTTCGGGACTCACCTTTTCAAAATACCCAATTTTCAAAACTTGGAATGCCGCCGAAATTTAGGATCAACGATTTGACTCAAAATATCCTTTTCTGTAGTCGGCATGCTGTCCGTTTTAATTCTCGAATTTTCACCCCCACCTTGATTTTCGGAATTTTCCTTTTCAAAATTCTAATCTCGGTTTTCAAAATTCCGTTTTCAGTTTTCAACACTTTCGGAAATTCGTTCATTTTGCATTCAAACCTCAATTTTCAACTTTCCTAAAATAAACCTTCCTTATTATAGGACCTACCGTCTATCCGTGTGTCGGGTCTTTGCATAATACGTAGAGGGTTTATAGCGTCGAAACTCCGTCGATCTTATATCACGAGTTTCCCCCCTTTCCCAAGTCCGCCTTGTCTGTCAAGGCACGACCAACCCGCGTAGGGCATACCCCTACAAAGGAAACTCCGTCCATACACTCGAGTCAAAAGTCTGGGGAGTAATCTCACGTGGACCTTCCTTCGAACGGGACTAGGCCCACAAAGCCGAAATCCTAAGGAAGTCATACCACCCACGAGTCATCCGTCTAGATGTCTTTCTCGAGTCTTTTCCACTCAGTCCTTTCTTTTTGAGTCGCTCGGGATGTGCTGTTTTCTTTGATTCCAAGACTGGGTTCGGTTTCTGATTACGTGGTGTTCTTACAGACAGGCCACCATCAACCAGACACACTCGCAGGATGGAAACTGCCTTAGCTGAACTGAAAGCCTCCGTTGATTCCATGATCGAGAAACAGGCCGACATCGATGCCCAACTGAATGAAATGAGGGCTGGGCAAGTTGCTATCGTCACTCGGTTGGCTTCAGTGGAGCACAGGACTCCTACTACCGGGACTGCCGGACCTTTAGCTGAACTGGTTAGCTCGGTCCGCCGACTGGAAGAACAAGTTCATTTAACTGGGAATAACAACATTCACCGGGAAAACAGTCGGGAGTATAACCCGCTAAGTGACAAGCTGCCTGCAAACCTGAACCTCACCGGTTTGCCTATGTTCGAAGGGACTGAAGACCCGTTACTACATGTACGGGCCTTCAAGGAGTTCATGGCCATCAAAGGGGTGGACTCCACCATGTTCAAGAACCTCTTTGCTGCGTCTCTTGAAAAGCACCCTCGGGCCTGGTACTACAGGCTAGACCCGAAGAAATACCCTACATGGGATGATGTGGCCACCGAGTTCGCTCGGAACTATGCTGACAACACCGAGATCCAAACCACAATGAGATCTCTGGAAGTTATGGCCCAAGAGCCGAAAGAAGGTTTTACCAAATACCTTCAACGCTGGAGGGCTGAAAGTGTGAAACTGGTCGATAAGCCAAGTGAGAAGACTTTAGTGGAGGCCTTTGTTAAGAACCTCCTCCCATCCTACCGGGTTCACCTCCGATATGCCGTCATACCCAATTTCACCACCCTTACTGAAATGGGTATGAGGATTGAAGATGATTTGAGACTGGAAGGCCTCACTAAGGCCGCTGCTAAGGGTTACCAAGGGGCTTCTTCCTCCGCAACCAAGCCTCAAGCTGCAACCCGCAGCATTTTCGACGCGGTTAATCTACTAGATGCCCCATCCAAGAGAAACACCCCACCTCGGGTTTTCACCGATATAGGTACGACCTATACTTATGCCTTACAAAGGCTGTCCTCAAAAGGCCTAATCCAACCGATAGGCCCAACTCCTGAAGTTCCGGTTGAGCGACACTCCAAGAACTACAATGCCCAAGCCTATTGCCAATACCACCGGGGCAATGGGCATGATACCGAGAAGTGCTGGAAGCTGAAGCACTTGATTCAGGACCTGATCGAAAGCGGTAAAATCCCGCTGCCCGGAGATAAGCCCAGTAACAAGGAGAATCCTTTCAGCTCCCACGCCATCTTTACCGGGGAGGTGATCGATTGCTCCCACCTTATCTCCCCATTTATCCCGCAAGTGAACGGGATCTGGTTCGACGACGAGGAAGACGTCTACCTCGCCAAGGGGGAAGCTGTCCCCATCACCGCCGAGGAGATTCGAAAGACTAAATCTCGAGTCTTAACCAGTAACCACCTTGGTCGTCCTTTTCAAGCCACTAGCTCTAGGGACACCCCTATCCCGACAACCGTCATTACGGAAGTCGCCTCTGAAGAGCCAACCGCTGAAACGGCTCTTGTGAAACAGTTGAAGAAAACCCGAGTTGACCTCACTATATGGCAACTCCTGGTTAGCTCTCAAGAACATCGGGAAGCACTCACAAAGGCTCTCGATCAAATCAAGGTTGACTCTTTGGTTACCCCCGCTGAGATGGTAGCCACGATCTTGCCCCACCTAAAGGGCAAGGCTAAGGAAGAAGGACCGGTAATCACTTTCTCCGAGGCCGACCTACCACCATTCGGGGCCGCCCATAACCTGGCCCTCTACATCACGGTGGTCTGCCGAGGAAAATACCTTCCCATGACCCTAGTTGATGACGGGTCTGCTGTGAACGTCCTTCCTCTAAGGACCGCAAAAGCCCTCGGCATTACTGAGGCTGACTATGTCCCGACTGCTCAGACCATCCAAGCCTTTGATGGGAGCCCGAAGTCGGTAGCTGGGGCCGTGAAACTAACTGTCATCACTGGCCCGATAGAGAAGGAGCTCGAGTTTCAGGTGATCGATGTCACCTCATCGTTCAACTTGCTCCTGGGTAGGCCTTGGATCCACGCGGTCAAGGCGGTGTCCTCCACCCTCCATCGAAAGATCAAGATGCCTTTGCTTAACGATGTCATCACTTTAGAGGCAACACCGATGACTGTGGCTAGCTGTAACGCCACGGCACGCACGGACCTCTGGGGGTTCGATTTTCTGGGGATGATCGAGGAAGAGTACCTTTTTAGGCCTTACTTCACTACGAGTATCGACATGATGCTCCAAAACCTAGGATACTTTCCGGGGGCTACCTCTCGACCCGATCTTCCAGCTGGGAAGATCATCGAGGTTCTCAAAGACGAAGAATCTCACTTTGGTCTCGGTTATGACATCACCCCCGACAATGTTGTCCGAGCAGGGATCGAAAAGGCCTGCAACATCCTTAAGGGTATCTACTTGAGCCCTTATAGCCCACGGTTGGCTGACTACTTTGTCACACCGGTGTTTGGGGCTATCCAGGTTGGTCTATACCAACCCAATGCTATGCAGCTCGGGACCTACTTGGCCCGAGACTGCAACTACATTCCGGATGATGTGTTCGCCCTCATCCAGTCCAATGGAGCTAAAGATGCTGAGCCCGCACTAGGGCTACTATTTGGGGAAGACACCGTAGCCCCAACTCCAAAGGAAGACCTGGTCAACCTGATTCTCCGCAGCAACAGGTTTGACCCGACCAAGCTGATCTCGAATGTTGGTTCCGAGACGGGAAACAGGGCCTGGAGGAAGACTGTCAAGTGGACTGACAGTCAGGGAAGGATCTACAAGCTGGTCACCGGAGAGGGAGACATGCCTGAGTCTGAGTCCGAGTCCGAGTCTGAGTCGGAGTCTGAGTCAGAGTCTGAGGTCGAGTCTAGGGAAGTCGGTGCTAGAGTCACTCCTGTAACCCCTCTCCCTTTTATTATTCCTGCTGCTGGCACCTCGGGGTCTGTCCCGAGTGCCCTACCTATCCCGCCACTGACCAATGATCAGATGGCCGCTCTCTTTGAGCTGTTCTCCAAATTTTCAATCAATAATAACAACCGTTCTGCTTACGACTTGTCTCTTTCAAATTCTGCTTTTAAAAATGTTTTATGCTATGACATTGAGAAATCAGACGAACAGGTACCCTTACCTCCGCATTTGATCGAGCAACTAGAGCAAAGGAAGTCCCGAAACCCGGTGATCGAAGAAACCGAGTCCATAAATGTGGGAACAACCTTAGAGCCTCAGACACTTAAGATAGGGTTATCCTTAAATCCCGAGGAGAAACAACAGTTCATAAGCCTCCTCCAAGAGTTCAAGGACGTCTTCGCATGGTCCTACAAGGACATGCCGGGGATAGACCGGGAAATAGCCGAGCACCACATACCAATCAAAGACGGGTGCAAACCGGTCAAACAGAAGCTTCGTCGGATGAGACCCGAGTGGTCTCTCAAGGTAAAAGAAGAAGTCGACAAACAATTCAAAGCCGACTTCATACAAGTGTCCGAGTATCCGGACTGGGTGGCAAACATCGTGCCGGTTCCTAAAAAGGACGGTAAGGTGCGGGTATGTGTAGATTATCGGGATCTTAACAAGGCGAGCCCGAAAGATGATTTTCCGTTACCAGACATCGACATACTGGTGGATTAACACGGCCGATCATGCCCTTCTATCATTCACGGACGGGTATGCCGGGTATAATCAAATCAAGATGGCGGAAGAAGACATGAGTAAGACCACCTTCACCACACCTTGGGGTACTTACTGCTATACCGTCATGCCTTTCGGTCTCATTAATGCCGGGGCCACATATCAAAGGACTGCAACCACTTTATTACACGACATGATGCATAAAGAGGTAGAAGTTTACGTAGACGACATGATCGTCAAATCCAAAGAACGGGACGGTCACATCACCGCCCTAAGAAAATTCTTCACCCGATTGCGCAGATACAACATGAGGTTAAACCCTCAAAAGTGCAGTTTCGGGGTAACATCAGGCAAATTACTGGGTCATATCGTTAGCCAACGAGGTATCGAAGTCGATCCAGCTAAAATCAAAGCCATTACCGAGATGCAACCTCCTAAAATCGAAAAAGAAATAAGGGGGTTCCTCGGGAAAGTCCAGTACATCAGTCGGTTCATTTCCAAGTTAACCATGGTGTGTGAACCAATTTTCAAGAAACTGAAAGAGGGAGAACGGGTACTATGGGATGACAAGTGCCAAACTGCTTTCGACAAGATCAAGGAAATTCTGTCTGCACCGCCAGTTTTAATGCCACCCCAACCCGGTTTGCCTCTGTCGTTATACCTAACAACGACCGAGACAGCCATGGGGGCTATGCTGGCTCAGACAGTTGACTCCGAAGAAAGAGCCATTTACTACATCAGCAAGAAGTTTTTAGAGTATGAGTGCAAATACACCATGCTCGAAAAAACGTGTTTGGCCCTGGTCTGGGCCACCAAGAAACTCCGACATTATATGCTCAGTCACGAGGTCCATGTGCTATCCAAGATGGACCCGATCAAATATATCTTTGAAAAGCCCGTTCTCAACGGCCGAATCTCTAGATGGACTCTAATGCTGGCAGAGTTCGACTTAAAGTTTGTACCGTTAAAGGCTATTAAAGGTTGAGTAGTAGCTGAATTTCTCGCCGATAGCCCGATAACCGAGGAAGGACACACCGACACTTGGTCCTTCCCAGATGAAGATATTTTGCATACTGATACTGAAACTTGGGATTTATACTTCGATGGTGCATCTAATTTTCGAGGGTTCGGAGTCGGGATCCTCCTAATTTCACCAAAAGGAGAACATACTCCCGTCTCCATCAAACTGGACTTTGATGTTACCAATAATGCAGCAGAGTACGAAGCATGCATTTACGGGCTACAAGCCGCCGCGAATCTGGGGATTACAAATCTCCGGGTACATGGTGATTCATCCTTGGTCATTAACCAAGCGCTTCAAAAATGGAAGACTCGAAATGCCAATCTCGTGGCCTACCAGGCACGAGTAAGGGATCTCGAGAAACAATTCCAAAAGGTAGAGTACATATACCTGCCTCGGGAAGAAAATCAGTTTGCAGATGCGCTCTCAAAATTAGCATCCTTACTGAATATTCCCGACCACGTGACCAATATGCCAATTTGCGTCGAGAGACGGTCTGAGCCGGCATACATTTGTGATATTGAAGACATCGAAATAACCGATCCCGAACCATGGTACCAAGCCGTGTTAACGTACCTAACGAACGGAGAATATCCTCCCGGGACGGAAGGTCGAGCCAAGAAAGCCTTACGGAGGCTAGCCACCCAGTTCATCCGCACCGACGACGGACAACTGTATAAAAAGACGGCACAGGGGGCTCTTCTCCTTTGTGTTGACAAGTATAAGGCCGAAAAGGTTATGGCCGAAGTACATGATGGTGAGAACGGCCCACACATGAATGCCCACATGCTGGTCCGGAAAATCATGAGGCTCGGTTATTATAAGAATACCATGGAAGCCGATTGCCGGTCGTATGTCAAACATTGTCATAACTGTCAAATCTTTGGCAATGTGCAACATATGCCGTCATCACTACTCTATACCATGACGTCACCCTGGCCATTCTCAACGTGGGGTATCGACATAATCGGGAAAATAAATCCCTCGGGTACCGGTGGGCATTGCTTCATTTTGGTAGCTATCGACTATTTCACCAAATGTGTCGAAGCTGAATCATATCGCATTCTCACTGCCAAGCATGTCGCCAAGTTTATCCAAAACAAGATAATATGTCGATATGGGATTCCCGCTGAATTTATCAGTGATCACGGGACTCATTTTCAAGCCGAGACTACGGCCCTGCTGACCAAATATAAAATCCAAAGGCATACTTCCTCGCCTTACCGCCCCCAAACAAATGGAGCAGTAGAGGCGGCTAATAAAACAATTGTCACCATACTCAAAAAGATGGCTGATAATTACCGGGACTGGCCCGACAAAATACCTTTTGCCCTATGGGGATATCGAACGTCATTTCGCACCGCAACCGGGGCTACACCATATTACCTAACCTACGGGATGGAGGCAGTCCAACCAGTCGAGCTGGAGGTACCGTCCCTCAGAATTCTGCTAGAAAGCCAAGTACCCGAAGCTGACTGGGTTCGAGCACGGTATGACTCACTGGTTCTACTAGACGAACGACGGTCTCGTGCCCTTAATAATATCCAAATCTACCAGAAGAGGATCCAACGGGCCTTCAACAAGAGAGTAAGGCCCAGACACATTAAGGAGGGCGACCTAGTCCTTAAGTCTATTCGGGCTCTACTACCGGTTGACCCAAGGGGAAAATTCAAACCCAATTGGGCTGGGCCATATCTGGTGAAGAAAATCCTATCGGGGGGAGCAGTGATGCTGACGGACCTGGACGGGAACGAGTTTGTCAACCCAACCAACCTGGACCAGCTGAAGCGCTACTATCCTTAGCCATTTCTCAATGTCATTAGCAAATTTTATCAAAATCATTTTTTTACAAAAAGCAAGTCAATGAGCTAGAATTACTTATTCTACTGTCATAAACATCTTGAACTAATAGTCTTGGTGTAATTCGAGATTGCAAATTTCCTATGCCTGAACTACGTTTGGTTTGATTCTGCTAATCGCGGATACGTAGGCAGCCCCTCAAAAGGGTACAACCAATGCAATCAAGAAAAGACAGGAGCGGTTTTATAATAAACTTCCTTTATTAATTCAAAAAAAAATCCCGACAAGCTCGGGAAATTACAAAATGCAGGAATCAAAAAAAATATACACAACAAAAAAGGGCACACAAATAATAATAATAATACTTAGATAATAATAAATCTAAGGACTCGGCATTCAGGGCATCTTGCCCTTCCCCTTGTCTTTAGCATCCCTAGTCGTCCACTGGCGACGACGCGGAGGGGAGCGTTCCCGAATCACCACGGGAACTTCTCTAGCCCGGGCTCGAGTATTTGAGCCCGACTCCCCTGTCATATCAATGGGCCCAAGTCGAGCCCTGACCGGCTCAGGGAGCCGGTCACGCGGACCGAGTCGGTCCCGGACTGCCAACCTCGGCCCAAGTCGTCGTTCCAAGTCAGTCTGCCCTCGAGTGCTGCTAGAACCGACTTCCTTAGATCGAGTCTTAGTTTGTGACGTAAGACCCGATTCTCCCCGAACTGTGGTCTCAGGACTGTGTTCCCCGGTGAAGAAGTCTCTGTTGTCCTTCGCCGACTCACGCTGAACCAATTCGATGGCCTCGTCAACTTTTAAGGCCTTTCGAGCTTCTTCGGACTCTTCAGAAGTCCACTTCTGATAAGCCCGCGATACCCAAGCGGATTGGCAAGGGGTAGGTACCGTCCATGTGGGACGAGTGAACCATCGTTGCAACCAAGTGTCGCACATAGCGTCCGTCAATTGGAGCGGGACGCTAATAATGGCTTCCTTCTCAGGGATGCGCTGAGATGAACCGAACTGCCTTAGGAGGCGGTCCGGGTAAATGTGAACCGTCCAGTCTAGGGACAAGATCGTCAGATATCGGGCTTGGTCCCTCTTCGCCAGTCCGGTTAATTTTGAAAGGAACCACCAAGCAACGGTCCACCTGATCAAGGGACCCCCGTGAAACACCTTCTCCTCGTCCCGAAAGTATTGGGACCAGGCGAGAAGCATGGCAGTCAAGTGATCGATGCCCATGATAGGAATTTTTTTTTAGCTTTCTTAAAAGTCTACAAGATTTTGAGAAAGGAGAAGGAGAATTTGAGTTGTGATGCAGAAACTGAAGCAGGGATCTCCTATATTTATAATGGAGAAACCTAACTGAAAACCTAACTGCTACTGCCTCCTCATCCAGCTGGGCCCTATGCGCGCGCAGGCCTGATTTCAAACTTGAACCCAGACTAGGAATCAAGCTGTCCCGAGCTTTCCTAAGATTTTCTAAAAAATTCCTTCGCGTCAAAATTTTTGTCTTTCCAAAATTTTCAATCTTTTTTCTCCCCAGCGAGAGTCAACATTTTACCTACATGTTACATGCTAGTTGTTATGTGTCAGCATACAGGTACACCTCAGACTTCAGAAGCAAGTCCCCGCAAAACTATTTAATTTCCCCAACAGAGTTAGCTTTTCCCCGGTGTGCTACATCCGAAGTACGATGTGTCGACATACGGGTACCCCTACTCCCCAAAAGAGGCAAGCTTTACTCCCCACGGAGCATCATCATCAAATGCGACCCAAGGCTTGAGAAGCAAGCCCGACAGCTCGTATACTTCCCCAGCGGAACGCCCGAGGCGGCATTTTCCCCGAAAAGATACGGGATGGGCCCACATATAGTTGCGCCCAGGACTTATGCTACAAGTCTGACTCCCCGCGAAGCTATCATCGTCAGGACAGGTATGACCCTCTGCTTATGGCTGGCGAGCCCTTCACGCGAGTCCACTGGACTATAAATGACCCGACCGGAAGTCTACCAGGTCTTAACGGGCTTGGTAGCTACTCTGACTTTCGCCTTGTCCAAGCCTCAGTCAGAGTGGGGGCTCTGTAGACACCCACATTTTGACTGCCACGTGTCTATGGTAGTCTCCGAAAAACACCCGATGATGATTGGACGTCAACGTGACTTAGTATACTCGGATTTGGGCTCGGAATTCATAATATCCGACATGGAATTTTAACGGAGTAAAAATCTCACAAAACAGACCTCAAATTCAGGCCCAGTGGGTCATTCCGAGTCAAATAAGACTAATTTGGGCCAAAACCGACACCAAAAATATTTCCCGTCTTTTGGCGACCGGGTCAAAACCCGGTCAAAGGCAAAACCGTCTCAGAAATCAGCTGAAATCATTTAAGCGCCCAAATTCAAATTCAAAAAGTAAACAAAATCAACAAAGTCAAACTTCCCTATTTTGGCTCAACCGTTTGACCCACTCGATCGAGTGGATTGACCCCACTCGATCGAGTGGAGCCTTTTTACCCGGGCTTGGCCCATTTGTTAAGGCACTCGATCGAGTGCACTAGGGCCACTCGATCGAGTGCCCCCTAGGTCATGGGAAACGTCTATAAATACCGACTCATTCCCATGCATTTGCCAACTTTTTTCAGATCCTTTTCACCATCATTTTGCCCTACATTTTCAGTCACACTTCACCCTACATTCATCCTACAATCTACACTACAAACCCTAAGCAAAACACACCAAAAAACCGAGTTCTAGTCTCTCGATAAACCGACATATACACATACATATCCATACACACCGTAACTCGCGTGCATCCTCGATACTCCCAAGCTTTGTCGCTGTTCACGAGTCCGTTTCCGAGGTCCATACTAGCATGTACGTTGAGGGTGTTCCAAACTCCTTTTTAATCTCTTTTAAATATCGTTTTTATGCACATTTTCATATCGTTGTATCGTAGTAACACGTACACATACACTAACTTTTTCATCTTTTCGCATTTCTAATTTTGCATCTTTTTTATATCGTTACTAACTCTAATAATACCGCGTATATAATATTAATATCAAAAGTTGGTTTTGAAATGTTGAACTACGATAATCACATTCGATCCGTCTAATCCCTTTACGAGTAACGACGGAGGTGGAGCCCTTTCGAGGAGCCCCGCCCCAATGTACTCAAGGGCGTGACGTGATCGTGATTCGTCGTAGTTGAACATATTTAATTCCATTTCCATAATTGGTTCGAGACCCGTTGACACGAATACCGACATCACATAACCCGAAAGGGTTAGTTTCGATGTCGTGACGTAGAGGGATGCATCTCGTTACTAATTCAAAGTTTCATAATCTAACACAAACGTTTTCACAAAAACTCCGGTGACGGTATTATAATCGTTCATATACGATTATAGTACCGGAGGCCGAGTCGAATACAAATCGTGCAATATTTGTATTTGACTTGGCCGATCATCGATTTCAAGCCATAAAATCGAGCAAATCACTACTCGTACAGGGGGCACTCGACCGAGTGCCATAGGCCACTCGATCGAGTTGCACCCCAAAAACAGGGCAGTAGCCCCATTAACGACACACTCGACCGAGTGCCATAGGGCACTCGATCGAGTAACCCCCCAAAATATGGGCAGTAGCCACGTTAATAGCGCACTCGGTTGAGTCAATCAATGACTCGGTCGAGTGGGTCTGGCAACTCAGAAACCCGAGGGCTTGGACATATATTCCGAGCCCCGTTCTTATCGACTTTAGACCATCGACCGACCCTTCATCATTTTTCAAAACGCTACACATGTCACGACACGTAGAACGACTTTGACCACTTTTACGTGATAAGTCGGGACAAGACTACGGAATGTGAGACTAGGCTAGCAATACGCCACAATCTTATATTTCCGTCCTTCGCTTCATACGTAACATGATACGTATTTAAGTGGGGTAGTCCATCTACATAATTTCGCGGTCTAGTTTACATATGGGTCCGTTTTTATCTTTGTTTTACGTTATTTTGTTTATGTCGTATTGTGAATTCCGGGTTGTATTTCCGCCCGTGTAGCTTGTATGCTTTTTTATTTCTTTTTCGAGCTTTATTTATTATTTGCTTTTACGCTTTATAAATGAACCTCGCATGCTAACTCAACTCGACCATAATTAGATGCATTAAATGACGTAGTTAACGCAAAATTCGCATGTTTAGACAAAAACGTGTTTGCATATCATTTCATTATTTTACTAGCGCGCGTATCATGAACACGAACGATGTCTTAGTAGAGGCCGCCATGTGCGGGCGGGGTTGGGTGTCCTTAGTGGGCTTCCCAACACGTACCCTCACCCCTTACTCAGAACCTTTGGTTTCCGGATGTCCGAAACCCTTGGCGAACGAGAGTCATTCTTTACACGATTACCGGTGTAGATGGTATCGGTATCGCAATGCAAAGGGACGAGCCCCATGAACTCTGAAATCGGAGTGGGCTTACTTTGTGTAAAGCCCATGACGACTTAGAGTGGGCTCGTATGGTTCCGAATAACCACAAAATTCGGTGGCGACTCCATTTTGACTTAAATTTCGAACCCGAGAACAATCTTACCACGAGATTCATTCGCCTACCCAAACCCACGCTTCGCCGCGTCGGGGTGGACCTACGTCATGTCCACACATAGGCTAAGAATGAGAAACACAGGGGTACCATGAGCATTCACTCAATTTTCCACAATTTTCGCTCTAAGATAAACTAATCGCTAATCAAGCCTAGTTAAACTAACTTTTAACGTCATTAGGACGAAAAATCTATCAGGGGTACTACGGGCGCTAAACACAAAACACAAGGTTACCATAGGAACAAAATTAAAATCAGGGGTACCATGTGTAATATGTCAAAGTTCGAGGGTAGCGTGAAAAATATCCATTTTTTTAACTAATTATTTCCTTTATTTTCAATTCTCAACAGATACCGGTTTCTAGCCACTAGAACTTTTTCATCTCCAATGGTACTCTTGTAGCTAAAAAATTAATCTAAACTATAAGTTAGTCTTTTTTCATCACCATTGGACTTGTTCTAAGCTACTAAAAAAATTATCTTCAATGGTACATGCTTATCATTTTGCAAATATTGCAAGCAAATCCCTAAAAAACATCATTTGACTTGATCTACCTTCGGCATTTCCTAGGTCAATTGTCATATGATTTGGTATGTACACATTTTAAGGTTACGATGGATAGTACCGTCACAAGCAATAATTTGCTGATTTTTAAAACACCGGTGACTTAGTCTCCGATCGACTCATATTAAAAAAGAATCAAAACCCTCTTATATTTTCTAGTTAGGCCCGATCCAAATCCGAAGAAAAATAAACTCATTAAGGGTTCCAGTATGATTTAGTCTATGCCCCTACTTGATTCGGTCTCCAAGTTCTACTTTTTGGATTGTCTATTCCACAGGTTAATCCAGATCAAAAAAAATTGTTATATTTACATAAGCAATTTGTATTCAGTTTTCTCTAGAGGTGAGCAAAAAAATTCGAGCCGATTTTAAAATCAAAACTCGGTTTAAAAAACCCGAAAATCCGAGTTTTTATATTCCATAGTTGTAAACCCCGAACCGGTTTTTTTAGTGGAAAACCGCTTTGGGTACCCGAACTGTTTGTTAGTGGAAAACCGGTTCGGGTTCCGTTCACAAGTTTAAGTGGGAAAAAAATAATTCGATATGCAAATTCCTCCTACTTTTAAGAGTTTCTAAAATATACTGAAACTGGGTCAAAATCCGGTTTCGAGAACCGGTTTAAAATAAGGATACCCCTAATATTTAAAAATCGGTTCGATTTCAGTTTACAATATGAAAAAAACGGGTACCATTTTAAATCGGGTCGCTTTTGAAAAAATAGGGTTTTTAAAAACCGGGTACCCAAACCGATTTTCAAAATCGACATACATGAGTCTAAGGATGCCAGTCGATGGATACGGCACCCGTCTCGATTGGAGTCAAGTTCTAGAAATGTGTAATACTTATTATACTTTTTTGATCATTAATCTAATGGTGTTCAGGTGTTAGTTGCAGACTTGCAAGGGTGAAAGCAAACTTTTTAATGGGTAACTTCCAACGTCAAGTTAAACACTAATCATATGCTGCATAAATATATAATTAAAACTTTTTTTCGAACGACATGAGAGAATCCAACTTTTCTAAAACACTGAAGTCTAAATATTTTAAATATTAAAAGTAACATTTTTTTATCCCAATAGAATTAGATCTATTTTTAATAAGATTAAATTATTATTATCCTAAATAAAGTAGATATATACTCCCTCCGTTTCATTGAAAGCTTCCACTTTTCCTTTTTCGTAAATTTCTTTGATAGCTTCCACTTTCTTTTTTGGTATAACATTTTCTCTCTTACCTAGGTGGCCCACCTACTTTACACTCTCTCTACTTTTGAATATTTTATTATTATCCTTACAAAATGTACCCTTTTTTAGGTGGAATCTTTCAATGAAACGGAGGGAGTAATTTTTTTAACTTTTAACAATTTACGAGAATTTATAATTTTTATGAAAAAAAAACTTTACATTTTGTTAAACAAAAACATTATCGTAAAAACATTTATAAAAATGATATAATTTGATTTGTGGTGAAAAATGTTATTCTTAATATAAAATTTTCATATTATTTGCTCAAAAAAGACAATGCGTTTTTTAGTACGCGGTAGTGGTAAATCTATTACATACTCCGTATATAAATAGTAAAAAAAATTCCACATCGGAAAATTATAATACATGATGCAATTTTATAATTATACTCCGTAAATAAGAGTCATCATTTGTCATTGGTTATCAATCAAAATTTGTAAGTATTTGCTCCAAAAAGACGATGCATTTTTTTAACATCAGTGGTTTGTCCCACATTGAAAATAAAAGATTTTTTTTTCGAGTGATATGATGTTATTAATTACGCAATATCATATCTAAGTGTTTAGAAAAATTTGAACATTACAAATTTGTATCAACTAATTCAATGTCATAGTAATCTTGGAACGCTACTACGACATTACTATAGTTTATAAAATAATAAAAAGGTTAATTAAATAAATAAATAAAGTTACAAATGTTTAAATAAATAAATAAATAAAAACAAATGAATACTCCATAATTGATACTTTTTTTCGAGTGACATATATTCTCCAACTTTTTAAAACAACATAATTTATTAAATAATTTTATACGGGTGGGCCCCAGTTATATGAGTCATGGTCAGAATACGTGTCAAAAGTTTAGAATACGAGTCATAGTTTTGAACGCACGACGTAGCAATATTCAACAATTTTAGAATTCTTAAAGAAAAACTTAATTATTTATCATATTTAAGTGTTTAAAAAAGTTAGAACATTACACATTTGATTATACTACTCTAACTATTTCAATGTTATGGTAGTCATGGAACACAAATATATATGGAGTAACATTACTAAAGAATAATAAAATATATAATAAAGTTAAAACACTTAAATAAATTAAATAATTAAATAATTAAAGACAATGAATATAATTGAGTCATTTTCCGAGTGACATACGTAGTCCACAACTTTATTTCAACAACATAATACTCCTACGTATAATTTAAATAACTTCATACGAGTCGGGTCAGAAAACGAGTTGGGTCAGAATACGAGTTAGAAATAGTTTTGAAACCCTACTTTTCTAGCGCTTTGTGATTACAAATTATTATTTTTGATATTAATTTTTGATATTTTAATAATGTTAATATACTCTTTAATAATTATACTCTTTAATTATACGCTTAGTTATGTTTAAAAAAAAATATTAATATCAATTTTTATAATTATTATATTATTAAAAGATAAAAAAATTGTACTCGATATTAATTTTAATATTAGTTTATATTCGTAATTTATAATACTAAATATTTTTATTGTTGTAAATCCAAATATAATACTTCCTCCGGTTTTTAATAATGACCTCATACTGCCCTCATTCGCTCATTATATGGGGGGAATATTTTAATGAAACGGGTCAATCATTAAGAATCAGATGGAGTATATAATATAAATATTTTATTTATTAATTTTAATAAACTCTCATTGACCTAACGGATGATTTAAGGTACCGGGTCAAACGGGCCACGAGTTGAAAAAGAGTTCATGACCATAAAAACAACGGGTCAGACAAATCGAATTTAGAGAGGGATGATGACATACAAATATATTCGATAAGGAAAGTCAATAGTTAGACACTGCAAGACATAGATAAACTTAAAGTTCGCAGACGAGTTGTCAAAGAGATATTAATATTTACTCAAAGACACATAATCAGATAATCTGTTATCTTGATTAGCAAAGTAATAGATAAAATATATTGGACTAAAAGGAATAGATAAATATAAAAAAATTATATTTTGGACAATCAAAGAAGTTAACTAAATGATGTAAAAACTACCATACAACCAATGCATGTGATGTCGGTTAGTGAACTTTTTTTTTAGTATCCGTGCTCGCACGAGCATCATTCTAGTTGGAAATAGAATTAGCATGATCCAAGTGGGGAAGAAGTTAATTGATGGTCCTAGGTCATGACTTTTGTGACCTCAGAGCTGTCCATTTTCAATGGTTTGACACAAAAATAATTGTAGGCGAGCGGATTTGATTGAATAAAATAATACTGCGTGTAAAATATGTACTCCGTATTTATTAATTAGAAGGTGGTAAATAATGAGGTCGATGACCTAAGGTCATGACCTTCTACATGAGACGATGTAGGTGGGTCAAGGTAAATAAAGTGAAATTAAGAATAAAAACGGGGTGATCCGATTAACTTGACATTTGCTTAAGAATGGTTATAGTAGGGTGGAGAGAGGAGACCAGATTCAATCAGCTAGGATTTTTTTTATTTCATTTTTCAAAAATAAATAATCATTTCTTTTCTCTGTCTACTACTCCGTAGTATTTTGTTTTGAACTTAAAGTTTGCAATCCTTTAAAAAAAAGTATGGAGTATTATTAATGCTTTCAATTTTATTTTACGTTTGAAAAATGTATTATTATTATTATTATTATTATTATTATTATTATTATTATTTTCTTGTATTGTTCACGTTCATGTTCCATTTTTTTTTGGATGACGATTTCGGATATGGATTCATCTTAGTCCACCTCAAAGGTTTTTGGGACTAAGGCTTTGATGTTGTTGTAGTTAAAAATATGTTTCTACGAGAAACTGTTAACCATGTGTTTTTCAAAATTTTATATGGTAACTTCGGCCCGATTTTTAAAAAATACATGCGATAACCCTCAAATTTCTAGTACTTTGGAACATGACACTTAAATTTACTTTCGTCAATTTAGTTTGTGAAGGGGTAAATGAGCATTTGAAAATAGTTTTTGTACATCATTGTTTCTCTTTCTTCACTCGATTTGCATCCAAAATTTAAAAAGAGCATTTAAAATAATGGTTAGTCGAGGGATTAATTTTTAAATTTGCACTTTTTCAAAGTACAATTACCGTATAGGAATACGTGAACATAAGTAACTCTCGTAGAAAATTCAGTACTCCTAACCAAAGTTGCTTTATTGTTTAATCATCTTTTAATCAATTACTATGTTTAACAGTCAAATTTAATGGAATAAAAGTTAAGAGTCATGTCATATAGTATTAATAAAGTAGAGGGTTAACGCATATGTTTTATAAAAAATGATGTTACCCGGTAGAATTTCCAACAACACGGGTTAGCATCTAGAAAAACCTTTATTATGTTTATCAAATTTTTGTTAAAATTTGAAACTATAATGTTGTAGCAATATTCCGAGAATATTGCAATATTATTAGTTTTGGCATATAATTAGCATATAGGAATATTGTTAATATTGTTAACATAAATTCAACATTGTTAGCATATATTTTAGATAGCAATCAGTGCTGAATACAACCTAAGAAGATAATTGCTAGGAAACAAACTGATTGCTATCCTAAAATACATGCTAAAAATATGCTAACAATGCTGAATTTATGCTTACAATATTAACAATATTCCTATATATGCTAATTATATGCCAAAATTAATAATATTGCAATATTCTCGGAATATTGCTACAACATATACTTTGTATGAACAAAATAAAAAATTCATTGAAAATCGGACGGACTTATACAACTTTTATTGTAAAGGTATTTTAGAAGAGGTCTCTCGTAAAATTTATTAGGAGACCAATTAAAAATTATAAAAATGGTACAAAAAGTAATAAAATAGGTACGTACCGCATAAAAGAGTCGAGTAATAAAAATGTTCTTAATCTACTTATGAAACGGGTATGCTCAAGCAAAGTACAAAATAAAAAAATCATTTTGAAATACAATTAATAAAAGGGTTACAACTTGCGAACAAGGAGTATGAATATGTGTGGGGAGGCAATACCCAATAAGCATAGCATGCTACAATTCACATGAAGAATGTAACTAACCATTGAAGTTGGCCCACCACGGAGGCGGAGGCCAAGTTGCATTGAGAATTTGTGCATCACTTGGGACCAAGGAGTTGTGAGACGTATCATTTGTGTTGTCTGCAGTAGTTATAATTAGAACAACACATAGTACAACGGTGTCACAAGAGAATTAATATGTGGCAATTGGAATTGTTCATCATACCTTGGTTAATAGGAAGAGGAATAGGACGACGTCGCTTTGCTTTGATAATAAATCGTCTGTTTTGTCTAGCATACTTGGCCAACTCTCGATTCATATTCCTAATTGTTACTCTCTACAATAATAATGTTGGAGTAGGTTGGTTTCACGGGCAAGAAAGATTAAGATTTGGTTGCTAATGAAAATGGAATGTAAGATAATTAATTGGGTAATCAATCAATCAATCAGTATGGAATCTCAAGAATCGTGGCTTAACACGTTCCTATTTCCTAGGTTGAACACTTCTCCTACTTGCTCTTTTTACAATCTTGCCGCACTTAACTTAACTTCAACTCTTCAAGACCTCAACTAGATACTAGTACTTCCAAGTTCTAACCACCGACTACACCGTGCAAAATTACTAGTTTCGACTGAAAACATTAGATGAGTCCTTTAAGAAAGTGGATCCATATACGATATTTACTTAGACTATATTTGTGTTAGGACTTAGGAGTCCTTAACTTAGAACTGACACGAAATAACCCATTTGGTAGTTGGGTCGATGCAGCAAGGGTTAACTCGATGACCCATATATAAGTATCTTAATACAGAGTCATAATATAATTGAGTTTTTTGTCAAAAGGCACCTAATATTTAGGCCTTTTGCAAAAAAGACACCTATAATTTTTTTTTTTGCCCAAAAGCACCTTAAATTTACATTTCTTTGTTAAAAGGCACCAAACACCAAATTCCGTCAAAAAACCGTCAATATTGACGGTTCTCATCCTTTAATCTTCTTTCCTCAATCCTTAATAAACATTCATCCCTTAATCAAACTCAATTAACATCTTCTTACCCTCTTTCTTTACATTACCCGTATTATCTCCCTTTCTCATCCCCTTTATTTCTCACAAGGCCACAATATTTCAGTTTTCCTTCCCAAAAAACTTAATTTCATCCAAAACCCCTTTTATTCTCCCCTTAATTGAACCACACATTTTTTTTCTTCACTTTTGCATATTCTCAATTAAAATGGCATCTTTAAGTACTATACACATAAAGAATGAAATACAAATGATTATTAAAACCAAAAATGAATTGACCAAAAAAAGAATAACAAATGGTTACTCATAAAGTCATAAATCACAAATTTAAACACAAAAATTAGTGTTCTTAGTTTCTTACAACAAAAACTTCAATTCAATAATAGCTCAAAAATTTGTCTAATAACCTCTAACACACATACCCCAAAATTATACCCGAAATTAAGGGTAAATAACATAAAAATGGAAATTGAATTCAAAATTTTAATTTGTTATTGATAACTTAATGATTAATTAAATGAAAAGTTATGATTGAAAACTTATCGATTGAGCAACAACTTGGTGGTTTTTGACTTAAATAATGGAGATTGATTGAGATGTATGCAAATGAAGAGGAGTTAGGAACAAGAGTTTGATTAAAAAATGAGTGTTGAATTAAGGAAAATGGTTGATTGGGTTTGATTAAGGAAAGATTGAGTTTGATTAAGAAAGAAGGGTTGATTAAGAGAGAATGGTTGATTAAGAGATGAAGGAAGATGATTAAAAGAAGAGGATCATCAATATTAACGGGTTTTTGACAGAAATTGGGGTTTGGTGCCTTTCAACAAAAAAATGTAAATTTAAGATATTTTTGAGCAAAAAATAAAACTATAGGTAGGTGCCTTTTTTACCGAAGGCCTAAATGTTAGGAGTCTTTTGACAAAAAACCCAATATAATTATATAAAAGAAGGGTCCGAAAACAGTGACTTGGGGGGCGTGAGAATACACAAAAACTATGTTCGAACTTCCTCATTAATTGGATAAAATAGTCCATTCACTTATTCATAATCATTAGCTCATTTTAAAAAGTCGACTTCATTTTATCAATAACCTAATATATATATATATATATATATATATATATATATAGGTTCTAATGAGTCCCTATATAAGTGTTGAGTCCCTAAGTCCCCATCCCATCCGTTGGATGGGATGAGGATGGATGGACAAGATGCATCCTAATATTTTGTATTTAAAAAAAAAGGAAGATTTAGTATCCTAAAATAACTCCCATGATTATAGGAAACAATAACTCCCATAATCACAATCATTCCTCATTCATTCATTCATTCACGTTCATTCACAGGTTCATCAAAACCTAAAAAAAAAAAAAAAAAAAAAAAACGCTCCCATCGATCATCACGTTCATTCATTCAATCAAATCTGTGCTCGAAATTCCGTTACTATGAATTCAATGATCGCGACACCTTCATTAACGGTTGATAAACAATTCATCGAGTATAACAATGGTGAGTTTCGACTTTCGATATTGCTTTCATGTTTTGCGTCAATTTTTATTCATTATCTTGATTAATTTGCGTCAATTTGTGTTCATGTTTTGCGTCAATTTTCATGTTGATATTGTTTTCATGGTCGTGTCATTCATGTTTTGCGTCAATTTTCATGTTGATATTGTTTTCATGGTCGTGTTATTCATCATAGATTCATATGCAAATCGTAGAACACACAAACGGTGAGTATATATGTTTTGTAATTTATACTGGAATCACCATGGAAGTCATTAAGATGCTACTCAATTATTAGTTTTTACGTTTACAATATATTGAGTTATTGTAGTTCATATACTGCGTTACTTTAGTGTAGAGCATCTTTTACTTTAATGTCTACCGTCTGTTACTTTATATGTCGTGTTACTTTAATACACTCCAGTTGTTACTTTAATGTTTTTCATCTGTTATTGTAGTGCATTGTAGTGTCCTAAGAATTTAGGAAACTGCCATATTAAAAAAAATAATAAAAGAAAAAAATATTGTTTCCTATAATAATGGGACGTGATTGCCACCAAAATAGGAAACAATATCAAAGAGTAACGCCATATAAAAAAAAGAAAAAGAAAATACTACTTCCTATAATTATGGGACGTGATGACTTCAAAATAGGAAACAATATCAAAGAGTAAGATACTGCGTCATACTCTCATTTTTTATCATTATATGAATTTTTTGCACTAACCTATATCTGGTGTTATTTTAATGAACATTATCTGTTACTTTAATTCACACTATCTGTTACTTTAATGTCTGAGCTCTGTTACTTTATACCTGGTGTATAAGCATCATCTGTTAATTTAATTCAATGTTACTTCAATGCACTTCATTTGTTACTTTAATTCTTGTTATCTGTTACTTTAATCCATATTTCAAGTTTTGATTATTTTTTTTGCCACGTTTATTGGCACTGTTATTGTTTTTTCAGTAGACGCAAAAACACATGAATGATGAAGGGATGTATGTGAAAATTTCTCCATACATAGGGCAGATCTTCAAAGATGTAGATGAGAAGAAGAAGAAGGAAACGTCATGTAAATCATCGTCTGACGATAAAGAAGAATCGGGAGAAGAAGATGATGATGAAGAAGAAGCACAATTCTGAGTAGGACAATATATTGTTAGAGTAACACAGTAACACAGTTTATGATTATAATTTGATTTCAAATATCTAGTTCTTATAGTTACAGGTGTGAAACATTGGAATTATAATGGAATTTTTTTATAATTTTTCTTTTGGAGTATTCTTAATAGAAACATACATTATTCTTTTGGTTGATTGAAAGTCTTATTTTTGCAAAAGATTATTATGCAACATAATAGATTTTATGAGTTAAAGTAACGCAGTTTATGAATTAGAGTAACAAAATGTATGAGTTATAGTAATAGTTTTTGCAAGAGAATATTATACAACGTAACAAATTTTATGAGTTAAATTAACACAGTCGTTCATGAATTAAAGTAACACGTTATATGAGTTAAAGTAACGCAGTTCATGAATAAGAGTAACACATTGTATGAGTTAGAATAATAGTTTTTGCAAGAGAATATTATACAACGTAACAGATTTTATGAGTTAAAGTAACACAGTTCATGAATTAAAGTAACACGTTATATGAGTTAAAGTAACATAGTTTATGGATTATGGCAGTAACATAGAACATACGTACAATGGCAGTAGGAAAATGATATTTTTTGGTGAAGATGAAAAAAACTTAATTTTGAAGAAAGTTGTTGTGTGAGAGAAAGAACAGTTAAAAAGATTAATAAGAGAGAGAAAATATTTGCATTGAGATAATTAAGGAGGAGAGAGATAATTGATATATTTACCTAGATTTGTTAGTTATTTCCTTAATTATGAAAACAAATCTTAACCATCAATCTAACATTAAATCAGGCTAAGATGGGGACTCACGGACTCAACATATATAAGTGGACTCACCTGATCCCACTTCTATATATCGGACTCAACATATATAAGTGGACTCACCTGATCCCACTTCTATATATATATATATAGAGAGAGAGAGAGAGAGAAGGGATCAAATAAGTTCACCATATGTAATTAAGTCTATATTAAAGTTACAGATGACATACGTTAAAGTTGCATTTTTTCAGAATTGATATGTAACTATAACATTCAGCTCTTTTATCACTTCAAGTGATAAAGTGCAACTTTAACACTCATCTCGTGTAACTTTAAGCACCTTTTGTGTAACTTTAACACTGGAACTTATGAACTTATAAGAGTTGTTGGCCTTATGTGAACCTATCTCTCTCTCTCTCTCTCTCTCTCTCTCTCTCTCTATATATATATATATATATATATATATATATATATATATATATATATATATATATATATATATATATATATTGAGTCCGTGAGTACCAATTTGGTGTAAATAGCCTAACAATCTGGATCGTTGATCTAATACTTGATCAACGGCTCAGATTTAATCTTCAAAAGAGAACAAAACCTTCCCAAAGTCCCTCTCTCACCTATTCTTTCTCTCTCCTCTCTTTCTTTAATACTCATGTAACCCAATTTCCTCTACAAATTTTGCTCTAAAAATTGAAATGCTGATTTTTTCCGGAAAAATGCTCAATTATAAGTTCATATTGCTAATCATAATCTTAGATTGTAGATTACTTCATTTAATTCGTTATAATTTTCCAGAAATTTATTCAATTCATTCAATTTTTTGATTAAAATTGCAATTTTTGTAGAAAATTCGTTCCTATTGCTCAAATTTTCGAAAAATTGCTCAATTGTAAGTTCTTGTTGCTTAATCGTAAGATTAGATTGTAGATTACTTCATTGAATTCGTTTCAATTTTCCAGAAATTCGTTCAATTTTATGCAAGATATATGCGTTCATTAGATTACTTGAATATATGCCTTGGAATTGAATATATGCGCTGTAATACTTGAATATATACTCAGTTATTCGAACACATATATTCAAGTATTCCAACATATATATTCAAGTATTCCAATTACTCTAATATATATATATACTCAGTTACTCCAACACATATATTCAAGTATTCAAACATACATATTCAAGTATTCCAACGTACATATTCAATTTTTTTCACCGACTAATATTGTTTTACAACAGTCGATAAAGAAGAAACAATGCAAGAACACAAGTTCAGAGATATCAAAACATCTACCGTGTCGGAATATCAGAAAGATGCATTTCAAAATGGTCGAACTTGCCATATTTTAATTGTTGTATTCCATATGTAATTACACGCATAGAATTAAGCAGTTACTCCAACATGTTTTGGTGATTATTCCAACAATCATTCAAATTATTTATTGAATAAATCAATTATTCATTCTTCAATTACTTTAATGTCGTTATTTCAATGTTGCAAGCAGTTATTCCTATGTTCGGTAATAGGTACTCCAACATTTACTAATTGCTGATGGAATCAATCAATTTTTAAATCTTCAATTACTCTAATGTTGTTGTTATTCCAATGCTTACAAGCAGTTATTCCTATGTTCGACGACAGTTACTCCAACATTTTACTAGTTGATTGAATCAATAAATTTTTAATCTTCAATTACTCTAATGTCGTTGTTATTCCAATGCTTATAAGCAGTTATTCTTATGTTCGACAACAGCTACTCCAACATTTTAGTAATTGTTGATTGAAACCACATGTAAAGAAATACATCTTATAAAAACTATTCTATTCCTCATGAGTTTTGAAACATCTCTCTATCTTAGGCATGAACTCATGTTCTACCGTCCTTATCCAATTGTCGTTGGCACCCGAAGTGTAAGTCAAGCTTAGAAAATTCGTGCTATTTTCAATAGTTGGTGTTGAGCATTGTTGCGAACTTGTTATTGTTGCTATCAACTGATTGAATGCCTGCAAACATATTCAGGTACTCCAATATTCAAATTCAAGTACACTAATGCATATTTTCAAGTACTCTAATGCATATATTCAAGATTATGCAAAAACAAACATTCAAGCAATCTAAAATTCCGGAGATTCAAATACCTATTTTAACATTCCAATTCAGTTATTCCAACATACATGTTTAAGTAGTCCAACATATAAATTAAAGTATTCTAAAACATATAGTCAAGTACTCCAATGTATACGTATACTCAAGTATTCCAATTACTCCAAGACATATACTCAGTTAATCCAATATATATATTCAAGTATTCCAACACATATATTTAAGTACTCTACTAGTGTTAAATCCCGTGACACGTCACGGGGATGTGAACACTTTAGTTTAAATAATCGGGAGTAGTAATCAAATAATGTTTATTGTCCTTTATAATACAAATGAATGTTTATTGTCACAAATAAGTGTGAATTGTGATTATACAGTACCCATGCGTTTTTTTTGTGCAATTAGTAATTAATTTATTTATGCAACCAAGATTCATTTAGTGCTACTCGCTTTTGACCAAATTCGATTCAATTAGTCAATAAAATTGAGGTTATCTTAATATTTCTGACCCGTATTTCAACCTAACCCGATCCGTATCCCGTATAATCTACCATCTTTGAATTATAAATTAGGGTCTCATATTCATGGCGGACTCCAACAAATATTTAATGTTTGAAATAATTATTTTACTCAAAAAATTGTCAATAAAAGTGAGGTTATCTTAATATTTCTGACCCGTATTTCGACCTAAGTCACCTAACCCGATCCGTAACCCATATAATCTAACATATCTTTGTATTATGGAGTATAAATTACGGCCTCATATTCCTAGGGGCTCCAATTTGAAAATGTTAACTTTGAATTTCGGGAAGATAAAATTAAATGTCAATGCAAACTTCTTACTACTATTAAGATATGCGGTTTCCAAAAGAACCAAATCATTTCCTTAATTTATGCAATTATCCTTAATTAAATACTCCCTCCGAGTTCCTATTATTGTCCAAAGGGATTTGGGGTTGAAAATAAGGAAGGGCAAATGAGTGGTTCAAAAAAGAAGAAAGAAGAGAGAGAAATGAGAGAGTAATTGTGAACCACACATTGATGGTCTAAAAAGAAAAGTGGGACAAAAATCAAACTCAGCCCAAAAAGGAAAGTGAGACAATATTAGGAACTCGGAGGGAGTATATATCTTCCCTATGTAATTTTGTATCTCTTTAATTTTCAAAATTCAACGATCAGTCACAATTTTTGATTTTTTTAATATAAAAACACAATCAAATCAGATATAAGTTGCAAATATTATTTTATTTTATTTATTATGAGTATTTTTTTTAAATTGATATCGATATATCTATTGTTCAAAAACAATACTCCAAGACTTTCCAATATGTCTATATTAAAAGGATAACTCAAATCAATATTAAGACAACTTTACACTAATTTATCTTAATTCTTATGTATGTTACTAAATGAAAATAAAATAAATGAATGATTTAGCTTGACTCGAGTTGAGCTTAAATCCCTTTTTTTAAATTGTTCGCAAAAACATTTATTTGTATAAAGTACGTATATAATACAGAGTACTATAACAAAAAACAATGATAAATAATTTGTTATATTGTTTGACCCATATGACAAACTGACCCAATAAAGGAAACAAAACAAACCAACAACCTACCCACAAACCGAGATTCCCAAATAAACCTTCAAGTTGCGGTTTTTATTATTATGCTTCAAACCCTAATTAAGTTGATGAACATCAAGAATCAAAATTAGCCTATTCATCATCCATCCAGATCAAAATCAACCCATTCATCGATCATTCTACGCATCAGCCTGTTCTGCCTCCTCTGTTCGTACTCCCCTGCAGCCCACTTCACTGCCGGCGTGGTCGATGGGTTCGGTTATAGGTGGGTTTGTCTCCTTTGTGTGTTGCTATTGTTCGTGCCGACTGCCGATCCATGTTCTACTTTAGTTGTTCGAAGACTTGATATCCATTGTCCTCAAAAACGCTGATGCTTCCGTCAAAGACTTGAGTTATTTTGCCAACAGGTATCCTGCATTTTTTGAATTCATACAGAGTATTAATATATGTAATATAATGGAATAATAATTATAATAATAATAGTAATCAAAATAAAATAAGAAGAAAATAAATAAAAGTAGCAGTGAATAATAATAATAATAATAATAATAATAATAATAATAATAATAATAATAATAAACCATATTAATAATAATAATAACAATAAACAACAACAATAACAACAACAACAACAACAATAATAATAATAATAATAATATAAAAATAAGGTCTATAGATATTAGCATTTGTTGTGTTTGGGTGTTGTTGCTGCGTTGTCGATGTTGTTGCTGTTTTTCGTGCGTGACTTCCGTTGTCGATCCCTGATTCGTGTTACTCTCTTTACTTCAATGAATCTCGATCTGTCTCCTCTTAACAATAAGAAGAAATCAAAATTTAGCACGAAAAACAGGAGGTGAAAGAGTTTCAGATGTAGAAAATTTAGATTCATGATGTAAAAATTGCTCAAGAATACGAAAATGGATCAAAGATGGACAACTTATATAATGATAACATTAATTTGCATTACTTTGGGAATCTGGAAATTATGTATTGTAATTGCATTTGGTTTAAAGGAGATTGTCTTGATGGTGTTTACAATACTATACTCATAAATTAAGGAGCATTAAGTTTTGCACCTCGGTGTACGGTATAAGCTTTGACTAATTTTTTTTATTTTTTTTACTGCAGGTGTGAACAAATGTGAAGCTCTCTCTAGATCCTCTATTTAGGTCTCCAAACATAATTAGAGGCATTGTGTAAGAATGGATTATTTGAAAATCCTGGGATTAAGGTAGTGCCACCTCACTATCCTTAGTCTCTTCTTTAATATAAAGAAGATATGTTCACTAATCAAATACTTAATGGGGCACTATAATTATAGTATTATAAGAAATAATTTTTTATAAATAATTTCTCAATAAACGCATTTTTTTCGTTCTTCCACTTAAAAAAATTAATTTTAAAATATTCAATTTTTAGAAGTATTTAGTAAGACACCAAGCAAAATAATTTAAAGAAATACTCCATAACATGAGTGAAGTTCAAAGGGTAATGAATTAATGGAGTACTTAGTAGTTAGTAGTCCATTTAATTAGGGTCGTACTTTTTCCTAACGAGCTTTTACTCAATCCTAACGATACTTTACCGATTTACTGTTGTCATTTCACCTTACCCCATCTCCACAAATTCTATTTTCTCTCTCTAAAAAACCCACAAAATCCAACCCTCCCATGTACACACCCTTATAAACAACCACCGCCCAAAACACAACCATCGGGTTGACTGGGGTCGGTGGTGGTCAGTGAGTCTGGATTGACAGATCAAGGATGGTGCGGGGCGGTTAGTCCGGGCGGTGGGTGAGGGTAGGTCGACGGTGGTGGGTGAGGGTGGTTGGGTCAGTCTGGATGGGTGGTCAGGTCTGGTTGGTCTGAGAGGGTAGGTAGGTAAGGGTGGGTGGGGTGGCTGGTGGTGGGAGAAAGGGGTTGTCATGGGTGGGGATTAGGGATACAATTAGTTTTTTTTTTCTTTTTTCCTTGATTATTACTGTATTATTTTGTGTTTTTAAATTTTTCTCTTTTTTTTTTCTATTTTTCGTTTTTCTGTATGATGTAAATTATTTTTTTTTCATATTTTACAAAAAATTTTGCTTTTATATTTACTCATATGTTTTTTTTATTACGTTAAATTTAAGTAATCGATAATAAATAATTAAAATAGAATCTACAACGAATTTGGAAGTGTTGATTGATTACATAACTTGAATTCCGAAACATTGATTGATTACAAAAATCGAATTCATAAACGTTGATTGATTATGTAAATTGATAAAATGAAGAAATAAAATTAAATCTTGGGCAAAAACTTAGGGTTTGTAAAGGGGTATATTGGGAAAATCTAATGAAAATGCGTTAGGATTGAGTAATCACTCGTTAAGAAAAAGTAATTTCGTTTAATTATACTTGGGGTCACTTTATACACAGAAATAAAAAGGACCAAAAAATTGACCCTGTTTAGGATCGAACCTGGGTTGTCACACTTAGGATGGCATAATCAAACCACTGCGGCAGAAGCAGAGTACTACTACGGGCCAGATTTGGGCCCTTTCAGTTGGGGGTCCCGGTTCTTCGACGCGGTTGGACATGCCATTCGACGGGCCAGTATAATACTATGAAATACGTCAAAAAAAATTGTGAAAACCCAAAAATAGGAAGAAAACGTAAATAAAAACAATGTAGATAACACTTTATAGTCATTACAACTACTACTGGGAAATATAATCGTAATGACATACGGGCATCGTAGATATACTACCTTGGTATATTTTTATATCTAAAAAAAATGTACCATAAAATTCCTTACGAAAAGGGCTTTCAAATGAGTATACATTTCATAGTATTTTTTCTTATATTGTGAGAGATATTGAAAAGAGAAGGGGTTGTCTCAAAAAGGGATAAAGTATATTTGTAGTGCGTTGCTATGCTATCGTAGTAAGTTAGCTGGTCAACACCATAAGTATGTAAAGGAACTAAACGTCATACATGCGTCGGTTTTTTATCTTTCAAATATAAGCGGTAATCGAAAAACGGATTTACAAAAGAGAGATGACAACTTATACGGAGTAGTAAATACAAATGTTTAACGACAAATGGACTACTTGAATTCACATCTCAAAATCGGACATGAATTAGGGTCCACACACAAATGTTGCGTTTGGAAAACATAACACCATCATTTCATCCTCATCTCTTTCCCTACCCACAAAGTGACGATAGAAACCGCCGCCATGGTAGATCAAGAACCAATCAACCGCGCAAAACTTTAAATCAATGGAGTATTAAGCAAAGGCGATTGAAGATCTGATCTTGCTGTGAATGAATGAACGATCAAAGGTCAGATCTGTATGATTTTTTTGGCATCATTTTGTTTATTAAGTTTATTCATTTTTTTAAAAAAAAACTCGAATATAAGTATGAAATCATCTCGATATTCGTGTTGCATGTGCTTTGTGGATGACCGAAAACTCGAGGAGAAGACGTCGGCATGGCGTGAAAGAACGAACAAAGACTAAAGCTTTCAACTACAGTCGAAAGGATTGAGATGAAGTTACAGAAAGTACTACAAGAAAGACATAATAGAAAATGAAATGGCCTAGGATGAGGTAATTCCAGATTTTGTTTGATAAGTAGATTATTAACATACAATAGATTCCTCTTTACTCGTACAGTTAAAATACCATGTTAATTCATCTTTAACATACCATGTTAAAATATAGGTTACAATTATCTCTTGTATAATTCCTCTTTATTATGAGATATATTTGTTATATCAATAACTGTTATAAGCATAAGTGCTGATTTTAACATGAATTACTGATTGTGGGGAATAGCTTCTACTGTTTAATGTAATTGATTGCTTGTGTTGAAAATGCATAGCGGGTCATTCAAAGAATCTTACAGGAACTGTGTTGGGAATACACAACTAAAAAAAATTGAAAATATATGATGTTAAAAGCAATTTCCGGAACATTTGCCTAAGAAATAAAAAAACTGATGTTTAGGATGATGTTGAAGAAAAAATCAAGGACATATTCATGGATGTTGAGAATAGATGTGAGCATATAGACCATATATTAGGCATAAGAAGAACATATATCAAGCAGTGATTATATAAATGTAATATGCTATTAAGAACAGTTTTAGTAAGAAAATATAGACCATATGCAGCAATCCAAGACTGCTTAGGTCTATTGTAATCAGAGGAACCTAATTATTAGAGACCTGCAGTCAATACAACTGACTGAGTTATCTGAGGTGGGGTCCTCTGAAAATAACGAAGGTCGTTACAGGCGATTTTCGTTCTACGTCTAACAAGTTTAGCTCCAACAGACTTGGGGATGAAATCATCGAAAAATAGAGTAGTGTCTGTAGTTTCGACACTACTGTTATTGGACCTGATCCAAGCAAGTTTACACTTCCGATTGGCACGTGCTATCTTACCGGTCAGACGACGAACAACTTGGCGTTTGAAAAAACACGCTTGAAATATAAAGGGAATTATGCTAAATGGTAAGCAAAGTAGATAAATGAATAAGAAAATAAGTTTTAACTAAGTAGATAAATGGTAAACTAAGTAGATAAATGAAAATAATGAATGGTAACAAATAAAATGAACAATAAATAAATTGTTATCGAAATTAATTTTTAACTAAGTAATCTATGAAACAGACGAAGTTTGTGATATTTATGTACCTATGTAGTGTGTAGTTGGTATCCTTCCATTGATAATGTCTTCGAAGCTTGAAAATTGGAAGCAATTCTTTGGTATTGCATAATTGTTCTCCAATGGTGTGACCTTGGATGAGAACTCGATTTGGAGACGACGCGGGTGGGGGTGGCTCTGTCCAAACCAGTGTTCGGGCCGACTGTTAGGCCTGTGGGACTGTAGGCTCGACCGACAATGAGTTTGTCCTTAAATAGTTGAACCAACATTTTTTTAAGAGTGACCTGTTGTAGACACCCACATTTTGACCGCCAGGTGTCTATAGTAGGTCCCGCCAAACACCCGATGATGATCGGACGCAAACGTGCTTTAATGGACTCGGATATGGGCTCGAAATCATGGACATTTGGTTTAGGCTTATTACGGAGTACAAATCTTACAAAATCAACCTCAAATCCTGGCCCAGTGGGTCGTTTCGAGTCAAATGAGACTAATTTGGGTCGATTCCGGCACCAGGGGTAAAACCGTCTTTTTACGACCGAGTCAAAACCCGGTCGAAAAATATTCTCGAGACACACGAGTCAGCCGTGACACCTCACACGGCTGATTCGATCCCAAACACCACAAAATTCAGCTTTCAAATAATATTAAACAAATTCGTTTAAGGATAGAATTCGATCTCAAGTAGGAATTCTATCCGAAAACCGAAACAAATCGCCAACCAAGCTCAAACACTCGGCCAAACAGCCGAGACACTCCCCAACCAGCCGAGTTACTTGGCTTCTCCACCAAGAAACGAGACTTTCGTTCCCTTTCGAACTCTCGTGTTTCCTATCCAAACCGGTATTTCTTGTCACACAAGCAAGACTACCTCGACTCCTATAAATAGGACCTCATATTCAACACAAAAAACAACGATTTTCACAACAACGATTCTACACAACAATTACACATCATAAATCTACCATTCACATATCCTTAACATCTAGTAAGAATTCCCGACGTAATCCCGAAGTAGTCCCGAAAATACCGACGAAACCGACCCCGTCATCCGGCCGAACCCACCGTCACCTCACACATAAAAAAGACGCACCAAACCGACACCTTAACTCATCCCGCATCATCTCGACGCTCCCGTACCTAAGCCACCGTCCGACGAGCTCTATACCGAGAAAGTAAAGCATGTAGGTTGAGGGTGTAAATCAAACCCGATTCCTCTCCTTTCTCTCTCTCTCTCTCTCTCACGTCTTTTTTCCTTTTTTTTTTTTTTTCGTCCGTCACTTTTTTTTTACGGGTCGTCGGTCGTTTCGTATTATTAATATGGGTCGTTCGTCACATATTTTTATTTTTTTACTAATAATCGATACTACAAAAAACTATTTTTATAATGTTCTTAAAATACGATACCGATTCTCTAATCGAATATCGTATCTACAAGAACTAAATTAATTAATTCTCGTTGATGCTAACAAAATCATTACATCTTTTTTTTTAACAAAATTCGATGATTTTAAACGCGGAGAGAATTAACATCTTTTTCGTTCAAATTGTTTTTTTTTTTTACTTTTCGGTCAAAACAAACTTTTTTTAAAACTCTTTCTAAAATCATTCCGACTATTCGATATCGATTTCATAATCGAATATCGAATACGACGAATATCGAAAATATAAATCGAGTATAAATTAATCCATATTTGTACGCGATTTGTAAAAATTAACGATTTTCGAACAAACAAAAAAACCCGAACAGGCTGCCACGCGAGTCGCGCGCCTGTCAGGCGACTCGCGCAACAGCCTGGTGCGCCGGGTCTGTTTTTTTCGTTTCTTCGCTTTTCTATTTTTAATTCTTTTCGAACCTTACATTAAAATGCGACTTTCGCGACATATTTCGATAAAATACTTTTTTTCGACCTCGGTCAACACGTGTTAATCCATCACGTGTCATTAAAACCTTTTTCAAATCATGCATATTATTTATTTACATCTTCATTCGATTTATTCACCGTTACTAACTCGTTTTCTCGTTTTTGTAGCTTTTTGTTTGTTTTTATCGTTTTATTAGACTAAAACGAACTCACATGCTAAAATAACTTTGACGTTATTAGTTTAACATGCATTAAACGACTTAGCAACCCATTTATTTTTTTTTCTCACATGCTTAGGAAAATAATCTTTGCATATCATTCAACCGTCGAACTAACGCGTGTACACCAAAAACGAACGATATCCTAGTAAAGGCCGCTAAGTGCGGGCGGGGTTGGGTGTTCTTAGTGAACTTCCCAACACGTACCCTCACCCCTTACTCAGAACCATGGTTTCCGGATGTTCGAATCCATTGGCAGCGAGAGTCATTCAATACACGGTATCCGATAATGTTGGTATCGGTATCGTAATGCAAAGGGACGAGCCCAATAAACTCTGACATCGGAAATGGGCCGTATTTTGTTTACGGCCCACTACGACATAGAGTGGGCTCGAATGGTTCCGAATAACCACAAAATTCGGTGGCGACTCCTACTTCGATTTAAATTTCAATTTGACCATCTCATATGGAGATTCATTCGCCTCCCCAAACCCGCGCGTGGCCGCGTCGGGGTGGACCTATGTCATGTCCACACCTGTACTACATCTTTCTATAAAAGTTGGATGAATAGTAGTTAGTATAAATTATATATTACAAAACAAATTATATTACTCAACAGATTATTTGTAAGCACTCAACGGCTTATATTACACAACAAAGTATATTACAAAAACAAAGTATATATTACACAACAGGGTATATTACAAAACAAAGTATATTACAAAATTAATTATCTATAATGATACAACAATATAAAAGAAAAATGTGACCAACTTACATTGGCATCTATGAGTAAGTATTCGATGGCATCCAACTTAGTTTTGTCTTTCAGCTTCGGCCTCCTTCATTGATGTACAACTCTCGCATTGATATGGGGTACTCTAACGCCTTGCTCGAGACCGACTATGGATACAACTTAGAGGAAGACATGATGCGAAGACCGGCACGTTTAACTCGAATATTGCTTGTGAAATAACGGCATAGACTTGATGAAGGTGATGAAAAGTACATGATTGGAGACCATATTTAAAGGAAATAATGTGGGGAATGAGTTCAGTAGAGGATCGAGAGATTATTCCAATTCCAAACCAATATTAAATTGCATATTCTCGAAAATATGAAGAATTATTTATTAGCATTGTAAACTACATATTATTAGCTTAGTTTTGGCATTGTAATTTGATATGGGATGATTAATTGTAGCGCTCAATTGCCGAGGCATCATCAATTGTAAGTTTTGAATTGTATTGAATCAGGTAATGATTTTTTTTATTTACCTACTCGATGCAAGTGTGAACGCAAGAACGGTTTCACACTTAGAGCCCTTCATTAAAGCCTAACAGAGTGATTAACGAATTTGCTTAAGGGTTGATTACCATCTAATCCTGAGATAATAAAGCTGCCACGTCATGGGCCTTGGTCCCTTCTTTAATAGAAAGGAGATTAAATCCTGAGATTCATATACTCAAGTACTCCAATTACTCCAAGACATATATACTAAGCTATTCCAACACATATATTCAAGTATTTCAACATATATATTCAAGTATTCCAACGTATATATTCAAGTTCCCCAACATATATACTCAGTTACTCCAACATATATATTCAAGTATTCCAGCATACATATTCAAGTATTCCAACATATATATTCAAGTACTCTAAAAATTCTGAGATTACCTTCAAGTTGATTCATGTCTTCTATGTTGAAATCGATATTCATCATAAAGAATTCTGGAAGAATTCAAAAACGAATATTTATTCAAAAACGAATATATGTCGTGATATTACCTTAAAAAACGAATAGGCGTTCAAAAACAAATAGGTATTGAAGTATAACGATATTACCTTCATGTTCATCAACAATAAGTTCATGCTCGGTGGAATTCATGCTCATCAAAAACGAATTTCGTATAAAACTTCTGGAAATTTGAATGAATTGAACGAATTTCCGAAAATTGAATGAATTGAATGAAGTAATCTATAATCAAATCTTACGATTGAGCAATAGGAACATACGATTGAGCAATTTTCTTTTTTATTAGGTGTTTCAATTTGAAAGATAGGATCAATTTTTGGGAGAAAAAATTTTGAGAGGAAATTTGGGGGTTTACCAAACCCTAAAGAAAGGAGAGAGAAACACCTAATGGAAATTTGGGGGCTTTGTTATCTTTTGAGAATTAATCTCGACCATCGATCTTGCAAGATCAGGTGAGTCCACCTGTGGACATGACATAGGTCCACCCCGATGCGGCCACGCGCGGGTTTGGGGAGGCGAATGAATCTCCATATGAGATGGGTCGAATTGAAATTTAAATCGAAGTGGAGTCGCCACCGAACTTTGTGGGAGTTCGGGCCCGTTCGAACCCACTCTATGTCGTAGTGGGCCATGTACAAAATATGACCCATTCCGATTTCAGAGTTTATTGGGTTTGTCCCTTTGCATTTGATACCGATACCGACATTATCGGATACCGTGTATTGAATGACTCTCGTGTGCCAATGGATTCGGACATCCGGAAACCATGGTTCTAAGTAAGGGGTGAGGGTACGTGTTGGGAAGTTCACAAAGAACACCCAACCCCGCCCGCACATTAGCGGCCTCTACTAAGATATCGTTTGATTTTAAAATACGCGCGTTAGTAATACGATGAATGATATGCAAACATTGTTTTCCCTAAACATGCGAAAAATTGAATGGGTTGCTAAGTCGATATAATGCATCTAAAATTAACGTCAAAGTTGTTTTAGCATGCGAAGTTCGTTTAGTGTAATAAAAAAGTAATGCAAAGAAATCGCTACAAACATGAACAAACAAGTTAGTAACGGTTTGTAAATAATAAAAAATAAAAAATAGATACGATGACATGAATGGTTTGGAAAAGTTTATGACACGTGATGGATTAAACACGTGTTGATCGAGGTCAA
This sequence comes from Agrostemma githago, assembly GCA_958450325.1. Taxonomy (NCBI): domain Eukaryota; kingdom Viridiplantae; phylum Streptophyta; class Magnoliopsida; order Caryophyllales; family Caryophyllaceae; genus Agrostemma; species Agrostemma githago. Next base: position 10,563,658 of record OY288254.1, on the reverse strand, counting down.
GAAAATATTTATCAAAACCTGAAATATGCCGAAAACCCGTTGTTTTGTTTAAGAAACGATGTTTGAAAAAAATAGAGCGAAATTGCTTTTTTATGTCACGGTTTTCAGGGGTTCACGCGACTCGTTCGAGAAGGGCGCGACTCGCGCGAGTCAGGCGACTCGCCCGGGACGCGTGCGGCTCGCGTGACGGGCTATTCTCGAGATCGTTTTTAGAAAATAGATAGCTTTATTAAATCGCGTACAAATACAACATGATTTATACTCGACTTAATTTTGCGATATTCGTTATATTCGATATTCGATTATGAAATCGATATCAAATATACGGAATGATTTTTAGAAAGGATAAAAAAAGGTTTTGTAAATTGTTTTGAAAAATTGAACTTAAAAAAGGCGATGTTGATTCTCTCCGCGTTAAAAATCGTCGTATTTTGTTTTTTAAAACCATGTAACGATTTTTTTAGCATCAATGAGATTAATTTAGTTCTTTTTAGATATGATATTCGACTATAGAGTCGATATCGTATTTTAGGAACGTTTGTTTTATATGAAAATAGTTTGTAGTATCGATATTAAAAAATGTGACGATTACACATTAAAAAAACGGACCAACGACACAAAAGAGAAGAAAACGACGAGAGGAAGAGAAAGAGAAGGGAAGAACGGATTTGATTTTACACCCTCAACCTACATGCTTTGTATTCTCGGAACGAGGCTCGTCGGAATGTGGCTTAGACACGGGAGCGTCGAGATAATGTCGGTGAGTTATGGTGGTTTTGGACGTGTACGGTGTCGGGTGAGGTGGCCGGTTTCTTTGGGTCTAGGCGGCGTGATCTCAGGTTGTAATATCGGTTATTCGATGCTATGTGTGTATTATTGCTATATGGGATGTAGATATGTATGAATCTTGGGATTTGTCGATGTTCTATATCGATGTAACACCCCCGTTTATCCAAGAGCCTTAACTAGACATTCCCGGATAAATGAGGGTGTTACCATCTCGGGTTAACCGAGGAAGTAGTCCCATCACAACACAATACTGAAACACAACCGAGTTTAATAGATTATTCAAAGGATGCAAACCTAGTTCGAGAATAAGTATGGTTCCAAAACCCAACGATTACATGAATAAAAGTCTATTAAGTTCTAACGACGGAACATGCTAAAAGTGTAATAATGATGGTCACGCACTCCCTTCCCGAACAGCAATTCCCTTCAGTTAAGCACACATCAATGGTCCATATCTGCATCAATACTCTGCTCCCCAAAAGACCGTAAATGTCAATTGGATCGTCGCAGGCCCCCAATAAAAATAGGGTGACAAATTAAACAATGGAAACATGGTTAGAACATGCTAACAACAATATACAAGTACGGAATATGAAACAACAATTCTCAACCACCTTAGTACCATCATCGGTACCAATTAGCAATATCGTCTCCATATTCTCATCTCAACTCTTCTGGCAGGCCCTTTCATTCCGAGTGTGCACACCCCCCGCAGGTTCAACAACCCGCGAAGAGAAATCAGGGAGGGGACCGTGATCAAAGGTCCCGGCTAGGTCTAAAGCTAGCCTCACCAACTCCAATATATCAATATTCAACATTCATACTTCCATCAAACTTCAACATTAATCTTATTATCACAATATCACATCGTACTCGTAATTCATACATGCATAATAATATTAACGTGTTCTAAGTAAGGAAAAACCTTACCTAATTAGCAGGTCACCACCGGGTAGGTAGTACAGATCACCACGGAAACTCTACAAAGTCCGATCCTAATAAAATATTGTATACTTCAATTAATATCGACTGTAAGGTATTTATTTAAACAAACCGACTCCGTTCTAATTAAATTAGGCTCATACAAAATTACTATTATTAATGTAAGCCTTACAGAAACAGGTTAGTATTAATATTACTATTATACACTCTACCGCAAACCCTTAATTGATATAGCTGTTATCAACACTAATAGGTACTAATCTATTCATAGCCTCATAAATAATTCAACAATAGGCATGAAAGAAGTAAACAGCTACTATTGTTTAATACTCCACTACTTAACCATCCACACCATCTCCTTAGTATTACTCCAAGTATACCGTCATCATCATTACAAGGCAATATCAGCATCATCCTTAAACTATCTTCATCATCATCATCATACGACACACCCATCAACATCATCATCAAACTATCATTATCATAATCATACGACAACACCATCAACATCCTCATTAGCCTATCATCATCATCATGCGACACACCCATCAACACCATCATTAAACTATCATCAACATCATACGATGAAGACAACCACAAGAACCAACCACGATAGTATGTAGTAACACCACATTAACCGGACACCATTCCCGACAATACTAGTACGACACGTATGCAACAAAGGCAACGACGATCCAACAAAATATGTAACAGTCATAGTACATATCAACGACTAACCCGACATACCGATCCCGACTCTTACAATTCGACAGAATTACACTAACCATGCTATAAAACATAGAAAACGGTGTAGCATACCCGAGTGGCGTGACTTGTTATGGTTTAGCCTGCCGATGTCCGGTCCGACTCCTAAGGTTCCTCTATTCCTTCCCTTGCTTCATGCGGCCGTTTGGATGTGCGCTTTGTTTTGTGTAATGCGGAATGAGTGTTTGTGTGATGTATTTATAAGTGTGGGAATAGGTTAGGGTGAGGATAATTAGGAATTGGGTTCTGGAGTTTTTTAACACGCGTGGAGTTGTTAACACACACACTCTTTTGGGCCCAAGTTTTATACATTTAACAGGATTGTTTAAGGATCAATACGTGTTGTTCGGGTTTTACTAGTATAAATATTGACTCGGTTTGACACATTATAAACACAGATGTTACAATCTACCCTCCTTATAAGGAACTTCGTCCCGAAGTTCAGGATCCGCTCAAACACGACCCCTCTTGACTAACGACACCTCTAATGATTGACTACCTCTCCAGACTTACTACATGATTAACTGTTGTACCTGCCTCATGTAAATTAACAATATACGCGCAATTCAAACTAGAACTAGTGACAGCCAATCCAACTTATCACAAAGTGACTGACACAATCACTAAGCAAACATGATATAGGAACACAATCACTAAGCAAACATGATATAGGAAAATAATTGGGTATGACATTCTACCCTCCTTAAAGACAAGGTTACGTCCCCGTAACCGAAGTAATTACCTGGTCGAAGAGATAGGGGAAACGTTTCCGCATTGACGCTTCTGTTTCCCAGGTGGCCTCCTCGACATTGTGATTAGTCCACAAAACTTTAACAAGGGCTGTTCCTCCTCCCCGGGTCTTTCGAATTTTTCGGTCTAAAATTTCCTTTGGCACCTCCTCATAAGTGAGAGAATCATCTAGCTGGATCGTCTCGGGTTCAAGAATGTGAGACGGGTCACTCAAGTATTTCCTCAATTGGGAAACGTGAAACACATTATGAACTTTATCGAGAGTTGGGGGAAGTGCTAACCGATACGCCACCTCCCCTATCCTATCCAAAATTTCATACGGTCCAATAAACTTTTGACTCAACTTGCCCTTCTTCCCGAACCTCATAACCCCTCTCATAGGTGACACTTTTAGCAAGACCTTATCGCCCTCAGCGAACTCAACCTCTCTGCGGTGGAGATCAGCATAACTCTTCTGATGATCCTGTGCTGCTCGCATCTTTTGTCTAATTACTTGCACCTGCTCGACCATTTCCTGAATCATGTGGGGCCCCAGCACTACTGCGTCGGCCTTCTCGTCCCAACATACCGGGCTCCTACACTTCCTTCCATAGAAAGCTTCAAACGGTGCCATCTAGATGCTAGCATGGTAGCTGTTGTTGTAAGAGAACTCAATCAAATCCAATCGGTCCTCCCACGAACCCCGAAATTCCAAGGCACAGGCCCGCAACATATCTTCCAGAGTCTGTATGGTTCGTTCTGTCTGACCGTCAGTCGCAGGGTGAAAGGCTGTACTCATCTTCAGTTGTGTACCCAGGGATTCCTGCAGCTCTTGCCAAAATTTCGATATGAACCTCGAATCACGATCTGACACAATGTCCTTAGGTACTCCATGTAATTTCAGAACGTGCCTCCTATAAGCCATTGCTAGCTCAGCCTTACTCCACGTATCCTTCATTGGCACGAAGTGAGCCGACTTGGTGAGTCGATCTATTATCACCCAAATCATATTATTCCCCTTTGGGGTTCTTGGCAAACCTACAATGAAATCCATGGAAATGGAGTCCCACTTCCACGCAGGTACCTCTAAGGGTTGCAACTTACCCTGTGGTCGTTTGTGTTCACTCTTGACCTTCTGGCAAGTCAGACATCTGGACACAAACTCGGCCACCTCTCTCTTCATGTTCTCCCACCAGAATGTCTTCTTCAGATCCTTATACAGTTTGTCCCCACCCGGATGTACCGAGTAAGGACTACAATGTGCCTCGGTCATGATTTTCCTCCTTAAATCTCCTCCTTCCGGCACCCACCACCTGTCGTTGAACCTGAGGCTCCCGTCTGGGTGCATGGTGAGATTTGAGGGTTCACCTCTCTCAATGCGGGCTCGCCACATTACATACTTCTGATCCAAAAACTGCTCCTCTCGTATTTCGGCGTACAACTCGGGTTGAATCGCTAAGTCCGACATTGTTTCCCCTTTTCTTATCATATGAATCCCCATCTGTTGTACTTCATTCCTTAGCCTCAATCTGGACATATCCAAACACAAGGCATGCACAGATTTCCTGCTTAGAGCGTCGGCCACCACGTTTGCCTTTCCCTCGTGGTACAAAATCTCCATATCATAATCTCCGATCAGCTCTATCCATCGCCTCTGCCGCATATTCAGCTCCTTCTGTGTGTAGATGTACTTCAAGCTCTTATGGTCTGAAAACACCTTGAATGTTGCCCCATACAGATAATGTCTCCATATTTTTAGAGCAAACACCACTGCCCCAAGTTCTAGGTCATGAGTTGGGTAGTTCTCTTCGTAAGTCTTCAGCTGACGTGAAGCATACGCAATGACTTTGCCCTTCTGCATTAGTACACAACCCAACCCATTCTTCGATGCATCAGTGTACACCTCAAAATTTTCGCTCCCTTCGGGTAAGGCCAGGATTGGAGCCGTAGTCAGACGCTCCTTCAAGGTTTGGAACGCCCTCTCACAGCTGTCATCCCACCTATACCGAATTTCCTTCCTCATAAGGTTAGTCAACGGTCTTGCTATCTTTGAGAAGTCCTTCACAAACCTTCGATAATACCCGGCTAACCCTAAGAAAATCCGAATCTCCGCCACATTCTTTGGCGCCTGCCACTTTGAGACAGCTTCGATCTTGCTCGGGTCTACCGATACACCCTCTTTCGAAATCACGTGTCCCAAAAATGCGACCTTCTCCAACCAGAACTCACACTTTGATAACTTAGCGTACAACTGGTTGTCTCGGAGTAATTGCAATACGATCCTCAAATGCTCTGCATGCTCCTCCCGGTTCCTTGAATATACCAGGATATCGTCGATGAACACCACCACGAACTGGTCCAAGTAGGGCCAGAAAATTTGGTTCATCAAATCCATGAAGACAGCAGGAGCATTTGTTAGACCAAACGACATCACCACAAATTCATAGTGGCCATACCGAGTTCTGAATGCGGTCTTAGGAATATCTTCGTTCTTGATCCTTAACTGGTGATAACCGGACCTCAAATCAATCTTTGAAAAGATACCAGCCCCCCACAGTTGATCGAATAAATCATCAATCCGAGGCAAAGGGTACCGGTTCTTCACAGTGACATTGTTCAGCTCCCTGTAATCCATGCACAGTCTCATGCTCCCATCCTTCTTCTGCACAAACAAAACAGGAGCACCCCACGGCGATACACTGGGTCTGATATACCCCTTATCCATCAATTCCTCCAGCTGCTTCTTCAACTCAGACAACTCCTTAGGCCCCATGCGGTACGGTGCCTTAGAGATCGGCCCCATCCCTGGCTTCAGCTCAACACTGAAATCAAGTTCTCGCCTTGGTGGTAACCCCGGGATCTCCTCCGGAAATACGTCTTCGAACTCGTTCACTACAGGTATTGAGTCAGAAGACAACTCCTCAGCCCGAGTGTCCCGTACATGGCACAAGAATAACGGACTCCCCTTCTTCAGGTGGGTCTTTAGGGTAATGGCTGCTATGATCTTCATAGTTGGCTTTACTGCAAATCCTCTATAAGACACTCTAACGCCCTTCGGACCTCTTAATGACACTTTCTTGAGGTTACAATCAATCTGGGCTCTAAACCGTCCCAACCAATCCATCCCCAGGATAATGTTAAAGTCATCTAAGGGAAACTCTATTAAATTAACTGGCAGGTCAACTCCCCCAACTATTAAGGACACATTACGAAAGACTCTTGTACACTTAACCGACTTCCCCGAGGGTGTGATTATATCATCAACTATATTTTCAAAATCTACTAACCCCAGACTCGGTACATGGTTACAGGCTACAAATGAATGGGTTGCCCCAGAATCGAACAGAACAAAAGAAGGTTTCGAGTTAACGAGAAAGGTACCCGTGATAACTTGTGTGTCCTCCTTAGCAGCCTGCTTCCCCATAGCAAAGAGCTTCCCAGTGTTTTTACTTCCTTCAGGTGCCCCATTAACAGACGTAGTTGGTTTGGTGGCTGCAGTTGACTGGTTAGTGCTCCCAGATCCCTGATTGTAACTCCCTTGTGGCCGGTTCCAGTTTCCCTGTGATCTGTTCCAGTTCCCCTGTGATCTGTTCCAGTTCCCCTGGTATCGATTTCCTTGATTAATACTCTCGGATCCCGACACCGGAATGGTATTAGGGTTACCCTTCTTCACTCGACACTCGTAAGCACGGTGCTCTGATTTTCCACAGGCGAAGCACTTAACTGGTTGTCCATTGCAGTCCGTCCCTGGGTGGTTATAGTTGCAATTCTTACAGTTATAGCTCCTTACATCTCTCCTGCCCGTGTTGTAACTACCACCCCCATGACTGTACCCCCCAGAATATTGAGGCCTAGGTCCCTGAGATCGATTATTCCCATGTCTTTTCGCATCCCCCTGCACAGCTCCCTCAGACTCAACTTTCCTCTTTTCACTCTTCTGACCGCTCAGCTCCTTAATGCGATCAGCTATTCGCTCGGCGTGCCCGGCTCTCAAATATACCTCTTTCACATCAGCATTATTCCCCATGGGTAGCCTTTCCAGGATTCTGATAGACAAGCCCCTCTCAAAGCGGGAAGCCAATAGTTCAGAACTCAAATTGAGGTCAGCAGAATAAGTGGCCAGCTCCATAAACTTGTCGTAATAGTCCTCGACAGTCATGTCGTCTGTCATGGTGAAACGATCAAATTCAGCTCTTTTTGCACTACGGATATGTTCCGGAAAGAACTCCGCCCTCAGCGCTTCTGCGAGACTCTTCCACCCAAAGACGTCCTCCCCATAATCCCCTTCCTCATGCTCTGCAATAAGCTTGTCATAGTTAAGGTGCCACCATAAATCGGCCTTGCCACTCAAATAGAATGCAGCTTGACCCAGTTCCAGATTCTTCGGACAATTCACGGTCTGGAACACCTTCTTCATTTCTCTCACCCAGTTCTCTAGCTGCGACGGTCCACCAGTCTCGTCATATTTACTGGGACGAAGGCGTGCTATCGCAGCGCTGATGGCGGCCGCGTCTGTCACTGGTGGTTTCGGGACGTGGATGTTTCTCAGAGCTTCCAAAAGTGCATCGTTAGTTGCCTTTAAGCGCGCCATTTCTTCGGCACTCATAGTGGTTGGGGTAGAGTTCGTAGCTGCTTTCTTTGACATGATTACTTCAAAACAACAATAACATACACATGAGCCTTAAATGCTCATACATCATAGCAGAATATTAGTATCAACGTTGTAACTACTCATATCATTGAAAACATCACACTTATAACTATTCATAAATTATGCAATTCAAAGGAAGTTCTTATCATCACCGCGGACCCATCCTATTCTACCCCCTCTCAATCTCACACATAGTTACCGGGTCCAAACCAAAAGGGCCGGAGGTTGGTATGAGGACGTCTCCTCAACCAGAGATTTTAAGTGGGCTCCTAATGGTCTATCACCAGGGTTCATTTTAATTCCTATGTTCATTTATTCAGGCTCCAGAATCGATTGCTCTGATACCACTTTGTAACACCCCTGTTTATCCAAGAGCCTTAACTAGACATTCCCGGATAAATGAGGGTGTTACCATCTCGGGTTAACCGAGGAAGTAGTCCCATCACAACACAATACTGAAACACAACCGAGTTTAATAGATTATTCAAAGGATGCAAACCTAGTTCGAGAATAAGTATGGTTCCAAAACCCAACGATTACATGAATAAAAGTCTATTAAGTTCTAACGACGGAACATGCTAAAAGTGTAATAACGATGGTCACGCACTCCCTTCCCGAACAGCAATTCCCTTCAGTTAAGCACACATCAATGGTCCATATCTGCATCAATACTCTGCTCCCCAAAAGACCGTAAATGTCAATTGGATCGTCGCAGGCCCCCAATAAAAATAGGGTGACAAATTAAACAATGGAAACATGGTTAGAACATGCTAACAACAATATACAAGTACGGAATATGAAACAACAATTCTCAACCACCTTAGTACCATCATCGGTACCAATTAGCAATATCGTCTCCATATTCTCATCTCAACTCTTCTGGCAAGCCCTTTCATTCCGAGTGTGCACACCCCCCGCAGGTTCAACAACCCGCGAAGAGAAATCAGGGAGGGGACCGTGATCAAAGGTCCCGGCTAGGTCTAAAGCTAGCCTCACCAACTCCAATATATCAATATTCAACATTCATACTTCCATCAAACTTCAACATTAATCTTATTATCACAATATCACATCGTACTCGTAATTCATACATGCATAATAATATTAACGTGTTCTAAGTAAGGAAAAACCTTACCTAATTAGCAGGTCACCACCGGGTAGGTAGTACAGATCACCACGGAAACTCTACAAAGTCCGATCCTAATAAAATATTGTATACTTCAATTAATATCGACTGTAAGGTATTTATTTAAACAAACCGACTCCGTTCTAATTAAATTAGGCTCATACAAAATTACTATTATTAATGTAAGCCTTACAGAAACAGGTTAGTATTAATATTACTATTATACACTCTACCGCAAACCCTTAATTGATATAGCTGTTATCAACACTAATAGGTACTAATCTATTCATAGCCTCATAAATAATTCAACAATAGGCATGAAAGAAGTAAACAGCTACTATTGTTTAATACTCCACTACTTAACCATCCACACCATCTCCTTAGTATTACTCCAAGTATACCGTCATCATCATTACAAGGCAATATCAGCATCATCCTTAAACTATCTTCATCATCATCATCATACGACACACCCATCAACATCATCATCAAACTATCATTATCATCATCATACGACAACACCATCAACATCCTCATTAGCCTATCATCATCATCATGCGACACACCCATCAACACCATCATTAAACTATCATCAACATCATACGATGAAGACAACCACAAGAACCAACCACGATAGTATGTAGTAACACCACATTAACCGGACACCATTCCCGACAATACTAGTACGACACGTATGCAACAAAGGCAACGACGATCCAACAAAATATGTAACAGTCATAGTACATATCAACGACTAACCCGACATACCGATCCCGACTCTTACAATTCGACAGAATTACACTAACCATGCTATAAAACATAGAAAACGGTGTAGCATACCCGAGTGGCGTGACTTGTTATGGTTTAGCCTGCCGATGGTCCGGTCCGACTCCTAAGGTTCCTCTATTCCTTCCCTTGCTTCATGCGGCCGTTTGGATGTGCGCTTTGTTTTGTGTAATGCGGAATGAGTGTTTGTGTGATGTATTTATAAGTGTGGGAATAGGTTAGGGTGAGGATAATTAGGAATTGGGTTCTGGAGTTTTTTAACACGCGTGGAGTTGTTAACACGCACACTCTTTTGGGCCCAAGTTTTATACATTTAACTGGATTGTTTAAGGATCAATACGTGTTGTTCAGGTTTTACTAGTATAAATATTGACTCGGTTTGACCCATTATAAACACGGATGTTACAATCGATGTGTGAGAGGGTCCTATTTATAGGAGAGGTCCTCGATGGAAGCTAGGAGAGGTAATCTTGCTTGGGTGATAAGAAATACCGGTTAGGATAGGAAAAGTAAGAAGTCGAGAGGAATGAGAATTTTGTTTCTTGGCGGGAAAGGCACGAACCCGGATGGAATTAGGGTGCTCGGCCGAGTATGCTTGGTACTCGGTCGAGTGCTCGGGTAGAATTCCTCCTGGAGATCGAATTCTATCTTTAACGGAATTGTTTAATATTTTTTGTAGCTGATTTTTTTGTAGTGTTTGAGCTCAAACCGGACTCGTGGGGTGACATGGCTGGTTTCTACGTCTCGGAAAATATCTTTGACCGGGTTTTGACTCGGTCGCTAAAAGACGGTTTCGCCCCTGGTATCGGATTCGACCCAAATTAGTCTTATTTGACTCGAAATGACCCACTGGGCTTGAATTTGAGGTTGGTTTTATGATATTTGTACTCCGTAAAAAGCCCAAGCCAAATGCCAATGATTTCGAGCCCATATTCGAGTACGTTAAAGCATGTTTGTGTCCGATCATCATCGGGTGTTTGTCGGAAACTTCTATAGACACCTGGCAGCCAAATGTGGGTGTCTACACCACCTTTTAAAATTGAGTCCGTGAGTCCTCATCACATCTCTTGGATTAGAAAGAGATTGATGGTTGTGATTTGTTTGAGTAATTAAAGCAAGTGACTATATTTGGTAAATATCTCTCTCTCCTTAATTTACTCATCATTTAATATCTCTTCTATCAAAAATAATTACCGTCTCTCACACACATATTCCTTCACAATTAAGATTTTCATTTAAAAATAAATAAATTGTTATTATATAGAACTAAAAATAATAATTTACCGCATATCTTCTCCTCTCCTTAATTTATTTTGGGTTACTCTTATTGTATAGAATTGTTACTCTGCCTAAAGTTTGGTGTTACTCTAACGAACATCATGCAAATATGTTGATTTCAGAGTTAAATGCCCCAAACACCCAACACTGAACATAATTATTATCTCAGCATATGAATAATAATGTTACTCCAATGTTACTAACGTGTTACTAACGTGTTACTCCAATAGATAATTTGTGTTACTCCAACCTTAGAAGCGTGTTAATTTAATAGATACTTTGTGTTACTACGTTACAAACGTGTTGTTCTAATAGATACTTTGTGTTACTCCAACGTTGGAAACGTGTTACTCTAATAGATACTTTGTGTTACTACGTTACAAACGTGTTACTCTAATAGATACTTTGTGTTACTTCAATGTTACAAACGTGTTACCCTAATAAATACACCTTACACATAATTATTGAAATACTGTTTGTGTTTCCTATTTTGTTGGATATTACACTCCTTCAAATTAGAAAACAATATCTTCTTTTATTAATAAAAAAATCTCAATCCATCTCATCCATCCATTGTATTATCATCTAATGGATGACAGAAGGACTTAAGGACTTAAATATATAGAAGGACTCATAATAACCCTCCTATATATATATAGGGGTTCTTATGAGTCTCTCTCTTATATTGAGTCCCTAGGTCGTCATCCCATCCATTGGATGAGAGAGGGATGGATGGACGAGATCTATCGTTATATTAAAAAAAATATTGCTTCCATCAAAATAGGAAAGAATATCATTAAGTAACATACTCATTCATACTACCATTCATAGCACAACCCATGTTCATTCTCTCATTTCTCACTTTCACAGAACAAAATCTTCAATCAAAATTTATGCAAATCGTTCAATCATTCATCTTCTTGTGGACGTCCGTCCGCACCGCCCGACGCCCTGAGCGCGCCCGCGCGGCACAGACCCGGTTTTCAGCGTATGGCGGCGGCCACCCACGCGCCCCCTCCCTGCCGGGGGCCGGTCCGATCTCGCATACGGGGCGAAGTGTCGGACCTCGATTTGGATGACGATCCGGACTTGTACTAGACGGGTGTGGGGCACCCGTGTTTCCGTTTGGGAATCGATCGAGTCGTGGTTGTAAATGTTTAAAGGCCGTTTTGTTTGGTAAGACGACCTTTTTAGTGAACTGAAGTTGTCGTTGATTTGTGGAGTCGCCACCGAGTCAATTATGGGGACTCGGAAACCGTTCAAATCAACTTTGATCCCTTGCCGGCTCAAAGTTGATTGGCAGGGGACCTAAAGATAAAGACTTTTACCCTTAAGCACTCCATGCCTGGAATGACTCTCGTTGCCAATGGTTTCGGACATCAGGAAACCTTTGATTCTGAGTAAGGGGTGAGGGTACGTATTGAGAAGCCAACATCCGATAGATGTCAACACCCAATCCCGCCCGCACTATAGCAGCCTCTACTAATCAGTCGGTGGGCTGCTATCCTAGTTCTTTTGTTGTGGTGAAAATACTGTAACATCCGTTGTTTTAACCCTATACCTTTTGCTACGTCGGTTGTTTAAGAACAAGTAAGCTTTATCGTCAAAGTCGTTGTGTTTACATTCTTTCCATGCGATTTCACGTGACAAGCAGGCCATGAAAAGATGCACGTAGGAGAGTAGAGAGTACTAGTATTATACGTATTAGCAAATCAGTTTTAACGCGATAATACGGATATTAGTCATTCTCGTGGCATACCTTACTTGGTATTCTGCTTAAGATGCGTCGGTTCGGTATTAGTGGAGATGCGTCGAACCTAATAAGGCGAGCATCGAGACTAATACGGAACCCGACCATCACTTTGTTCAATTTTAGTTGTTTTACGTTTTGAATTCCGTGTTAGGTGATTTAGCATGCGATTATAAGGTCATAAAAGCAATAAATCATACGAAAAACTGTAAATGCGAATGTAAATAAATCACATAGTGAGGAGTTGCACCCTCGGAGTATACACTAAACGGGACTCGATGCGTAGATAGTATGAGAACGGATCTGGGAATTACTCGGGTCTATTTAGTGTGTTTTAGTACTTGCGATTGAAGTTGGGACGTTACGTATTTTAGTGAGTGTGTGTGGGCCTAGTTCCCACGCCTAGTGTTATCGTAGTGCATGATAATAGAAAGTACGAGTATGGAAAGTTTTGTTTAGATGGCAACCTAGTGACGATACGACTTCGACAGGCGGATCCTCCTAGCTTGACCAGTTATTCCGGCAGAGTTCCATTACCGTTTGACCTTCCCGCGGCTAATCCGGCAGAGCTTCATTATTAATTGCTAGTTCTGCGGCTAATCCGACAGAACTGTGTGCTATTTTCGGAGCTAGTCGATCACAGGCACCTCGGTATCGAGTGGAGTGCTCGAAGGTGAGGAATAGCGTCGATTTCGCTTTTATTATCAGAACTACGATCGAGTGGATCGTTTGCCTCGGGTGTCGGAGTGCGAACCCTTAGCGAGAGTTTTAGAGGGGGAAGAGGAGATTGAATTGTGTGTCCAAATGAGTGCGTGAAGGGGGGTATTTATAGGTGTTTTCGGCCCTCGTCGCTCATATAGGCGCCCGAGCTAGGGCGTGCTAAGACTCAGGCGCCTGGGTCCGGGCGCGGGGAGACCCAGGCGCGTCAGGTGGGGCGGTTGGAGTTCTGAGGATACGGTTTTGATACTTTCCAAAACCAAGAGGGGGGGAGGATAATTCAATACTTGGGGATTAAGGCTCCCGCGGCTTGCCCTAGCGCCGTGAACATTAGTGGGCCTCGGGTGTGCGTCCCGAGGTTCGCTTGGCGTGGTGCTGACTCGGTTCGAGTTTCGGGACCGACTCGGGGTCCCGGTGACAGAATTGACTCTAATTAGTGTCTATGTGATCATATCGACGCGACTAAGGCTGCCATCATGTTAGTTTAATTTGCCCGAGTAATTTATTTGATCCGTTCCATAGAAAAACTATCTAGAACACCGCGAACCCGTGTCGCGTTGCAGTCCTATCGTCATCGGGTGTTTGTTGGCCACCTCTGCAGCCACCAGGTCCAAATCTGGGTGTCTACAGAAGCCCCCACTTTGACTGAGGCTTGGACAAGGCGAAAGTCAATGTATAATCGCCCAGGTCAATCGAAGATTTACGACCTGGTGGCTGTCTGGTCGGGTCGTTTTAAGTCCGTTAGACTGTGCGTTGAGGCTCGTCAGCCAAGGTTTAGAAGTCATACCTGACATCTTCGCTTGTGGTTGCTTGCTTAGGCCCGGGCCGTTGCTGGTCATCTTGTTTCTGATTCTTTGCGCGCGCTTTGTCTTCTTCAGTTTATTTAAAGGTTTTGTTTAATTTTAAGTGTTTGTGACGCGTTGAGCGTAAGTGTCAGGGATGCTCACATGTAATGGCTTTTATTTGGACAAATGTTTTTGGGATGCTCGCGAACCCTTGATGACACTTCCGAGGGCGTTAATTTTCACTCGGAAAGATTGTTGTGGAGGTATGAGACTCCTTCGGGCGTGTCAGTATCCACTCGAATTAAAGTTGCTGGGGAGGTATAAGACTCCTTCGAGCGTGTCAGTATCCGCTCGAATTAAAATTGCTGTTATGTACTACTTGAGGGCGTCAGTCTCCACTCGAGTAGCCGCCTTTCGGGATACTAACGTCCCTTCGGCGAACATGCTGTTATGTACTACTCGAGGGCGTCAGTCTCCACTCGAGTAGCCGCCTTAAGGGATACTAACGTCCCTTGGGCGAAACGAACCATCCGAGGGCGTTAGTCTCCCCTCGGATGAAAATTGCTGTTATGTACTACTCGAGGGCGTCAGTCTCCACTCGAGTAGCCGCCTTTTGTGATACTAACGTCCCTTGGGCGAACATGCTGTTTATGTACTACTCGAGGGCGTCAGTCTCCACTCGAGTAGCCACCTTTCGGGATACTAACGTCCCTTGGGCGAAACGAATCATTCGGGGGCGTCAGTCTCCACTCGGATGAAAATTGTTGTTATGTACTACTCGAGGGCGTTGGTCTCCACTCGAGTAGCCGCCTTTCGGGATACTAACGTCCCTTGGGCAAACGAACCATCCGGGGGCGTCAGTCTCCACTCGGATGAAAATTGTTGTTATGTACTACTCGAGGGCGTCGGTCTCCACTCGAGTAGCCGCCTTTCGGGATACTAACGTCCCTTGGGCTAACATGGTGTTTATGTACTACTCGAGGGCGTCAGTCTCCACTCGAGTAGCCGCCTTCCGGGATACTAACGTCCCTCGGGCAAAATTGCTGTGCCTCTGGGATACTCGCGTCCCTTGGGCAAAAATGCTGTGCCTCCGGGATACTCGCGTCCCTCGGGCAAAATTTCTGTGCCTCCGGGATACTCGCGTCCCTCGGGCAAAATTGCTGTGCCTCCGGGATACTCGCGTCCCTCGGGCAAAATTGCTTATTTGTTTTAGTTAAATTTTGTTTCGCGGGTTGTCTTATTTTTTTCGGGCTTGTTCTTGCTTTGTTTTGGTTTGTTATGTATTTGAGTTTATTCAGAGTTTGCTTAGTTTAATTTGGTTCAAATTTTTTTATCACGTGTTCGGGTGCAACATTTAGGTTAAGTGCGGTTCTTGTGTTTGTTTCATTATTGAGAGTGTATCATCGATGTTGATTAGTAATTGCTTAGTCTTTGTTGTTAATTTGCATGTCTTAAAGGTTCGTGTGTATTAAACTTCGAGTTTGTTCGCTTATGTTTTAGTCTGTGTTGACGCTTTAGGCGCGCATCCGTTTGCGCTCCAGTCTTCAGGCGCCCAGCCCCCAGCGCACCCGAACTCAGACGTGTCAGCTGGGGCGGTCGGTGTTTTGCGGTCAGGGTCTGTTTAAGTGAACGAAGATTGGGGCGATCATTTTATTTATCAAAAATCGAACGCGTCGCCCCTTTCGCCTCAAGATCAAATTTTCGACTTTTCTTGCCAAGTTTCGATCCGATTTCCGATATTTACGACAATGTCGACTCCGGGTTAGTGTTCTTTGCTTGTTTATTGTCGGTTTTGCTTGATTTGGTTGATTAGGAGTTGGTTTGTTGAAAACCCTAGAAAATCGATTTGGGTGTTTTTTATTTGTTAAGTTTCAATGTTTGTGCTTAGTCTCATTGTTAAATTGAGGTCGATTAGAGCTTGTTAAAGTAATTATAAGCTTGATAAGGATGTTCGAGGTGTGACAATGGTTTGCTATGGAAAAGGGTTTAGGAAGCTAGGGTTAAGGACCGTTTCCCGATTATTCCCGCATTTATTTTTGCGTATTTTGTTCAAATAATGTTTATGAGGATATGGGTAGCTCTATTGTCGATTGCTAGGGCTAGGATGACCTTTAGGAATCTTCGTGTGATTTTGTGTGTCTTAAGACGGACTGAAAGGTGTCGTAACGATGCCGGATTTTTTCGAAACCACTTCCATTGTGATCGGGATCGAAAATGGGTGCTAGCGACCCTTTCAGAATTTTGATATCCTTGTCCTAAATTTTGACCGGTTTAAGTTGTTTTAGCCTGACTAGGGTTATATTTTTGGATTATTTGTTTGTTTTACAGCTAGAGATGATACCGGGCGTTCCGAGGGAACCTCCTCGGTTGGTACTAGTGCTAGTGCTAGTGAGGTTGTTGGGGCGAGTTCACAGACTCCCCGAGGAATTCGCAGGAGGCATCGAAGTGTCTCGTCTCGGCATCGTGATCCTGAGGCTATTAATGAGGCCGAGTTCATTAGAGTGAAGAAGCTTAAGCTTCTAGAGACGGTGGCTAGGAGAGCTCATGCTCTGGCCCCTGCACCGGAAAATGAGGAGATTGTTTATGAGGATCCCGAGTGGACTCGGGACTGGGATGGTCATCAGTTGATGTTTCATCTTGACCTTCATGTTTTTAACCGCATTGTGCGGGGCCTGGTGAGTGTCCTACTCGTGTTCATTTGGTTATGACTCAGATTTTGCTATTATCATTATTTTTTGCTCGGGTTAGGCTAGATCTGTTTTGTTTATCCTAGCACTGTTTCGGTTTGCAGCCTCCAGGTCCGATGAGGACTTTCTCGGGTTTTACTACGTGCCTCGACATCTATTTCCAGAAGTTGACCCCTACGGTGAAGGAGATTATCTCGAGGACCGCTCTAGGTCCCGTGGTTGGACAATGGGTTAGATTGGTGGGTTGCCAAACTAAGCGCAATCTTATGGTGATCAGGGCGATGATAGATCGCTTTCATGATACTACCTCGACCTTTCACATGGCCTTTGGGGAGGTCGGGATGACCCTAGAGGATTTTGGGATGATTAGCGGCTTGCCCTGGGGGCCGGACAGGATTAGGTGAGCCGCCGAGGGTCCTAGTCTAGATAGTGATGAGGTGCGGGGACTCATCGGGGATTGTTTGCCGCGTGCGGCATATAGTACGCCTCACGCTTTGGTGAGTTCATATATCACCGACCAATTCGAGCGAGTGGCGGTGTTAGAGGGTCAGGAGGCTAACACGCCGGAGTAGGATGCTCAGCTGTGGTCGTGGTATTTCCTAGGGTCAAATCACTTCTCGGATAAGGGCGAGAGGTTTAGTACTAGGATTTTGCCCTTCCTAGCCGACCTGACTCAGCTAGGGCGCTTTGATTGGGTGACTGCGGATTTCGCGGAGATGACTCGCTGCTTGCAAGTCATGGTGAGGCCGCTGGTGATAGGGTCGGGGTCAGCTGTGCCCATTGTGGGTCCAGGCCTTATACTGGAGGTTAGTTGCTTTTCTCGCTCCTGTGTTTTGAGTTGTACTTAGTTTTTGGCTTGATTGCTAAAGTTGTTTTGGGATTTTGCAGGCTTGGATCTATTCCTACTTCTCGTGCTTGGCACCTAAGACGGTGCAGGTACACCCGAAGAGATTTCCGGCGGGAATCGAGTGGAGGCTGGCTCAGCCTAAGAGCACAATCAGCCGTTACCCGGTGGAGAATGCACTGGTTAACAAGCTAGGCCTTGACGATGTAAGTTTCTTCTATAGTTTATTTGTTCGATAGCCCCCAAGGCTTGGGATTTCACTAGAATGTCGGTTTTATTTGTGTAGTTTGTGGCCCGCCCTTGGGCTAATTACGAGGGCGTGCCGGAGTATGTGGCTACGGAGTTGAGGCCGCGGAGCTATAGGAGGATGCTTCTCCCTGCGTTGATTCGTCCAGTTTGGTACCTGGGCGAGCAGTTGGTGCGTCAGTGCCTATATGACGGTTTAAGGGTGCCGGTTGATCCTTCCCGAACCATGTTCAGACCACCGACCGCTGCAGAGATCCTCGAGGACAAGGACGGAGAAGGAGGTGATACACTCTTGGTGCCTGGTGCCTCCTACTTATCTCACGTTACCCGACGGTTAGCTTGGTATCGCCTCGTGGTAAGGTTCTAATCTCGGTTCTAAAATTTGTTTTGTAATTTATTGTTTCTTTGCCCTTTGACTGACCAAGCCGTTGTCTTTTCAGCTGGCCGATCCGGCTGACGAAATCCAGCCCCCAGATTTTCCCCTGACGCTGCTTAGGGTGGATGTGGCTGGGATACCCTTTACTGAGCCTCTCCCCCCGTGCTCTGCTGAGGAGATGGATGCCGGGATAGAGTGGCGTGACCGGGTATACCGGGTATGTTTTGACTTTTTTTTGTTTGGGCTCTTAAGGGTATAGGGTCGATTCACCTAACTTCCATGGTTTCTATTTTCAGGTTTCGTCAGCTTGCCATCAGCGGTTGTGGCAGGCCGCCAACTGCTTCCGGTCCTATGCCTCGAGGGTCTCCCGTGACACTTCGGGATATCGATCGGTGAGTTTGTGTGACTGAGGTGGTTTTATAGGTTGCTGGCGCGTTTTCCTAATGTTCGAGTGTATTTGCAGGATGTCCCGGATATGTTGGGACAACTGGAGGCTCGGGTGACTGAGCTCGAGGGGAGAGAGGTTGAGTCGCAACGACTCCTGGAAACCCGGGCTGACGAGATCGCCTTTCTTAAGGAGCAGCTGGCTCGGTCTTGGGGTGAGACCTCTACACAGGGTGAATCCAGGCATCAGGTTGAGAGGGAGACTGGGGCCGAGGCCGAGGCTACGGGTGTTAACGAGGAGGTTAGAGGGGTCACCGAGACGGCTACCTTAGACATGTTGTCTGGGATGGATGGTAGTGAGTCTCCTACCTTTGACTTAGAAGACCTAGGTCTGGATGACAACCTAGGTGGGCTTGTGATAGCTATCGGCGCGGCTTCTAGGGGTCCTACCTAGCCTCGACTTGTATGTGAATTCGTATATGTTGTATATATTCCTTAAATTTTAGTATCCGAATTAGTTGGATTAGTCTTGTATTTTGATTGGGCTAATTGTTTAGCTAGATTGACAAGTAATCATTTTTGCGTTTGTTTGTTTGCGATTCGACCTAGTTTAGGGCGTATTAGCGTTGCGCGAGAGTGTGAAAACGGTTCCTTTCGGATGTTTTGAAATGCGTTAGTTTGAGCCGGGAATTGGATAAGGTAGTACGTCGATTAAAATGTTTTGACTCGAGACGTAAAATATTACCGAGTGTATTTAGGAGATGAGTGTAGTTTTTCACAACTTTTGAAAAAAAGTTAGACCACTTTTTGTATACTTATAACATTGCCTTTTTAGGCTGTAGACGACTCGACTCTGACAAAAAGGCTACAACACGCCTAGGTGGGGTAGCTTATCCCCCCTAAAAAAAAGAATGAAAAGAGCATCTAAGCCTGGTGGACCCGACGGACGAAATGTACCGTCCGTGTGGACCTGCAACTCTTGCGCGAGGATTTCGGCTATTGGAAAGGGGTTTAGCGACTTCAGGAGGTCGTTCCTGGCGTCCAGGGTTGTCGGGCGTGGGAGAAAGGTTAAGGACTATGGAAATGACCGTACTACAGAATAAGGAATCTATGCGGACAAATGTTGCTAAGTGCTCGACCGGAGATGGCGCTACCGTTCCTAGTGTTTGTCAGTTCATCTACATGGGCCGAGACCGAAAAGACCCATATCTAAAACGTGCGTGAGGAGGTGAAGTGAGATTGGCTGGGCTCGCTTTTGGCTAGGGATATGGAAGCTTGCGTTAGGAGGGTCAATGGAGAGAGACTCAAGCAAGTACACCCGAACGGCAAAGGAAAGGGAAATTTGGACCGGTAGAGCCCAGCCGTTTAGTACTATGTTGTATTAATTGATATTATGTGGCATACTAGTACTAGTTTTTTTTTGTAGGGTTTTGACACGTTGTTATTTTCCGAGATGTCCGGGTTTCAGACGTTTGATGTAAATGGCCTCGACAAAGGCTTGATTTAACTGATTTTTTTTAATGAGAAGCACATTTTTTTTATTATATATTTTTTTTGGGTGGCTCGCAACTCGATTCTTCATTTTGCCCGGAGCGCCCTTTCGGGTTTTCACTCCGTCCTCGGCTCACCCTTTTTTTTTTTTTTATTTATACTTTTTTTTTTGACGACGGCTCGCAACTCGTTTCTTTATTTTGCCCGGGGCGCCCTTTCGGGTTTTTACCCCATCCTCGGCTCGTCGTTTGTGCTTCTCATTTTAATCACTCGTTAATCGGAACAAAGGGGTGGTTCCGACTCGCATGTGAATCGAGTAATCGATTTCGTTATTTGGTTGGTTGTACCCGAGGAAGGGTTGTCTACGTATCCGCGTTTAGACGGAATCAAACCATGTTCGTAGTTCTTTATTTTTATTTTTTTTTTAAAATGTGAGTGATTTTTGCTTTAGACTCGTTTATGTCAATCATCGATGTGAGACGTTTAAGGTATATTACATGGGCTTTCACCCTATTTTAAGGGCTCAGATGAAGTGATCGGGTGTGACCCCTTGAAAGTGACAATTACCGAGATACCCCGTTTGGGTCAGGGTGACTGGCTTGGATGGTTTTGGAATGTGGAGCTAGGTAGTAAGTGGTTTTGATAGATCGAAATCTGGAGCTTGATTTTTGTGGAGTTAGGGTTATGGGCTAAGGTTTCGTAATGAGGTAGGAAAGGGGAAGCTGAGTAAAAACGACTCAGACTTCAATCGGGTGGGTTGTAGATTACGTGGGATATGATTTCCATGTCTGGCCCTAACGGTTGGGATTATCCTATTGAGCTTGAACTCTCAAAATTCTGAACTGTCTCCTAACAAGTGTCTCGAGAAGGTCTTAAGAGTTGTAATGGAGGGAGCTAGTGTTTGGGTGCTGGTCTGTTCATTTTTCTTTTCCTCTCTTTTTCTCTTTTTGCTTTTCGTTCGGACTTAAAGTCTAGTTGAATGATTGGGGGTTTCATTTTGACCGTTGCATTTGGTCTTGATCATTGAATTGGGTCGGTTTAGCTTGGCCTTGGTTTCACCTTTTCCTTTGGCTTCTTTTAGCCATTTCAGACTTTGTTTTTCTTTTTGTCAGACTAGCACCTGTGGTAGGAATTGGTCGGTCTTTATTTGAGGGATGTTTATTGTGGGAAATGGGTTCGCCTTCCGTCTTTGATCACAACCTAAGAGACTATCTAGGTTTGTCATAGGATTCAGGGATGCTCGTTCTAAGGGATAGTTTGTGGCTTTCTATACCAGGTATGGAATAGGTAAAATGAAAAGGAACACGAAATCTCATTCCTTGTTGTTTTTGAGGTATGTTAGATTGTTATCGATAAATGGCAATTGATGGGGGTCGGTAGCCTGCCACGGGTCGCCCGTCAATCTGGGCCCCGGAATGGCCCGACCCAAGAACAAAAGAGGGCCTGCCCTGCAGGCCACCAAGCGAGATCCCTGAGAGCCTCCAAGTGGACGACCTTAATCACTCAGCTGCCCGGCATGGCCATGCTGCCCCCTGCCTGCCTGCCTCCGGGGCGCTCTCACCCCAGGCAGGGCCAGGGGAAACCACGGACCCCTCCGTCATTTTGCCTAAGGTAAAGGAGAATGAGTGGACGAGACGGATCAACGTGTCACTTTGCCATCCACTCATTCTCCCTCTTTCTCCTTCCCTTTTTCTCTCTCTTGGGGGAAGGTATAAATACTTCCCCTCCTCCCACATACAAAAGGTTGGATTTTCTCTCTCTAGACTCCAACACTAAAAACCGCCACCTAGCTCCTCACGAACTAGGTTCATCAAGGCACTTCACGGACTGACTTAGGCATCAAAGACGGTTCCCTCGGACACCTCCGAGGCCCTGTGCGTTCATTGTGCAGGGAGCAGGCCGTCTTCGCCGGGAAGGTCCGATCGCCGGAGTGAGGGAAATGAGAGATCAAAGGAAGTCAAGCGAGTATCACATGAGCAACATCACACTTTAAGGACCCGAATCCAAAGTCCGGTTTATTGTTTCCGTGACCGGAACAATTTGGCGCCGTCTGTGGGGATTTACGGTTGTGCTCACGAGTTACCCACAAAAATCAACCAGTCAAACAGTAATGCCTGAAATTGCTGACGCCAGTTATGGGGCGGGTCCGACGATACCACCGGTGACCCCCCTGTATGGCATGTCGTTACCAGAGAAAATGCCCGCCGCCACAATTCCAGGGGTAGGACGGGCTAGCTTCCAGGGAGCACCTGGTAAGGACACCGCTGTCACAGCCGGGTAGGTTGGACATCCGAGGCACAGCTTGAACCTCACCCCTTCTCAAATGGCTCAAACAACGGCCTTCTTCTTGGCGATGCTCAACCAAGAGTTCACTCCGGAGGACCTGGTAGGCAGGGTCGCAACGACCCCCAAGCAACTTCACTTTGAAAGTGGGGAAGGAGCTGGGGGCACGAAGCGGACCGCCGCCAGGAACATCCAAAGGAAAGCAAGAAAAACGGCTCAAGGGTATGCGCAAGTGCAGAGGCGCATTACAGCAGGCAACCAGGAACAGCCTGCTCAACAACAAGCATTCTCCATACACACCACTGAGTCCACGTCTGCCCTCGGGAAAAGGGGTCTGTCCCAAGATCTCCAAGATCGAATGAAACACAGAGAGCCTGCGCCCAAGCGTCTGGGGGAAAAGCAGGGTGATGTCTTCTTGAGGTTGACGCCTGCAGCAGAGCCACAGCCAGCACCAGGTCTGTCTCAAGGCCTGCAATCAAGGCTCAACCAAGGACGACCACTCAGGTCGAGGCACCGACAAGGCGAATATCTTATTGAGCCACCTCAAGAAAAGCGACCCAAGCACCATTCCACTGAAATGGAGGACGAAGCTATGAGTAGGCGGCCACCCAGTCACCGCTCCCCCAGCGCTGGAAAACCGACCCCTGGAAAATGGGATGACCACGGTTACCAGTCTGTTGGGAGAAGGTAAAAAATGGTAGGCAGACCTACCAAGACTCCGCTCCACCCTGATGTGCAGGAATACCCCATCCCGAAGATCAAAATGCCGTCTGTCAAGTTCGACGGAAATGCCGACCCGGAAGACCACCTGACGGCTTACGAGAGCCACATGGGGATGTACGATGTTGATGACGCTGTTTGGTGCAAGGTTTTTCCCACTACTCTCGTAGGATTAGCCCAGGGATGGTTCAGGGACCTGCCGCGAGGATCAATTAGCCATTTCATAGAGTTGGCTGAAGCATTCTTGGACCAGTACGCAGGGAACAAGAGGCGCCGGCTAACCCGCTTTGATCTAATGACCCTCAGGCAGAAGAAGGGTGAGACGGTCAGGGACTACTTGAAGAGGTTCGACCTGTCCTACCAACAAGTCAAGGAAATTGACGATTCGACCACGGCATACGCATTTACTATCTTGTTGCTCCCGGGGGAGATGAAGAACCAAATGATTAGGGCCCATCAAGATACCCTGGCCAAAGCCCGAAAAATTGCCGAGGGCTTCATGCTGCAGGAGGAGTTCCACAGCCTGCCGGATACCCCGACAAGGCCTGCCTGACCCCAGGGAGGACCACAGGGTGGACGCAGCAGGGGTGAGCAGGGCAAACAGAGAGCTGAGGAGGGTGACACTCCCAAAAAGGAACGTATGTCCTATCAACCAAGGTTTGACAGCTACACAGCTCTCAATAAGTTGAGGGCCGAAATCTTTGAGCTAGAAAAAGAAACAGCCAAGTGGAATCGCCCGAGCAAGCCGCGCAGCCCGAAGGGTGACCCGAAGAAATTCTGCACGTTCCACGATTGTGTAGGGCATACCACCGAGGAGTGCCGCCACCTGAAAGATGAGATTGAAAAGCTCATCAGAAATGGTTGGCTGGGCAACTATGCCGCAAGAAACGAAAACCAGAAGGAAACGACGGACAAGCCCGAAGGGTCGGTGCAGAATCGCCTAATAATCCACGTGGTATCGGGGGATGCAGAAGGCTAAACAAGCAGGAGAGGCCAAAAAAGGTAGATCCGGGAGGTAAGGAATCAGATATGCTATGCTGAGAAAGCAGGGAGTCACAGGGGCCTGACCCTGAGCATCACCCCCCAAGATGCAGGGCGGGTGATATACCCTCACAGCGACCCCCTAATGCTGTCCCTTGTCATCAGCAATCATATCGTGAGAAGATGCATGGTGGACACGAGAGCCTATACCAATCTGTTATACATGAATGCTTTCGACAAAATGAATTTGGAGAGGAGACATCTCAAGCCTGCCCCTGGATCGATGTACGGGTTCAGCGGGGCAGGCGTGATTCCCATGGGGATTATTGATCTACCAGTGACTTTCGGAGAGGGAGCTTCTGCCAGGAATATCAGGGCGTCATTCGTCGTCGTAGATGCAAAATCCGCATATAATGCCCTGATAGGCAGGGCTACCCTAGATGAAATCGAGGCCGCCATATCCATCAGGGCCCTGACCATCGCCTACGTCACAGACTTTGGCATGGAGGGAAAGGTGCACGGAGACCAGGAGTCTGCCAGACAATGTTATTCCGTAGCCCTGCAGACCCACGAGACCGAGAGAAAAGGAAAACGAAAGGCTGACAGCTCCCCCAGCAGGGAAGGAGAGATCCCAGCTGGCCAGCAGACTGCTGACCACCTTGAACCTGGGGGAGAAAGCATGCTGGTGGATCTGGAGCCTGGAAGACAGGTCCTCATAGGGGCTGACCTAGTGAATCCTTACCGCGAAGAATTGATCAAGGTCTTGAAGGATAACAGGGACGTGTTCGCAGAGGAGATGCCGGGGGTCGACCCGGCGTATATCGTTCACAAGCTGAACGTAAACCCGGAAGCTCGCCCTGTGAAGCAGAAAAAGAGGAACATGTCTGCAGAGAAGGATCAGGCCATCAAGGAAGAAATCGAAAAACTTTTGAATGCCGATTTCATAGAGAGTTGCGACTACCCCGAATGGTTGGCCAATGTGGTGATGGTAAAAAAGTCTTCAGGAGCATGGCGAATGTGTGTGGACTTCACAAACCTTAACAAAGTCTGCCCAAAAGACTGTTATCCTCTCCCAAGGATCGATCAGTTGGTGGACGCCACCAGCGGGTATACCACACTCATCTTTTTGGATGCCTTTTCAGGGTACCATCAAGTTTATCTCTGGCAGCCGGACAGGGTAAAGTGCGCATTCATCACTAGCGTCGGAACTTATATGTATAAAATGATGCCATCCGGGCTAAAAAACGCAGGCGCCACCTACCAACGGTTGATCGACAAAGTCTTCGAAATCTAAAAAGGCAGGAATTTAGAGGCCTACGTAGATGACGCGATTGTGAAAAGTAAAGGGGGTGCTGAGCACTTGAAGGACTTGCAGGAGACTTTCTCCTCCCTGCGCACTTACAAGATGAAGCTCAACCCCAAGAAATGCACGTTAGGAGTTTGCTCCGGAAAATTCCTAGGTTTCTTGGTCAGCGCCAGGGGAATAGACGCGAACCCTGAAAAGATCCAGGCCGTCTTAGATCTCCCCGAGCCGAGGACCATAAGAGACATCTAGCGCCTGACAGGCAGGATGGCCGCCCTGGCACGGTTCATCGTAGGTCAGCCGATAAATCAACACCTTTCTTCAAGATCCTGAAAGGCAACAAGCAGTTTAAATGGGAAGACGAGCAAAAAGAAGCCTTCGAACAGCTAAAGGAGCATTTGAAGAAGCTGCCCACCCTGGCAAGACCAGTGGCAGGGGAGACGCTTTTCCTTTATATCGCCGTGACAAACACAACTGTTAGCGCGGTAATTCTGAGGGAGGAAGCAGGATCCCAACAGCCCATATATTTCGTGAGTCATTCCCTGGGGGCAGCAGAAAAGAACTACCCAGTGGTGGAAAAGGCAGCCTACGCAGTCGTCATCGCAGCCAGAAAGCTCAGGCCATACTTTGACGCCCACCGTGTCGTAGTACTAAATGACCAACCCCTGGAGAAGGTGCTGGAAAAATTTGAAAAGTCGGGAAGATTGTTAAAGTAGGCCATAGAATTGAGCGGATTCGGAATATCGTACCAGTCCAGGACAGCCATCAAGGCGCAAGCCTTGGCGGATTTTCTGGCCGAATGCTCTCATTCAGAGGAGGATGATCCACCCGCCGGAGAATGGGTGGTATACACTAACGGATCCTCGACGACCAACGGTGCGGGGGCAGGAATTGTGCTGACCAGCCCTGAAGGAATAGACTTCGAGCATGCGCTCAGGTTCACTTTCCCTGCATCGAATAACGAGGCCGAATACGAGGCCGTACTAGCAGGCATCAATCTAGCCAAAGCGGCAGGGGCCGAGAGACTCATCCTGGCGACAGACTCCCAGCTCATCGCCAATCAGGTTAATGGAGAGTATGAAGCCAGAGACCAGACTATGGCTGCCTACCTTGAAAGGGTGAAGCAAGAATTATCAGGATTGAAGTTTTATAAGGTCAGACAAATTCCCCGGTCTCAGAATAACCGGGAAGATGCCCTCTCAAACCTGGCCAGCTCTAGTCTGCAAGACATAAGAAGGTCAGTCTGGGTGGACGTGGTCCAAGAAAAATCCTCCACCCCTTGCCAGCCAGTCAGTGTTATTGAAGAGGCAGGGCCTGGAGATTGGATGAACCCAATCATTCTGTTCAAGAAGTACGGAACCCTTCCATCTGACCCTGTGCAAAAAAGAAAAATGCCAGCGGAGGCAGCATGGTTCATACTAATCGGAGAAGAGCTGTACAAAAAGTCATTCTCCTCACCTCTGCTCAGGTGTCTGGGGGCAGGGCAGGCCACAGAGGTACTAGATGACATCCACTCAGGGATCTGCGGCCATCACATATGAGGGAGGTCACTAGCCCACAAGGCCCTGAGGGCAGGCTACTACTGGCCAACCCTGCTAGCTGATGCAAGAGATCTAACTCGAAGGTGCAGAAAATGCCAGCTGTTCGCCCCATCAATTCACGCTCCGGCCCAGGAAGTCAGGCCAATTTTGTCTCCCATCCCCTTCGCATAGTGGTGGATGGACATATTGGGATCCTTCACTGTGGCAACGGGGGGCCGGAAGTTTTTGATAGTAGGGATCGATTATTTTACCAAGTGGATCGAAGCCGAAGCAGTCCCAAACATCACCGAGCCTGCAGTCAGGAAGGTGATTTGGAGAAATATCATAACTAGGTTCGGCCTGCCGAAGATGCTGGTGTTCGACCACGGAAGACAGTTTGATAACGACCCTTTAAGAGCCTGGTTGGAGGGTCATAGCATAGCGGTCGCCTACTCTGCTCTCTGCCACCCACAAACTAATGGGCAGGCTGAGGCTGCCAACAAACAAATTCTGAATGGGCTTAAAAAGATGGTGGATGAGCTTAAAGGCAGGTGGGCAGATGAACTGCCAAGCATACTTTGGTCAATCAGGACCACCCGAAAAGAATCCACGGGTCAAACCCCCTTCGGCCTGGTCTACGGAGCGGAGGCCCTACTGCCCATTGAGGTGCGAATTCCCACCCTGCGATCCCAACAGTATGACAAGGCGGATAATGAAGCGGCAATGACCGAGGCCCTGGACCTAGTCAGCGAGGTGAGGCAGGAGGCCGGCGTTAATATCGCCGCCTACCAGCAGCGGATGAGGAAAGCGTACAACAAAAAGGTGAACGATAGGAATTTCCAAGTAGGGGACCTGGTTTTGAGGAAAACGCAGACGGTGGGAAGGACAAAAGAGCATGGAAAACTGAGTGCCAATTGGGAGGGCCCGTTTCAGGTAACGCGGATCATGGGGCCAGGTACCTACAGAATTGCTAATCTTGAAGGCCTGGAGTTGGCTGCCCACTGGAATGCGGACACTCAAAAGATATACTACGTCAAGCACTAGAAAACTAAGGAATTTTCTATTTTTTCCAGTAAAATTGGCGGAGGACAGTCAGAATAGAACGTCGACGGCTCCGACCACAGATATTTTGAAAGGTTCTTTACAAGAAATGAAAAATCTGAAGTTTATACTCGTTGTCTGTTCAAACTAGCATTCTCACACACAAACGAGCATGGGGCAATAGGGGGAGGCCCCCCTGTTACCAGAACCAAGGAAAATGGGCCCCCCAACAAAATTCTAAGTCCCCCCGCCTACCTCAGGGCAGGCAGGGGACAGGTCCCCTGGACTTCGACCAGAAGCCAGGGACAGGCCGGCCCCACGTGCCAAATGAACAAGGACTAGGGCATCCCCAAACCTTGTATAAAAAACGCTAAGTCCTCCCGCCTACCTCTGGGCAGGCAGGGGGCAGGCCCCGTGGACTTCGACCAAAAGCCAGGGACAGGCCGGGCCCCACGAGCCAAATGAACAAGGACTGGGGGCATCCCCCAACCTTGTATAAAAAACGCTAAGTCCCCCCGCCTACCTCTGGGCAGGCCGGGGGTAGGCCCCTTGGACTTCGACTAGAAGCCAAGGTCAGGCCGGGGCCCACGTGTCGAACAAACAAGGAGTGGGGGCATTCCCCAACCTTGTAGAAAAAAACGCTAAGTCCCCCGCCTACCTCTGGGCAGGCCGGGGGCAGGCCCCCTGGACTTCGACCAGAAGCTGGGGTCAGGCCGGGCCCCACGTGCCGAATAAACAAGGACTGGGGCTGGGGGCATCCCCCAACCTTGTATAAAAAACGCTAAGTCCCCCGCCTACCTCTGCGCAGGCAGGGGGCAGGCCCGCTGGACTTCGACCAGAAGCTAGGGACAGGCCGGGCCCCACGTGCCAAATGAACAAGGACTGGGGGCATCCCTAACCTTGTATAAAAAATGCTAAGTCCCCCTGCCTACCTCTGGGCAGGCAGGGGGCAGCCCCCCTGGACCTCGACGGGGAAACTAGGGTCGGGCCCGATCTTGAAAGAAAAACAGCAAGTAGAACAAAGAAAATACATTCACAATAAATAGAAGAGAGTTCGACAAAAATAAACAGTAAGAATCCAGGCATAAGAAAGTTAGAATATTACAAACAAGCCGGCAGCCGGCCACATCAGGGCCTGGCGCACAAAAAGATTAAGACATTAGCGAGGAAGCAAAGGCGCACCAGAGTAAGGGCAAGAACCCTCAGAGGACGACTGCCCCGCATGTTAGGCATGGGGGGCATCTTGATCAGGGTCAGTGGCATCCCACGGCGACCTGCTAGCCCGAGCCTCATTTTTGGCAACGTTGAGGTCCTGGAAAGCATTCTCGTCAAAGTCTGGAAGCATCTCCCTTATAACTTCCATGAAGAACTTTAGAGAGGAGGAAGCTCCAGCATTGAAATGCTCTAACACTGCAGTGTTAGCCTCTTGAACGATCTCCTCCTTCTCCTTCTGCCATTCCTCGCCTCGAGCCTGCAAGTCATCCTGGGCCTTCTGAAGGTCTGCATCGGCTTTTGACAGGCGCTCCTCCAGCTCAACCACCCTTCTCTTAGTATGCTCTAGCTCGGCAACCACTTTCTTAGCCTCCTCCAACTCAATAGCCGCCTGCCTGGCCTCTTTCAGCTCCACCTCCAAGTTGGCCACTTCCCTCATAGCTCTTTCGCCCTGAGTCTTCCAGCGGGCCGCCTGACCCTGGGGTTCCTCCAACTCGCCTTCCTGCTTCGCCAGCTGGTCCTTCAGGCTGGCAATAGAGGCAATGTCCCTCTTAATCACCGCCAAGCGATCAGAGAGGGGAAGCCCAGGAGTAATGACTAACTCTTCATCACTCAAACGGATAAGGGCCGCCATCTCGGCGGAAGCCTGAAACACCCTAGAAGTGCGCTGGATGTACTGAATCACCTGATGGGTGGCAGAGGTCACAGACTTGGTAAGATGGTCCGCCAACACAGCGCTGGAGTCGGAGAGCAGGGCAGAGACATCGAGGCTATCGCCAGCAGTAAAGTGAAACTCAGTATTTTCTTCCGAAAAAAGTGTGCCTGGAACATCAGGGGCAGGACGCTTGGGATCAGGCGTACTGGCGTCAGCCTCTAGATCCACCACCGACTTGGCGTCCGAGGGTTCCTTGTTTTTTCTCTTTCTGCTCACCAAAGGAGTGCTCTCCCCAGTTTCCTCGGAGCTGGCCGGCTTTGACTCCGGGGGAAGTTGGGTCCCAGTAGGGGAGCCTCTATGCTTACCAACAGGGGAAGGGTTGGCCTCTGAGGCAGCCCCCCTCTCCACGTCTTTGGAAGCAGAAGCAGCAGCTGCAGACTTTGCAGGGGTCGGCTTGGGGAGAGGAGGAAACCTCGCTCTGTTGATGGACAAGCTCTTCACGTACTTCATTAGATTTTGCTTCTTGAACTCAGAAGGAAGGGGAGGATGGTTGACAAAAGCTAAGAAGTCCCTGTTCAAGCCGAGCTCCTTCAACTCGTTCCTCGACCAGAGACAAGTGGCAAGGTCTGCAAAAAAAAAATGATGTTGAGTAAACATGCGATAAAATAAAGCAAAGGAAATTTCGACTGCTGGCAAAATCCCTGGACTACCTGCACTAAGACCAGGGTTCAGGCCCACCCGGGTCAGATACTTATCAGTTGCTATAAGCTCAGCGTGAGGAAGCTAGATATCAGGGCCATACGAGCCTCTCCTATCCTTGGAAGAGGCAAACCGATCGACCAAGTCTTTTTCCCTCCGAGTCAATTTGATCTCAAGAGCCCTCCCCCCAACCCTAGAGTGATACTCTTGTCGGGTCTCCATCCGGGTATGGACATGATTCCTGAAATGCTTGGGAATCCGCCATCCCGTGGCACTATGGACATACAAAAAATTGTCCTTCCAATCCTTCAGGCCGTTCACAACCGGCCAAAACGGGGAGCTTTTCTTCTGGCGAAGGAGGGAAAAATACCCTGGAGAACTACCCCCCTCATTGGAGGCCACCATCTGAAGACCGACCATATATCTCAGAGCATTTATGAATGGTTCCTCGCCCCAGAACAAGCAGGTCCAAGTATAGGCAATCAATGACCTGACGGCGAGGGCTGTTAGTTGCGCAATAGCCACATTCATGCGCCGGAAAACTTCCTCCAGAAATGGATGAAGGGGAAATCGCAGGCCAAAGTCGAGGCATTTGTGGTACACAGCTATGCAGCCTGCAGGGGGAGCGCACACTGTATCTTTTTCCCCCCGGAACAACGACAGTGTACCCCTCCCCAAAATTATAGAATTTGGATATAGCCTCCTCAGCACTCTTTTCCAGAATCAGATCCCGGTTTTTGGAGGCCGGGTATGTTCTCAGGGAAATCTTGTACTTGGTCTTATCCAAGTAATAAATCCTCCCCGGCTCCCGATGAATGAGTGGGCATGCGATTGAGGAGGCGTCGATTTCCAACACCTCATCATCGGAATCAACAACGTCAAGGGGAGCAGGCTCAGGAGAATTGCCACCCCCGCTGTCCTCTGAACGGCCTTCCTTGGCCGACTTGACACCCCGTCCCTCAGAGGAGGAGGCAAGGTCGTCACTAACCTATTTCTGCTCCTCGACCTCTCAGTCGAGGGACCGGTGAATGGGAGAACCCTAGCACAGCGGCCGGTCATGATGTTCAAGGGGATGGGGATAGTGAAGAAAAAGAAAGACGAGGAGGGCAAAGGTTAAGACTCTAACCTAGTTAAGCAGCCGCCGAGTGAAGATGCCGAAAAGTTCCTCAGTCAAAGAAAGCACCTAACAACGAAGAGAATTCGAAAGAGGAGGTATAGGAAGTTCGAATGTGTGAAAGGGGAAATAGGGGGAGGGCTGATGCTTTTATAAGATGAAGGAAGGTGAAAAGCCGCCCAATCGAGGGTTTTCCCAAGAGAAGTCCCCACGTGTCACACATTCAAAACTAAACCACCTCACTTCCCAAGAAACCTCGAAAAGGCAACAGAGGTCAGAGGATAATCATTGCATGACGTCATTCATTCGTTCATTCACAAAAAAAAAAAAAAAAAACAACAAACACATGTGTAAAAGGCCCGCCTGATTTTCCATTGATTGAAAAGGCTCGAAAACGGCCAAAAGTTACAAACTGGACTGGAAAGGAAAGTGGATTACAAGAGGAGCCTGACAGTTTGGCTCAACCAGCCTGCATACGCAGGATAGTCCTAATCATCGTCAAAATTCGGAGAGTAATCCCCGGGGCTGTTGTATCCACCTACGTCAGATCCCAAGTCCCAGTCGTCAGAGTCCTTAAAGGGGTCATCAGGGCCCTCTTCTTCACCCTTACCAGAAGCATAGCCCTGGCCTTCACTGTCTTCATAGTCATGGTTGCTTACGTCCCAGTCCTGCCCAAAAAGGACAGCCCTGACGCCATCAGAAGGGCCATAGTCCACCTTCCTCACCAAGGGAGAAGAAGGACCTGACTCGGGGGAAGAGTTCAGTTCAGGGCAATTGGGATCGAATTGCTCCGGATGCAACCAAGGGAAGCACCTATGGCATCCCTTATAAAAGCAGCCTCCTGCTTGGGAGCAACGCATGGGCATGGGCCCAACAGGAGGCGATGACTTTTCAGGGCGCTTGCCAACCCTGACTGAAGCTCCTATACTAATGGCCCGTGGAAGACAAGAACGAGGCCGTCTATTGCGACGAAGGATCAAATGAGCCAGCCTGTGGTATTTCAGCCTCCGACGCCCTCTGAAGCAGAGGACGTTCATGTAGACTCCGCAGCGAAAAATCGTTTTCCTAATCCAAGACATTTTTTCTTTGAAAGAGAGTAAAAGAAGAGTAAGGACGAGTTGTGAAAATGGTGGAGGAAATCGAAATTTATACAAAGGCAAAAGCAAAGCATTAATGGCGCCTCAACCATTTCTGTAAGAAAGGGAGCCAACCACCAGCCCGACACGCTGCTCAAGAGACCACTTTACCAGAAAAGTAATCATGAGGAAAGACATTTCAACCCTTTGCATGCCCAGAAGTAGTTGGGACTTTTCCCTCGGGAACGCGCGACGCATTAAATGCCAAGGAGGGATTCAGAAAGTCAACCTCCCGCCATCCCGATCAAGAAGTCGCCTGCCGAAGGGAAGCTCTGCTTCCCCCCAGCCGGCGAGGGCCAATTGATGGGGGTCGGAAGCCTGCCATGGGTCGCCCGTCAATCTGGGCCCCGGAATGGCCCGACCCAAGAATAAAAGAAGGCCTGCCCTGCAGGCCACTAAGCGAGATCACTGAGAGCCTCCAAGTGGACGACCTTAATCACTCAGCTGCCCAGCATGGCCATGCTGCCTGTCGAGCAGGGCAACCAAGCCCCCTACTTGCCTGCCTCCGGGGCGCTCTCGCCCCAGGCAGGGCCAGGGGAAACCAGGGACCCCTCCGTCATTTTGCCTATGGTAAAGGAGAATGAGTGGACGAGACGGATCCACGTGTCACTTTGCCATCCACTCATTCTCCCTCTCTCCTTCCCTTTTTCTCTCTCTTGGGGGAAGGTATAAATACTTCCCCTCCTCACACATACAAAATGTTGGATTTTCTCTCTCTAGACTCTCACTCTAAAAACCGCCACCTAGCTCCTCACGAACTAGGTTCATCAAGGCACTTCACGGACTGACTTAGGCATCAGAGAGGGTTCCCTCGGACACCTCCGAGGCCCTGTGCGTTCATTGTGCAGGGAGAAGGCCGTCTTCGCCAGGAAGGTCCGATCACCGGAGTGAGGGAAATGAGAGATTAGAGGAAGTCAAGCCATTATCACATGAGCAACATCACACTCTAAGGACCCGAATCCGAAGTCGGGTTTATTGTTTCCGTGACCGGAATAATTTGGCGCCGGCTGTGGGGACTTACGGTTGTGCTCACGAGTTACCCACAAAAATCAACCAGTCGAAGAGTAATGCCTGAAATTGCTGACGCCAGTTCTGGGGCGGGTCCGACGGTACCACCGGTGACCCCCCTGTATGGCATGCCGTTGGCAGAGAAAATGCCCGCCGCCACAATTCCAGGGGTAGGACGGGCTAGCCTCCAGGGAGCACCCGGTAAGGACACCGCTGTCACAGCCGGGCAGGTTGGACATCCGAGGTACAGCTTGAACCTCACCCCTGCTCAAATGGCTCAAACAGCGGCCTTCTTCTCGGCGATGCTCAACCAAGAGTTCACTCCGGAGGACCTGGTAGGCAGGGTCGCAACGACCCCCAGGCAACTTCACTTTGAAAGTGGGGAAGGAGCTGGGGGCACGAAGCGGACCGCCGCCAGGAACATCCAAAGGAAAGAAAGAAAAATGGCTCAAGGGTATGCGCAAGTGCAGAGGCGCATTACAGCAGGCAACCAGGAACAGCCTACTCAACAACAAGCATTCTCCATACACACCACTGAGTCCACGTCTGCCCTCGGGAAAAGGGGTCTGTCCCAAGATCTCCAGGATCGAATGAAACACAGAGAGCCTACGTCCAAGCGTCTGGGGGAAAAGCAGGGTGATGTCTTCTTGAGGTTGACGCCTGCAGCAGAGCCACAGCCAGCACCAGGGCTGTCTCAAGGCCTGCAATCAAGGCTCAACCAAGGACGACCACTCAGATCGAGGCACCGACAAGGCGACAATCTTGAGCCACCTCAGGAAAAACGACCCAGGCACCATTCCCTTGAAAGGGAGGACGAAGCTATGAGTAGGCGGCCACCCAGGCACCGCTCCCCCAGCGCTGGAAAACCGACCCCTGGAAAATGGGATGACCACGATTACCAGTCTGTTGGGAGCAGGTAAAAAATGGTAGGCAGACCTACCAGGACTCCGCTCCACCCTGATGTGCAGGAATACCCCATCCTGAAGATCAAAATGCCGTTTGTCAAGTTCGACGGAACTGCCGACCCGGAAGACCACCTGGCAGCTTATGAGATCCACATGGGGATGTACGATGTTGATGACGCTGTTTGGTGCAAGGTTTTTCCCACTACTCTCGTAGGATTAGCCTAGGGATGGTTCAGGGACCTGCCGCGAGGATCAATTAGCTATTTCATAGAGTTGGCTGAAGCATTCTTGGACCAGTACGCAGGGAACAAGAGGCGCCGGCTAACCCACTTTGGTCTAATGACCCTCAGGCAGAAGAAGGGTGAGACGGTTAGGGACTATTAAAAGAGGTTCGATCTGTCCTACCAACAAGTCAAGGAAATTGACGATTCGACCGCGGCATACACATTGACTATCTTGTTGCTCCCGGGGGAGATGAAGAACTAAATGATTAGAGCCCAGCAAGATACCCTGGCCAAAGCCCGAAAAATTGCCGAGGGCTTCATGCTGCAAAAGGAGTTCCACAGCCTGCCGGATACCTTCACAGGGCCTGCCTGACCCCAGGGAGGACCGCAGGGTGGACGCAGCAGGGGTGAGCAGGGCAAACAGAGAGCTGAGGAGGGTGACACTCCCAAAAAGGAACGTATGTCCTATCAACCAAGGTTTGACAGCTACACAGCTCTCAATAAGTCGAGGGCCGAAATCTTTGAGCTAGAAAAAGAAACAGCCAAGTGGAATCGCCCGAGCAAGCCGCACAGCCCGAAGGGTGACCCGAAGAAATTCTGCACGTTCCACGATTGTGTAGGGCATACCACCGAGGAGTGCCGCCACCTGAAAGATGAGATTGAAAAACTCATCAGAAATGGTTGGCTGGGCAACTATGTCGCAAGAAACGAAAACCAGAAGGAAACGGCGGACAAGCCCGAAGGGTCGGCGCAGAATCGCCTAATAATCCACGTGGTATCGGGGGATGCAGAAGGCTAAACAAGCAGGAGAGGCCAAAAAAGGTAGATCCGGGAGTTAAGGAATCAGATATGCTATGCTGAGAAAGCAGGGAGTCCCAGGGACCTGACCCTGAGCATCACCCCCCAAGATGCAGGGCGAGTGATATACCCTCACAGCGACCCCTTGGTGATGTCCCTTGTCATCAGCAATCATATCGTGAGAAGATGCATGGTGGACACGGGAGCCTATACCAATCTGTTATACAAGAATGCTTTCGACAAAATGAATTTGGAGAGGAGACATCTCAAGCCTGCCCCTGGATCGCTGTACGGGTTCAGCGGGGCAGGCGTGATTCCCATGGGGATTATTGATCTACCAGTGACTTTCGGAGAGGGAGCTTCTGCCAGGAATATCATGGCGTCATTCGTCGTCGTAGATGCAAAATCCGCATATAATGCCCTGATAGGCAGGGCTACCCTAGACGAAATCGAGGCCGCCATATCCATCAGGGCCCTGACCATCGCCTACGTCACAGACTTAGGCATGGAGGGAAAGGTGCACGGAGACCAGGAGTCTGCCAGACAATGCTATTCCGTAGCCCTCCAGACCCACGAGACCGAGAGAAAAGGAAAACGAAAGGCTGACAGCTCCTCCAGCAGAGAAGGAGAGATCCCAGCTAACCAGCAGACTACTGACCACCTTGAACCTGGGGGAGAAAGCATGATGGTGGATCTGGAGCCTGGAAGACAGGTCCTCATAGGGGCTGACCTAGTGAATCCTTACCTCGAAGAATTGATCAAGGTCTTGAAGGATAACAGGGAAGTGTTTGCCTACTCGGCAGAGGAGATGCCGGGGGTCGATCCGGCGTATATCGTTCACAAGCTGAACGTAAACCCGGAAGCTCGCCCTGTGAAACAGAAAAAGAGGAACATGTCTGCAGAGAAGGATCAGGCCATCAAGGAAGAAATCGAAAAACTTTTGAAGGCCGATTTCATAGAGAGTTGCGACTACCCCGAATGGTTGGCCAATGTGGTGATGGTAAAAAAGTCTTCAGGAGCATGGCGAATGTGTGTGGACTTCACGAACCTTAACAAAGCCTGCCCAAAAGACTATTATCCTCTCTCAAGGATCGATCAGTTGGTGGACGCCACCGCGGGTATACCACGCTCAGCTTTTTGGACGCCTTTTCAGGGTACCATCAAGTTTATCTATGGCACTCGGACAGGGTAAAGTGCGCATTCATCACTAGCGACGGAACTTATATGTATAAAATGATGCCATTCGGGCTAAAAAACGCAGGCGCCACCTACCAACGGTTGGTCGACAAAGTCTTCGAAAACCAAAAAGGCAGGAATTTAGAGGCCTACGTAGATGACGCGATTGTGAAAAGTAAAGGGGATGCTGAGCACTTGAAGGACTTGCAGGAGACTTTCTCCTCCCTGTGCACTTACAAGATGAAGCTCAACCCCAAGATATGCACGTTTGGAGTTCGCTCCGGAAAATTCCTAGGTTTCTTGGTCAGCGCCAGGGGAATAGACGCAAACCCTGAAAAGATCCAGGCCGTCTTAGATCTCCCTGAGCCGAGGACCATAAGAGACATCCAGCGCCTGACAGGCAGGATGGCCGCCCTGGCACGGTTCATCGCCAGGTCAGCCGATAAATCAACACCTTTCTTCAAGATCCTGAAAGGCAACAAGCAGTTTAAATGGGAAGACTAACAAAAAGAAGCCTTCGAACAACTAAAGGAGCATTTGAAGAAGCTGCCCACCCTGGCAAGACCAGTGGCAGGGAGACGCTTTTCCTTTATATCGCCGTGACAAACACAACAGATGAGTCATACCCTGGGGGCAGCAGAGAAGAACTACCTAGTGGTGGAAAAGGCAGCCTACGCAGTCGTCATCGCAGCCAGAAAGCTCAGGCCATACTTTGACGCCCACCGTGTCGTAGTACTAACTGACCAACCCCTGGAGAAGGTGCTGGAAAAAATTGAAAAGTCGGGAAGATTGTTAAAGTGGGCCATCAAGGCGCAAGCCTTGGCGGATTTTCTGGCCGAATGCTCTCATTCAGAGGAGGATGATCCACCCGCCGGAGAATGGGTGGTATACACTAACGGATCCTCGACAGCCAACGGTGCGGGGGCAGGAATTGTGCTGACCAGCCCTGAAGGAATAGACTTCGAGCATGCGCTCAGGTTCACCTTCCCTACATCGAATAACGAGGCCGAATACGTGGCCGTACTAGCAGGCATCAATTTAGCCAAAGCGGCAGGGGCCGAGAGACTCATCTTGGCGACAGACTCCCAGCTCATCGCCAATCAGGTTAATGGAGAGTACGAAGCCAGAGACCAGACTATGGCTGCCTACCTTAAAAGGGTGAAGCAAGAATTATCAGAATTGAAGTCTTATAAGGTCAAACAAATTCCCCGGTCCCAGAATAATCGGGCAGATGCCCTGTCAAAGCTGGCTAGCTCTAGCTTGCAAGACATAAGAACGTCGGTCTGGGTGGACGTGGTCCAAGAAAAATCCACCTCCCCTTGCCAGCCAGTCAGTGTCATTGAAGAGGCAGGGCCTGGAGATTGGATGACCCCAATCATTCTGTTCAAGAAGTACGGAACCCTTCCATCTGACCTTGTGCAAAAAAGAAAAATGCCAGGGAAGGCAGCATGGTTCATACTAATCGGAGAAGAGCTGTACAAAAAGTAATTCTCCTCACCCCTGCTCAGGTGTCTGGGGGCAGGGCAGGCCGCAATGGTACTAGATGACATCCACTCAGGGATCTACGACCATCACATAGGAGGGAGGTCACTAGCCCACAAGGCCCTGAGGGCAGGCTACTACTGGCCAACCTTGCTAGCTGATGCAAGAGATCTAACTCGAAGGTGCAGAAAATGCCAGCTGTTCGCCCCATCAATTCACGCTCCGGCCCAGGAAGTCAGGCCAATTTTGTCTCCCATCCCCTTCGCACAGT
This sequence comes from Agrostemma githago, assembly GCA_958450325.1. Classification (NCBI taxonomy): domain Eukaryota; kingdom Viridiplantae; phylum Streptophyta; class Magnoliopsida; order Caryophyllales; family Caryophyllaceae; genus Agrostemma; species Agrostemma githago. The sequence continues at coordinate 10,524,784 of OY288254.1, read as the reverse complement.
GGGGGATGGACATATTGGGACCCTTCACTATGGCAACAGGGGGCCGGAAGTTTTTGATAGTAGGGATCGATTATTTTACCAAGTGGATCGAAGCCGAAGCAGTCCCAAACATCACCAAGCCTGCAGTTAGGAAGGTGATTTGGAGAAATATCATAACTAGGTTCGGCCTGCCGAAGATGCTAGTGTTCAACCACAGAAGACAGTTTGATAACGACCCTTTAAGGGCCTGGTTGGAGGGTCATGGCATCGCGGTTGCCTACTCTGCTGTCTGCCATCCACAAACTAACGGGCAGGCTGAGGCTGCCAACAAACAAATTCTGAATGGGCTTAAAAAGATGGTGGATGAGCTTAAAGGCAGGTGGGCAGATGAACTGCCAAGCATACTTTGGTCAATCAGGACCACCCGGAAAGAATCCACGGGTCAGACCCCCTTCGGCCTGGTCTACGGAGCGGAGGCCCTACTGCCCATTGAGGTGCGAATTCCCACCTTGCGATCCCAACAGTATGATAAGGCGGATAATGAAGCGGCAATGACCGAGGCCCTAGACCTAGTCAGCGAGGTGAGGCAGGAGGCCGGCGTTAATATCGCCGCCTACCAGCAGCGGATGAGGAAAGCGTACAACAAAAAGGTGAACGAAAGAAGTTTCCAAGTAGGGGACCTGGTTTTGAGGAAAACGCAGGCGGTGGGAAGGTCAAAAGATCATGGAAAACTGAGTGCCAATTGTGATGGCCCGTATCAGGTAACCCGGATCATGGGGCCAGGTACCTACAGAATTGCTAATCTTGAAGGCCAGGAGTTGGCTGCCCACTGGAATGCGGACACTCTAAAGAAATACTACGTCTAGCACTAGAAAACTAAGGAATTTTCTGTTTTTTCCAGTAAAATTGGCGGAGGACGGTCAGAATAAAATGTCGACGGCTCCGACCACAGATATTTTGAAAGGTTCTTTACAAGAAATGAAAAATCTGAAGTTTATACTCGTTGTATGTTCAAACTAGCATTCTCACACACAAACGAGCAGGGGGCAACAGGGGGAGGCCCCCCTGTTGCGAGAACCAAGGAAAATGGGGTCCCCAACAAAATTCTAATTCCCCCCGCCTACCTCTGGGCAGGCAGGGGCAGGTCCCCTGGACTTCGACCAGAAGCCAGGGACAGGCCGGCCCCACGTGCCAAATGAACAAGGACTAGGGCATCCCCAAACCTTGTATAAAAAACGCTAAGTCCTCCCGCCTACCTCTGGGCAGGCAGGGGGCAGGCCCCGTGGACTTCGACCAAAAGCCAGGGACAGGCCGGGCCCCACGAGCCAAATGAACAAGGACTGGGGGCATCCCCCAACCTTGTATAAAAAACGCTAAGTCCCCCCGCCTACCTCTGGGCAGGCCGGGGGTAGGCCCCTTGGACTTCGACCAGAAGCCAAGGTCAGGCCGGGGCCCACGTGTCGAACAAACAAGGAGTAGGGGCATTCCCCAACCTTGTAGAAAAAAACGCTAAGTCCCCCCGCCTACCTCTGGGCATCAGAGGAGGAGGCAAGGTCGACACTAACCCTATTTCTGCTCCTCGACCTCTCAGTCGAGGGACCGGTAAATGGGAGAACCCTAGCACAACGGCCGGTCATGATGTTCAAGTGGATGGGGAAAGTGAAGAAAAAGAAAGACGAGGAGGGCAAAGGTTAAGACTCTAACCTAGTTAAGCAGCCGCCGAGTGAAGATGCCGAAAAGTTCCTCAGTCAAAGAAAGCACCTAACAATGAAGAGAATTCGAAAGAGGAGGTATAGGAAGTTCGAATGTGTGAAAAGGGAAATAGGGGGAGGGCTGGTGCTTTTATAAGATGAAGGAAGGTGAAAAGCCTCCCAATCGAGGGTTTTCCCAAGAGAAGTCCCCACGTGTCACACATTCAAAACTCAACCACCTCACTTCCCAAGAAACCTCGAAAAGGCAACAGAGGTCAGAGGATAATCATTGCATGACGTCATTCATTCGTTCATTCAAAAAAAAAAAAACAAACACAATTGAAAAAGGCCCGCCTGATTTTCCATTGATTGGAAAGGCCCGAAAACGGCCAAAAGTTACAAACTGGACCGGAAAGAAAAGTGGTTTACAAGAGGAGCCTGACAGTTTGGCTCAACCAGCCTGCATACGCAGGATAGTCCTAATCATCGTCAAAATCCGGAGAGTAATCCCCGGGGCTGTTGTATCCACCTGCGTCAGAACCCTAGTCCCAGTCGTCAGAGTCCTAAAAGGGATCATCAGGGCCCTCTTCTTCACCCTTACCAGAAGAATAGCCCTGGCCTTCACTGTCTTCAGAGTCATGGGTGCTTACGTCCCAGTCCTGCCCAAAAGAGATAGCCCTGATGCCATCGGAAGAGCCATAGTCCACCTTCCTCACCAAGGGAGAGGAAGGACCTGACTCAGGGGAAGAGTTCAGTTCAGGGCAATTGGGATCGAATTGCTCCGGATGCAACCAAAGGAAGCACCTGTGACATCCCCTATAAAAGCAGCCTCCCGCTTGGGAGCAACGCCTGGGCATGGACCCAACAGGAGGCGAAGACTTTTCAGGGCGCTTGCCAGCCCTGACTGAAGCTCCTCTCCTAATGGCCCGTGGAAGGCAAGAACGAGTCCGTCTATTGCGACGAAGGATCAAATGAGCCAGCCTGTGGTATTTCAGCCTCCGACGCCCTCTAAAGCAGAGGACGTTCATGTAGACTCCGCAGCGAAAAACCGTCTCCTAATCCAAGACATTTTTTCTTTGAAGGAGAGTAAAAGAAGAGTAAGGACGAGTTGTGAAAATGGTGGAGGAAATCGAAATTTATACAAAGGCAAAAGCAAAGCATTAATGGCGCCTCAACCATTTCTGTAAGAAAGGGAGCCAATCACCATCCCGACACGCTGCTAAAGAGACCACTTTACGAGAAAAGTAATCATGAGGAAAGACATTCCAACCGTTTGCATGCCCAGAAGTATTTGGGACTTTTCCCTCAGGAATGCGCGACGCATTAAATGCCAAGGAGGGACTCAGAAAGTCAACCTCCCGCCATCCCGATCAAGAAGTGGCCTGCCGAAGGGAAGCCCTGCTTCCCCCCAGCTGGCGAGGGCCAATTGATGGGGGTCGGTAGCCTGCCACGGGTCGCCCGTCAGTCTGGGCCCCGGAATGGCCCGACCCAAGAACAAAAGAGGGTCTGCCCTGCAGGCCACCAAGCGAGATCACTGAGAGCCTCCAAGTGGACGACCTTAATCACTCAGCTGCCCGGCATGGCCATGCTGCCTGTCGAGCAGGGCAACCAAGCCCCCTGCCTGCCTGCCTCCAGGGCGCTCTCGCCCCAGGCAGGGCCAGGGGAAACCAGGGACCCCTCCGTCATTTTGCCTAAGGTAAAGGAGAATGAGTGGACGAGACGGATCCACGTGTCACTTTGCCATCCACTCATTCTCCCTCTCTCCTTCCCTTTTTCTCTCTCTTGCGGGAAGGTATAAATACTTCCCCTCTTCCCACATACAAAAGGTTGGATTTTCTCTCTCTAGACTCTCACTCTAAAAACCGCCACCTAGCTCCTCACGAACTAGGTTCATCTAGGCACTTCACGGACTGACTTAGGCATCGGAGAGGGTTCCCTCGGACACCACCGAGGCCCTGTGCGTTCATTGTGCAGGGAGCAGGCCGTCTTCGCCGGGAAGGTCCGATCGCCGGAGTGAGGGAAAGGAGAAATCAATGGAAGTCAAGCGATTATCACATGAGCAACATCACACTCTAAGGACCCGAATCCGAAGTCGGGTTTATTGTTTCCGTGACCGGAACAACATTGTATCGAGTCGTAAGCGAGAAATGTATGTTGTAAATCAAGCTATTGTCGAGGCACATTATAAAGGAAGAAAATTTTATTTCTTTTTATTGATAGTACCAACCGGGCTATACGCCCGAGGTATTATTTTTGGGGAGGCGGAGGACAGACCCCTCGCATCTCCTGACTCTATGTAAAAACCAAAGACATTTGTTATACTATTTGGTCTAGGCCCTAAGACGAACTAGACTCTGACTCGGACACAGATTTACTCGTCTCGGCGGGTGCCCTCAGGTTGTCAGGTTCTTCCTCAATATTTCAGACATTATCCTTTATAGGGTCGAGGTGGGAGTAATTGACGGCGTCGTCGAAGACTGCATGAATGCTAGAAGGGTTTGTGGTGTTGTTTGGTTTCTCGGGTGAAGGGAGAGGGATCGTCCCGTTTTCGATCATGTCTTGTATAACATGTTTGAGCCGAAAGCAAGATTCGGTATCATGCCCGTTACCTTGGTGATATAGGCAATAAGCATTAGGGGTCCAACTTTTGCTTCGTTTGCTGACTGGTGGGTCCGGAGTGGGAACCAAAGGTAGGAGTAACCCCTGATCGACTAGGCACTTAAGGACTTCGGCGTAAGATGGTTTGATCGGGGTAAAATTTCTCGGTGACCTTCCTATTTTGTTGAGTGTGGTCTTGTAAGGTCTCGGTGTTCCTTCCGTATCGACTTTAGGAAGTTTTGATCGGGTGGATTATTGGGATAATCTATCCTGGGTGGTTTTTTGGGCATGGTAATCGCTCGAATTGAGGTTGGCCTCGCTTTCGGTGTCTCTACTCTCAAGGAAATTGAGGCGGCTATCGATGTAACGGACGGATAAAGTCAAACGGGTTACTGAAGTATGGATGTCGCGGACCCATTTGGCTAGGGAATTGACATCGTTGCGGATGCTTTTGATGGCGCTTGATTCTACCTACATGTTGGGGAGTGATTCTAGTGGGAATGGATTAAAAGGTCAGATTGGATCCACCGGACGACTTAGAGACTCGAGGAACGATTGTAACTGAGCGACGCGGAAATGAGACCCTCAACCCGCATGTGTGTGCGGTCACTGGTTTAGGGACTCGGGTGCCTTATACTCTTAGTGTATTCGGCGAAACGCCTAATGACTTTTAGATATCTGTGACGAGACGATTGGACACAAACCTCGGAGGTGAGGTTTAAAGAAGACTTCTCAAGAAAGAGACGACCCAAAATGTAAAACCTTGAGTAGAGGTGACCCTAGTAGCTAACACAGACAAATAAACACACGGTTGTACGACGTAAGAAGTTGATCGCAATCCCGGCTCAGGATCAAAGAATTTTAACATTTTTTGAAAACGACCGATACTCGCGAGTACAGTTTTGAAAAGATGGTTTTGTAAATTAAGGTGACGATGGTGTGGTGACATCGTTCGTGACAAAAGGAAACGTTGCTATGCACGTGCGCCGGAAATCGGGTGATAGCAAAAGTGGAAAGTCCTTTTTTTTCGAAAAGGGAACACGGTGTTTTTTTAAAAAAAAAAAATGACGAAGTGGTTTTTTTATCGAGACTACTATTGATTAGTTAGTTCGATATTTACGGTGTAAGTGGTGTTTGAAATGGTGTGGTTAAATCCTTATGAAAGAACTTAGGTGATGAGTAGTCCCTTTTTGACTTTTAGAAAAGGCTTTTTTTAAAAAAAAAAAAAAAAAAAAGAGGAGTTAATGACCCACGTTCGTTGATCGCATTAACTAGCGTTTGGCGGTGGGTGATGTGTTGTGAAAAAGTGTTTCGGGGATGTGACCGTTTCGTATTCCTCGGCTTCATTAATTGAAGTTTCGGTTGTGTCAACGGTGTGTGTGTAAAATAACTTTTTTTTTGGAAATAAAATGTAATCGTTTGGTGTGCCTTGATCCCATTAATCGGGAGTCTAGGTAGTAATAACGGTGTTGTTATTTGACGGACTTTACTTTTAACCGTGAGACGGCGTTTTAAAAACGTGCTTTGTTTTGAAAATGTCGAGTGTAAATTTTGCCATGGTGACGGCGTCTGAAAGTGTTTTTCTCTTTTTAGAAACCATGATTTGCTTGGAGTATCGGTATTTAAAAGGTCGTTTTAAAAAGATGAGATGTTTTCGAAAACGGAATTGGGTGCGGTTGAATATGTTGGCGTGGTTGAATCCGAATTTTAGTGTTTTATTTGGGTTGGATTGTTCAAACACGCTACACATAACTAGGAATGCATACACTCATGCAGGATGCAGACTCGGGTAGGTTTAGGGTAGGCTACCGCCCACGAATAGTCTTTACTTAGGTATTAACAATGGTCTTGGGAGACGAGTGTCATACCGTCCGTTCGGAACTATCCGCTTATTATTCCCGCGGGGTACGCGTTAGGCGGCCGGAGCGTCAATCGATGATCTCTCCGCGTGTCCCTAGAGATCTTACCGCGAAGAGGTCGATTGGTCCTGATATCGGCTAGGGTGGGCTTTTTAGGGCCAAAACCTGTAGTGACCACAACTAGGAACTAAGACATGAGCTTCACCGACCTCGTTCAAGTTACACCACCACTGGAAACTTGTTTCCAAATCCCCAGCGGAGTCGCCAAACTGTGGACGTCCGTCCGCACCGCCCGGCGCCCCAAGTGCGCCCACGCGGAACAGGCCCGGTTTTCAACGTGTTGCGACGGCCACCCACGCGGCTCCCTCCCTGCCGGGGGCCGGTCCGATCTCGCGTACGGGGCGAAGTGTCGGACCTTGTTTTGGATGACGATCCGGACTTGTACTAGACGAGTGTGGGGCACTCGTGTTTCCGTTTGGGAATCGATCGAGTCGTGGTTGTAAATGTTTAAAGGTCGTTTTGTTTGGTAAGGCGACCTTTTTAGTGAACTGAAGTTGTCGTTGATTTGTGGAGTCGCCACCGAGTCAATTATGGGGACTCGGACACCGTTCAAGTCAAATTTGATCCCTTGCCGGCTCAAAGTTGAGTGGCATGGGACCTAAAGATAAAGACTTGTACCCTTAAGCACTCCATGCCTGGAATGACTCTCGTTGCCAATGGTTTCGGACATCCGGAAACCTTTGATTCTGAGTAAGGGGTGAGGGTACGTATTGGGAAGCCAGCATTCGATAGATGTCAACACCCAATCCCGCCCGCACTATAGCGGCCTCTACTAATCAATCGGTGGGCTGATATCCTAGTTCTTTTGTTGTGGTGAAAATACTGTAACATCCGTTGTTTTAACCCAATACCTTTTGCTACGTCGGTTGTTTAAGGACAAGTAAGCTTTGTCGTCAAAGTAGTTGTGTTTACATTCTTTGCATGCGATTTCACGTGACAAGCAGGCCATGAAAAGATGCACGTAGGAGAGTAGAGAGTACTAGTATTATACGTATTAGCAAATCAGTTTTAACGCGATAATACGGATATTAGTCATTCTCGTGGCATACCTTACCTGGTATTCTGCTTAAGATGCGTCGGTTCGGTATTAGTGGAGATGCGTCGAACCTAATAAGGAGAGCACCGGGACTAATACGAAACCCGACCATCACTTTGTTCAATTTTAGTTGTTTTACGTTTTGAATTCCGTGTTAGGTGATTTAGCATGCGATTATAAGGTCTTAAAAGCAATAAATCATACGAAAAGCTGTAAATGCGAATGTAAATAAATCACATAGTGAGGAGTTGCACCCTCGGAGTATACACTAAACGGGACTCCATGCGTAGATAGTATGAGAACGGATCTGGGAATTACTCGGGTCTATTTAGTGTGTTTTAGTATTTGCGATTGAAGTTGGGATGTTACGTATTTTAGTGAGTGTGTGTGGGCCTAGTGCCTACGCCTAGTGTTATCGTAGTGCATGATAATAGAAAGTACGAGTATGAAAAGTTTTGTTTAGATGGCAACCTAGTGACGATACGACTTCGACCGGCGGATCCTCCTAGCTTGACCAGTTATTCCGGCAGAGTTCCGTTACCGTTTGACCTTCCCGCGGCTAATCCGGCAGAGCTTCGTTATTACTTGCTAGTTCTACGGCTAATCCGACAGAAACTGTGTGCTAGTTTCGGAGCTAGTCGATCACAGGCACCTCGGTATCGAGTGGAGTGCTAGAAGGTGAGGAGTAGCGTCGATTTCACTTTTATTATCGGAACTACGATCAAGTGGATCATTTTCCTTAGGTGTCGGAGTGCGAGCCCTTAGCGAGAGTTTTAGAGGGGGAAGAGGAGATTGAATTGTGTGTCCAAATGAGGGCGTGAAGGGGGGTATTTATAGGTGTTTTCGGCCCTCGTCGCCCATATAGGCGTCCGAGCTGGGGCGTGTTAAGACTCAGGCGCCTGGGTCCGGGCGCGGGGAGACCCAGGCGCGTTAGGTGGGGCGGTTGGAGTTCTGAGGATACGGTTTTGATACTTTCCAAAACCGAGAGGGGGGAGGATAATTCAATACTTGGGGATTAAGGCTCCCGCGGCTTGACCTAGCGCCGTGAACATTAGTGGGCCTCGGGTGTGCGTCCCGAGGTTCGCTTGGCGTGGTGCTGACTCGGTTCGAGTTTCAGGACCGACTCGGGGTCCCGGTGTCAGAATTGACTCTAATTAGTGTCTATGCGATCGTAACAACGCGACTAAGGCTGCCATCTTGTTAGTTTAATTTCCCCGAGTAATTTATTTGATCCATTCTATAGAAAAACTATCTAGAACACCGCGAACCCACGTCGCGTTGCAGTCCTATCGTCATCGGGTGTTTGTTGGGCACCTCTGCAGCCACCAAGTCCAAATCTGGATGTCTACACTTCTTTTTCGCGCCGCTGCAACTTACGTTCAATCAACCCGCTCAATAACACATACAATCATTCATCTTCTTCATCGCGCCGCTGAAACTTCTCCTTCAATGGCGGATATCCAAATCGTCGAATGCACAAACGGTGAGTATACGCTTTGTAATTTACACTGGAAATGCCATGGAAGTCATTAAGATGCTCCATATTATTAGATTTTATGTTTACAGTATAGAAACTGCATATTATTAAAGGTCAGATCATTATATGAATTTTTCGAT